>CM031625.1:15009554-15082844 GCA_018398815.1 Conus ventricosus | reverse complement strand
GAGGAAAAACCGTTTTCGGCCGTTATAACCGTTAGTAACGACTATTCTGGTAAACATCGGACATCATCTGTGTGTGACCCATAATGAAAATACCATCAAATTTTCAGAAAGATCGGCTAAATACTTTCTGAGATTTTCCATAAAGAAGAAAACTGTTATGGGCGGTTAGAGCCGTTAGTAACGGCTATAACGGTAAAAGAAAACATCGGGCATCATCCGTGACCCATAATGAACATGCCTACAAATTTTCAGAAAAATCGGCCAAGTACTTTCTGAGATATTCTATAAAGAAGAAAAACCGTTATGGGCCGTTATGGCCGTTAGTAACGGCTATAACGGTAAAATAACACATCGGGCATCATCCGTGACGCACAATGACCATACCTACTAATTTTCAGAAAGGTCGGCCAAATACTTTAAGATATTCCATTTAAAAAAATTGTTATGGGCCGTTATAGCCATTAGTAACGGCTATAACGGTAAAAGAAAATATCGGGCATCATCCGTGACCCATAATGAACATACCTACAAATTTTCAGAAAGATCAGCCAAGTACTAAGATATTCCATAAAGAAGAAAAACCGTTATGAACTGTTATAGCCGTTAGTAACGACTATAACAGTTAAAATAGCACATCGGGCATGATCCGTGACCCATAAGGAGCATACCTACAAATTTTCAGAAAGATCGGCCAAGTACTTTCTGATATATTCCATAAAAAAGAAAAACCGTTATGGGCCGTAGTAGCCGTTAGTAAAGGCTATAACGGTAAAATAACACATCGGGCATGATCCATGGCCCATAATGAACATGCCTACAAATTTTCATAGAGATCGGCCAAATACTTTCTGAGATATTCCATAAAGAAGGAAAACCGTTATGGGCCGTTATGGCAGTTAGTAACGGCCTTAACGGTAAAATAAACACGTCGGGCTTCATCCGTGACCTGTAATGAACATACTTACAAATTTTCAGAAAGATCAGCCCAGTCGTTTTATCTGGAGCGAGTGGAACACATTTTGACCACGGACGGACGGACGGACACACACACACACACACGCACACACGCACACACGCATACACACACACACACACACACACACACACACACACACACACACACACACACACACACACACAGCATTTCTTCGTTCCCATTCTAAAGTACTCCCTGTTCTATAAGAACTGGGAGTACAATAAAAATTAGACCTGACAAGGCATCAAATGTGGAGATCTACAGACATATACGAGACAATTCAAACTGGGGCTGACCAGTTGAGCTTTGTAGAGCAGCGGGATGACATCGGCCTTGACCCAACCGTCCACCATCACTCTGTGCTGAACTGACGTCATCAGCACCACTAGACCACAGTCACTGAGATCATCGCCGATGTTGTCCGACAGTTCACATACCTGCCACAGAGTAACATTCCAAAATATCTGCTGTTAAACAACACATTGCTAACCAATAAAATACCTCCCATAATCAAACCATACTTGTATTATACTAGTGTAACATAGTAGAGAGAAACTCGTGGAGAGCGTGGCAGCAGAGAATCCTCAGAAGAGAAGCCCCTTCAAGCAAGTGTTTCGGCCCTTATCTCCAAGACCACCACGAAAGGGAGTGAAAGAAGACCACCACGAAAGGGAGTGAAAGAAGACCACCACGAAAGCGTGTTAAAGGGAGTTAAAGAAGACCGCCACGAAAGGGAGTTAAAGAAGACCACCACGAAAGGGAGTGAAAAAAGACCACCACGAAAGGGTGTTAAAGGGAGTTAAAGAAGACCGCCACGAAAGGGAGTGAAAGAAGACCACTACGAAAGGGAGTGAAAAAAGACCACCACGAAAGGGTGTTAAAGGGAGTTAAAGAAGACCGCCACGAAAGGGAGTGAAAGAAGACCACCAACCACGAAAGGGAGTGAAAGAAGACCACCACGAAAGGGTGTTAAAGGGAGTTAAAGAAGACCGCCACGAAAGGGAGTGAAAGAAGACCACCACGAAAGGGTGTTAGAAGACCGCCACGAAAGGGAGTTAAAGAAGACCACCACGAAAGGGAGTGAAAGAAGACCACCACGAAAGGGTGTTAAAGGGAGTTAAAGAAGACCGCCACGAAAGGGAGTGAAAGAAGACCACCACGAAAGGGAGTGAAAGAAGACCACCACGAAAGGCTGTCAAAGAAGACCACCACGAAAGGGAGTTAAAGAAGACCACCACGAAAGGGTGTTAAAGAAGACCGCCACGAAAGGGTGTTAAAGAAGACCACCACGAAAGGGTGTTAAAGAAGACCACCACGAAAGGGTGTTAAAGAGAGTGACAGAAAAGAGGAAATTACTAGCACAGAACGTCCAGAAGGTGGAGGAGCAGTTTTTACTGAACGTGCCCCTGGCATCCCTTGGTGGAGAAGATGGTGTAGCCAGAGCCCTGTGAGCTCGTTGATATTTATTTCATTACGAACTAACACGACAAAGACCCTGAAGACAGAGAAGAGGCACTCTCAGGGGCAGGCGATGGTGAACACCGTACCAGCACACCAGACTGTGACGTAAGCCGTCTTGTGAAACCACCAGTCGTCTGCCTCAAGTAGTGTGACAAATGAGGAATTCAGTACCAACAGAAAGAACAAGAATATGCTCCATTCACTACTCTGTCTGGATTTCAGCCACACTCAACAAAATACAGGGACACTGGTAACGGGGAAAAACCGTAGATACATTGCTGGTCATACAGTGAAAGAAGTGAATTGTCTCCCCATCGAAAAAGTACAGCAGACGACTAACGCAGAAGACCAAGCAATCATATCTTCTTGGAAAGTACTTTTGGATCCATACACTGAGAACTCTCTTTCCACTGGGCCTCATGACTTGAGACTGAAGACTTGACAGTGACAGAGACATGGACCTAACCTGACTAATCAGTTCTCACCACGTATGTGTACACGACACTCACTCAAGTACATACCTCTTTAAGATACTGTCGAATCCTCGTGACGTCACGCAGACGCTCTGTAACGTACAGATGTGCGAGACAAAGCGCTACCTTGGCTCTGACGTCATGGCTTGGCGTACACCGAGAGTACACCTCGGCTGCTTCCTGCAGATGACGTTCCGCTCGTGCGTAATCTCCCCTGAATGACGTGCAGAATGAGAACCAATCAGACAGAGTTGCTATTAATAAAGCATTCGAGAAAACAAAAGCGTTATGAAATTGATTTTTTCAATCTATCTGATCTCTGGCTCTAAGAAACATAATCTATCTGGAGTAGATTAGGGATTAGGTGGATTGAGAAGCTGAATCTGTGAATAGGCTACTTTGATGTTGTCTTTGTTTATTCTCTCTCTCTCTCTCTCTCTCTCTCTCTCTCTCTCTCTCTCTCTCTCTCTGTATACATGTGTGAATGTATATATATATATATATATATATTCAGAGTTGGACTCTTCATGTTGTCTCATATACAGAAAATACTTGGCAAACAGGTTGGCTTATACAGAGATGACGGTCTTGCCACGTTAAACAATAAACCAAAAACCATTGAAAACAAGAAAAAAGAACTTTGTAAAATTTTTCAAAGCCATAACCTAAAAATCACAGTAGAAGCCAACAAAAAAACAGTAAATTATTTAGACATAACATTAGACCTTAAGGATCATACATACAAACCATATAAAAAAACCTAATGACACACCTGTCTACGTAGACATCAATAGTAACCACCCACCCTCCATCTCAAAAACCATACCTAATGGTATAAACAAAAGATTATCTAAACTGTCATGCAATGAGAAAGAATTTAACAGTGCAGCAGCTGAATATTAAGAGGCGCTGAAAAAAAGTGGCTACAACTACAAATTACAATACAACCCAGATAACAACATGAACGGCAACAGGAAAAAACAGGAAAAGAAAAATTATATGGTATAACCCTCCATATGATGGAAGAACAAAAACTAACGTAGGAAAAGAATTCCTCAGAATCCTTAAAACATCATTCCCAAAAGAACATGTGCTATCTAAAATATTCAACAAAAATACCGTCAAGCTATCATACTCATGTATGCCCAACCTTAAAAATATAATTGATTCTTCCAATAAAACCAAAAACAAACACAACCAAAGAGGGTGATGAAAGGATATCTTGTAATTGCACTAAAAAAGACCAGTGCCCTCTGAATAATAAATGTTTCTACAACAATATTGTGTACCAAGCTACGGTAACAACAGACAGTGATAAAGAAACATACATAGGAATCACGGCAAACCACTTTAAAACCAGATATGCAAACCATAAACAGTCTTTCAAAAATGAAAAATATAAAAACCAAACAGAATTAAGCAAATATATTTGGAAGCTTAAAAATAAGAAAATAGATTACAACATATCATGGAAAATTATAAAAAGAGCAACACCATACAACATCATTTCTAAAAAATGCAACTTATGTACTACAGAAAAGTGGCTGATATTATGTAAACCCCACCTAGCATCCCTGAACTCTAAAGTAGAAATGATAAACAGTTGCAGGCATAAATGGAAATCTTTGTCAATGCACCATTCCTTGGCACGTCCCCCTGAACGCGCCCCAAAAAAGAAAAACCGGCAGGCCACGTGCCACACGCACAGAACTCACACGCCCACACACCACAATATATAATACCTGTGGCGTGCCCAAATTGTACACCCTGAGGAGAGCGTTTTTAGCTTGAAACAAGCTTGTAGGTTTTAATCTCTTCATTTTAAAATCCTGTTTTAAACTGGTATATATATATATATATATATATATATATTATATATATATATATATATATATATATATATATAAAGTTAGAGTCAAAACGCCACTCAGAATGCCAAGAGTGCTCAACCAAGCAGGGAGCGACATACCAGTTTAAAATAAGGTTTTAAAATGAAGAAAGTAAAACCTACAAATTTGTTTCGAGCGCGTTGCTCTCCTCAGGATGTACAATCGGGGCACGCCACCGGTATTATATAGTGTGTTGTGTGGGTGCGTGAGCTCTGCGCGTGTGGCACGTGGCCTGTAGATTTTTCTTTTTGGGGGCGCGTTCAGGGGGGACGTGCCAAGGAATGGTGCATTGACAAAGATTTCCATTTATGCCTGCAATTGTTTACCATTTCTACTTTAGAGTTCAGGGATGCTAGATGGGGTTTACATAGTATCAGCCACTTTTCCGTAGTACATAAGTTGCATTTTTTAGAAATGTTGTTGTATGGTGTTGCTCTTTTTATAATTTTCCATGATATGTTGTAGTCTATTTTCTTATCTTTAAGCTTCCAAATATGTTTACTTAATTCTGTTTGGTTTTTATATTTTTCATTTTTGAAGGACTGTTTATGGTTTGCATACCTGGTTTTAAAGTGGTTTGCCGTAATCCCTATGTATGTTTCTTTATCACTGTCTGTTGTTACCGTAGCTTGGTACACAATGATGTTGTAGAGACATTTGTTATTCAGAGGGCACTGGTCTTTTTTTGTGCAATTACAAGATTTCCTTTCGTCACCCTCTTTGGTTGTATTATTTTTGGTTTTATTGGAAGAATCAATTATATTTTTTAAGGTTGGGCATACATGAGTATGATAGCTTGACGGTGTTTTTATTGAATATTTTAGATAGTACATGTTCTTTTGGGAATGATGTTTTAAGGATTCTGAGGAATTCTTTTCCTACATTAGTTTTTGTTCCTCCATCATATGGAGGGTTATACCATATAATTTTTCTTTTCCTGTTTTTGTTATTGCTATTCATGTTATTATCTGGGTTATATTGTAATTTGTAGTTGTAGCCACTTTTTTTCAGTGCCTCTTGGTATTCGGCTGCTGCACTGTTAAATTCTTTCTCATTGCATGATAGTTTAGATAATCTTTTGTTTATACCATTAGGTATGGTTTTCAAAATGGAGGGTGGATGGTTACTTTTGATGTCTACGTAGACGGGTATGTCATTAGGTTTTTTGTATGGTTTGTATGTATGGTTCTTAAGGTCTAATGTTATGTCTAAATAATTTACTATTTTTTTGTTGGCTTCCACTGTGATTTTTAGGTTGTGGCTTTGAAAAAGTTTACAAAGTTCTTTTTCTTGTTTTCAATGATTTTTGGTTTATTGTTTAACATGGCAAGGCCATCATCTCTGTATAAGCCAACCTGTTTACCAAGTATTTTCTGTATATGAGACAACATGAAAAGTCCAACTAATTCACAAGTTTCCGCTCCATCATAAGATCCCATCGTGACATCGAATGTGGAGTTTCTGCTGGTTTTTTTTTTATCCAAGTTTCATTGTTGCTATGGAGAAGGGTTTTCTTAGTGTGGAAAATGATTTCCATCTCAGAATCTGTTATATTTGTATACTTGTTGGCAAACCTTAGTGCTTTAGCAAGTAATTCCTCATCAATAGAGGGATAGAAATCCACTATGTCAAAAGTAATGAACACTGTATTTTTCTGTTTGTTTAATTCTTTAAACCATTGGATAACTTCATAACTATTTTTCCAGAGATTGTATTCAGTGTTTGTTTTTATGTATATGTGTGTTGTGTGTGTGTGTGTGCTGATGAGTCTGATCCAGCGGACGAAAGGCCTAGGAGCAGGCAATACAAATAAATGTGCTTTCAAGAGGGATTACGATGATTCCCTCAGGCAGCTATTGAAGGGCTTCTCATATTTATAATTATTCCCCCCATTTTCTTCATCTTCAAAAAAAACATTTTTTTTTTTTTTAAGTTCAAATATTTGCCTAGTCATTACTATAACGACTGAAGAATTGTTAGCCTGCACTTGTTTTCCCCCACTACTTAATTGTTCAGCATTCTATTGTTTGGTCAATCAGTGGGAGATTGCATCTCTTAGGAGATCCAAGTAAAGGTTGTTCTGTACAATTCTTAGCCACTCACAATGCTTGGGTTATTAAACAGCAGAGCTGACCACTCAGGCTGTTCCATATCTTTTTATCTCCCTTGCATCCTTGAATGGATCCTCAAGCATAGGCTCAAAGATTGCCCCCTATATTTGATATTGTTTGAATAATGCTTTTAGTTTTTCAGCAACTTTTTTCATCTCCACACTTGTGTTTTGTTCCATTTACTACCCTTTGCTGGCTGCTTTGAGGGTGCTGTTGGATTCTTTTTCGAACCCTTGGTGGTGAGAACACCACAGAATTATGGACTGTGGTGTGTCTCTATTTGACACCAAGAGCACTGACACAATCAGCTGTGTCTCCCTGATGAGTCCGATCCAGCGGACGAAAGGCCTAGGAGCAGGCAATACAAATAAATGTGCTTTCAAGAGGGATTACGATGATTCCCTCAGGCAGCTATTGAAGGGCTTCTCATATTTATAATATATTCCACCCATTTTCTTCATCTTCAAATTTTTTTAATAATTTTTTTAAAGTTCAAATCTTTGCCAAGTCATTACTATAACGACTGAAGAATTGTTAGCCTGCACTTGTTCTCCCCAACTACTTAATTGTTCAGCATTATATATATATTATATATTATATATATCTATCTATATATCTATACAACAAACTAATAAATTCCAAGGATAAGTACCGAGCACCGTTCCAGCAACTTACAGAGCAGCTTGGTGTTGCAATGACTGCAAGAAATATTGAATTATAAACAAAGCTTGCTCTTATGTCTTAGATTGAAGAAATAGGGGGAGATAAGCATTCATATCTGCAGTGGTAGATGATTCTGCCTAACTAACAGTATGTGCTTGAGTGGGTGAATGGGGGAAAAATAAAATAAATGCTTCTCACAATGAACCTTCAGCAAGCTTATAGTCTCCAAGGGGGGTGGGGGAAACTCACTAACATATAACTCCTGGTCATATACCGATATTTCGAAACTTGGTGGTTTCTCCTCAGTGACCGCGTAAAGTGGTAATTTGACTCCTCTGCCTTTTCAGTTTTAAGAAGAATGCAATCCCAGAAAAGGCTAGTGTGCAATACTATGTTTGTTGAGTTTTCAAAAAACCAACCAAAGGTGCCACCTAAGTAGCAAAAGAAAATCATGAAAGAGCAAAAACAAGCTACATTTTCTTGTGAAAAGTAGAAAATATAAAAAAAAAATATATATATCCTCTTAAGACACAAGTGCTGAGGGCCAGTTCTTGGAATGAATCCGCAAGGGACTGAAATACAACAAACTAATAAATTCCAAGGATAAGTACCGAGCACCGTTCCAGCAACTTACAGAGCAGCTTGGTGTTGCAATGACTGCAAGAAATATTGAATTATAAACAAAGCTTGCTCTTATGTCTTAGATTGAAGAAATAGGGGGAGATAAGCATTCATATCTGCAGTGGTAGATGATTCTGCCTAACTAACAGTATGTGCTTGAGTGGCCGTGGGTGAATGGGGGAAAAATAAAATAAATGCTTCTCACAATGAACCTTCAGCAAGCTTATAGTCTCCAAGGGGGAGACACCCTCCAATAGGGAGGGAAACTCACTAACATATAACTCCTGGTCATATACCGATATTTCGAAACTTGGTGGTTTCTCCTCAGTGACCGCAGAAAGTGGTAATTTGAGTCCTCTGCCTTTTCAGTTTTAAGAAGAATGCAATCCCAGAAAAGGCTGTTGTGCAATACTGTAGTATGTTTGTTGAGTTTTCAAAAAACCAACCAAAGGTTGGGATTGCATTCTTCTTATAACTGAAAAGGCAGAGGACTCAAATTACACTTTCCGCGGTCACTGAGGAGAAACCACCAAGTTTCGAAATATCGGTATATGACCAGGAGTTATATGTTAGTGAGTGTCCCTCCCTATTGGAGGATGTCTCTCCCCCTTGGAGAATATAAGCTTGCTGAAGGCTCATTTTGAGAAGCATTTATTTTATTTTTCCCCATCCACCCACTCAAGCACATACTGTTAGTTAGGCAGAATCATCTGCCACTGCAGGTATGAATGCGTATCTCCCCCTATTTCTTCAATCTAAGACATAAGAGCAAGCTTTGTTTATAATTCAATATTTCTTGCAGTCATTGCAAGACCAAGCTGCTCTGTAAGTTGCTGGAAACTGTGCTCGGTACTTATCCTTGGAATTTATTAGTTTGTTGTATATATATATATATATATATATATTAGTGTGGTTAAAATACCCAAAATGATTTTGATAGTGCTCGACCCCTTGGGGAGCAACATTTGTTAAAATAGGTTTTTTAAAATAGAATCTACAAATTTGTTTCGAGCGCGTTGCGCTGTCATCAGGATGGTTTTTGGTTTGCCCACCGTCGATGTTATACAGCGTGTGGGCTCACGTTTTCGGTTGTTTGCACGTGCGGGTTGGCTGCACGTGTTTTTTTTTTGGGCTTTCAGGTTTTTGTTTTGGGTGTATTCACTAACAACAATTTCCATTTATGCCTGCAGTTGTTTACTATTTCTGTTTTGGTGTTTAAAGTTGCTAAGTGTGGTTTGCATAGTATCAACCAGTTTTCAGTTAAACATAGGTTGCACCTTTTTGAAACATTGCTGCATGGTGATGCTCTTTTTATGATTTTCCAGGATATATTGTAGCTTGTTTTTGCGTCTTTAAGTTTCCAGATATATTTGCTCAGTTCTGTTTGGTTTTTATATTTTTCTTTATTAAATGACTGTTTGTGGTTTGCATATCTGGTTTTGAAGTGGTTTTCAGTGATCCCTATGTATGTTTCTTTTTTCATTTTCTGATGTCACAGTGGCTTGGTATACAATGTTGTTGTGAAGGCATTTATTGCTCAGGGGGCACTGCTCTTTTTTGATGCAATTGCAAGATTTCCTTTCTTCACCCTTTTTGCTGTGTTGGTTTTCATTTTATTAGATGCGTCAATTAAATTTTTGAGGTTGGGCATGCATGAATACGATAGTTTGACGGTGTTTTTGTTGAATGAAAACCAACACAGCAAAGAAGGGTGAAGAAAGGAAATCTTGCAATTGCATCAAAAAAGAGCAGTGCCCCTGAGCAATAAATGCCTTCACAAAAACATTGTATACCAAGCCACTGTGACATCAGAAAATGAAAAAGAAACATACATAGGGATCACTGAAAACCACTTCAAAACCAGATATGCAAACCACAAACAGTCATTTAATAAAGAAAAATATAAAAACCAAACAGAACTGAGCAAATATATCTGGAAACTTAAAGACGCAAAAACAAGCTACAATATATCCTGGAAAATCATAAAAAGAGCATCACCATACAGCAATGTTTCAAAAAGGTGCAACCTATGTTTAACTGAAAAATGGTTAATACTATGCAAACCACACTTAGCAACTTTAAACACCAAAACAGAAATAGTAAACAACTGCAGGCATAAATGGAAATCGTTGTTTGTGAATACACCCAAAACAAAAACCTGAAAGCCCCCCAAAAACACGTGCAGCCAACCCGCACGTGCAAACAACCGCAAATGGGAGCCCACACGCTATATAACATCGGCGGTGGGCAAACCAAAAACCATCCTGATGACAGCGCAACGCGCTCGAAACAAATTTGTAGATTCTATTTTAAAAAACATATTTTAACAATATATATATATATATATATATAGAGAGAGAGAGAGAGAGGAGGAGAGAGAGAGAGAGAGAGAGAGAGAGAGAGAGATAGATAGATAAACAGACAGACAGACAGACAGAGAGAGAGAGAGAGAGAGAGAGAGAGAGAGAGAGAGAGAGAGAGAGAGAGAGAGAAGATTCAATAGTAGATAAAATCCAAATAAAAGTTTAAAATGTCCCAAATTTTCGGCTTTAATTGCATACTTCAGGTGGTACATACACGCAGACATATGCACGTACGTATGTATGTATGTGAGTGCGCAATCCACGATCTGTTTTGCCAAAATCGCCGAGTTCTCACCAACTTTATATTGATTCTAATTGAAATTTGGACGATCTTTCGTCAAGGGAGATAATCTTGCCGTACGCTGCTCACTGATGCTCGACTAAGAAACTTGGGATTACTATGCTTGGAAACGTTTTGGGAAGATTGTGAAATCATCTGATTCATCTCTTAGTTCAATGAGTACAAGCATGGAACTAAGTTCAACTCTACTACAACCTTAGCCTTTGTCTTTCAGGCATTGTTTTCCTGAAGATTCGAACGTGTTCACACTCCTACATTGCCCATATTGTTTGTCCATTTCTTCTTTCCTCCTGTTCTGCTTCTTCTTCCTTCTCCAACCCTTCCCCCTGCCTCTCTTTCTCCACTCTTTTTCAGTATTTCTTCTCTCTCTCTCTCTCTCTCGCTCTCCCTCTCGCTCTCTCTGTCTCAGAGAAGTTGTCACCGCAGGGAGAAGTGGGTCCTGCCACACGTTCAATCGATCTCACTAAGTAAGTCTATTTCAATTCACGTTCAATCGATCTCACTAAGTAAGTCTATTTATTTCAATTCACGTTCAATCGATCTCACTAAGTAAGTCTATTTCAATTCACGTTCAATCGATCTCACTAAGTAAGTCTATTTCAATTCACGTTCAATCGATCTCACTAAGTAAGTCTATTTCAATTCACGTTCAATCGATCTCACTAAGTAAGTCTATTTCAATTTACGTTCAATCGATCTCACTAAGTAAGTCTATTTCAATTCACGTTCAATCGATCTAACTAATTATGTCTATTTCAATTCACGTTCAATCGATCTCACTAAGTAAGTCTATTTCAATTCCAAAAACCAGGCAGAATTTTGATTACAAAGCATTAATCGCGTCTTTTACTGATTATGACAGTATTAAATTTAACGTGGAGAGTTGACGGTGAAAACTTTAATTCAACATTCATTGTTTCGCTCAAAAAGGATTGCGCTCGATACGAAGATGTGGACCCGTGCACTACAGAGTGAGCTGGCCCGTGGGCTTGTTTCGCACTGCTCTGCTTCTTCTTTTTAGTACTGACTCTGTGTTTAGTTTAAGTCTGAGAGTTCTACATCTGGAAATATTAGCGTCAGTCAGTCAGTCATTCCCCTGACCGCTGGGGTCGTTGGGGGGACGTGATGAGGCAACCGCCGTTTCTCTCCAGGCTCTTCTGTTGGTAGCTGTCATAAGATCTAGCATGGTCATTTTGGTCCAGTCTTTTATATTTTCGGACCAGCTCTTTCTCTGCCGTCCTCGTCTTCGCCCTCCTTCAACGGTACCTTGAAGGATGGTTTTGGAGAGGGTGTTGTGACGAATGACGTGGCCAAACCGTGCCATCTTCCGTCGTTTGACGGTTGCCAGAAGTGGTTCGTGGGGCCCAACTAGGTTAGTGACCAAGTTCCGCACATAATCATTGGATCTTGTGTTCTTTGTAGGAGATGCGGAGTAGTTTCCTCAGGCACCTGGTCTCAAACGCCTGGATTCTTCTTTCTGTTTCGGCCATCAGTGTCCATGTCTCGCAGCCATATAACAGGATGGAGACCACATAGTGACTTGTAGAGCCGGAATTTTGTGTGCAATTTGATGTTGCTCTTCCACACTCTGTTCAGTCTGTCCATCGTTGCCTGATTCGGATTTCTGCTGTGCATGTACCATCTTTGGACAGAGTTGCTCCCAAGTACCTGAAGCTGGTCACTTCTTCCATTAGCGTACTGAACGAGAAAAACAGCTGCCAAGAAAACGTTTCCTGCAATGTCAACACTGTGTGGTGGTTTCAAATGCTTGCAGTGTGTGTCAAGTTCATTGTAAAACTGTAAATTTTGGACGCAGTGAGTGACACGGACTCTATATTTCCTTTGCCTTGGATCTTCATTGGGAAGGCCAAAGTCACAGTGTCATTCTGTATGACTGGGGTCTGGGCTGGGTTTCTTTTTCATGTGGCGATATTAAACCTAAGCCTGGGGCAACCTTCATGTGGCGATATTAAACCTAAGCCTGGGGCAACCTTCATTGGCGATATTGAACCTAAGCCTAAGGCAACCTTCATGTGGCGATATTGAACCTAAGCCTGGGGCAACCTTCATGTGGCGATATTGAACCTAAGCCTGGGGCAACCTTCATGTGGCGATATAAACCTAAGCCTGGGGCAACCTTCAGTGCGATATTGAACCTAAGCTAGGCAACTTCATGTGGCGATATGAACCTAAGCTGGGGCAACCTTCATGTGGCGATATTAAACCTAAGCCTGGGGCAACCTTCATGTGGCGATATTAAACCTAAGCCTGCGACAACCTTCATGTGGCGATACTGAACCTAAGCCTGGGCAACCTTCATGTGGCGATATTGAACCTAAGCCTGGGGCAACCTTCATGTGGCGATACTGAACCTAATCCTGGGCAACCTTCAGGGCAGCACAGGGCATGTCACACAGGCTGGTCCACAACGAAATCGTTTTTGATAAAGTTGTTCAACAGCAAAAGAAAGCATCGGAACGCGACAATGTAAACCTTCTTAAAAATACGGTAAGTCGTCTGAAAGACTGTTGAGGAAAGACAACTGGAATGTCTGGGGAATAGATGAAAGTGTTCATGAATCGCAGGAGAAGTGTGCACAACAATTAATAAATGTTTTGAACGATGAAGGGAACTTGTTTAATACCCCAGAAATAAACAGAATAAATGGACGTGGATATGGAAACGAGCCCGACCGTTGACAGTGAAGTTCACGCACTGGTGGAGGGCAAATTGGGAATCCTTTGGACAAATCTTTACGGGTCAACTTAAGAATAATCGGAATGCATGTTGCAAACGACTTAGCAAGACAGCAGTCACAGCAACTTTCATCTCTAAGAAGGCAGAGAATGCATGACTTCTCTACCGAAGACAAACTAAAAACCACCCAAGTCCCCGAAGTGAAGATATCACACGCCACCCCCAAGACGGACGGAACCTTTTCAAAATACATGGGCCAAAAGTGACTTAAAAAGCCATAGAGCTACTGGGATTTCCATTTGTTACCCAAAACAAAAAGTAAACTGTTTCACGTACATCAAATCAGGGATACCTACAGGGATACCAGGAGTGGGGGTACCAGCGACAATCGTGGATACAGCGACTCATTTCATAGTGTCATACACAACGTGTATCACAATGGTGGGCTTTTGGTGCACATGATCAGTACAGGTTCTCTTATACAGATATCAGAGAAGAAATAACATACAACCAACAATGTCAATAACTACGGTGGTCGACGAAAAGAGAGCAAAAAAGCAGATCAAGACAACGTTCTGGGTCGATTTACATTCCTCTTTCAGAGACTAGACCCAGCATGAGTAAGTCCCCCATTCCAATGGTAATAAGAGATGACACAGGTGTCTACCATTGCAGATACGAACCTGTATCCATCCCTTACAGTTTCTCATAAGACGAGTCTGGTATCCTTGATGACAACAATCCTATTGACACTAGTATGGACCAGTCGGGTTTGAATCTTGACCAGCTGAGCATGGTAGAATGGGGAAACAGCGCTGGAGGACATGCCATTAAAACAATACCAAGACCACTTCAAGGAAAGCAATACAGTGGAGAAGGTTCAACATCAGTGAGGTGCCTCTGATCAGAACCAACCCTCAGAGGACAAAGACCAGAGACAAGAAGAAAGAACCACTTTTGAAGATCGGCAAAATCTCCAGGAACATAATCCTCGTCGAGGAGCAGGGAAAGCTCTGGCACAGGACAATCCACAATCGACTGTTCCTCCTGTCCGGAAGAAGTCCTGGCCATGGACAATACCAGAGCAGCACACATCCAGAACAGCTAGGAACTCTGGAAGATTCTTACCCACAAAACGATCCACGCTGGGGATGTACCCCTTGCATACTGGGATCTCTCTGAGGACCAGATCCGGTCCTACTGACAATCTCCTTGGACAAGAGACAACCCCAGGCAAGATAATTCCAGCAGCAACAACGTGGGAGTCCTTTTATGCTAGGGACAATCCTGGTGATCTACTTTCAAACTAGGGCCAACACCAAGAATTTTCCTCACACCCCCGCCCCCTTTCAGCCTTTTTGTATCATACAAATTTTTAAAAAAACAAGCACTTCACAGGGTACAGGGTAAAACAAATCATGATGAAGACTTTGTTGATTTTGTAATAGAGTTTGATTTGGTTTGCTTACTTGAGACTTTGTTTCTGAGACTAATACAAACAAATTTGCAAATTTCACACAATGTTCGTTTCACTTGCTATTAAGCTAGATAACACTGGTCGCAAATCAGGTGGTGTCAAAGTTATACGTTTGCAGTTGTGTTGAAAGAATCAATTTAGATGGTCAAAACATAATAATTCTTAAAATCTCAAGGAAGGGTTTTGGAACCAACAGGACATTATACCTATTTGTGCATTTCTGCCTCCCGTTAACTCACCCATCAATGCAACTTCCGAATTTACTGATGGTATAAACTGCTGGAGGATTTTTTCCTGCAAATTGTCGAGACCAAAGGCGACCTTCTTCTTCTTACATGTGGTGACCTCAATGCCAGGACTTCCGATAAGCAGCCTGCTAGATAAACGACCTTCTGAAAGTTACTTACATCATCGGTGAAGGATGACGTGTATCTAGAAGACCAGAGGTTCTCAAGACAGGGACAAGAACGACTTCGGTAAAAAAAACTACTAAGTCATGCCAAGTTTTTGACTTGCATATCTATTCTCAACGGGAGTTGCACAGGTGATAACAAAGGCCGCTACACGTTCATCTTCAACACAGGTAACAGCGTCACTGACAACTTTAGGACGTCGCGTTCTATTCTACAGCTCCAGATGAAAATGTACTCTAAAGGATTCAATTCTCAGCACATGCCCATTACTTGTTAAGTTGATGTGTAAAACAAAGCGTTGTGAAGCCAAAGCTATGAAGTGATAAATCTATTGTTTTAGAAATAAAACTTGTCTGGCAACCAGAAAATGTAAAGACATTTAAAGCAGAACTGAAGGAATGGAAGCCTGACCACAATCAGCTGCAAATGTTGTTCGTTATAATATACACAAACCTCAAATACTTTTACTTCAGTTTTGGTCCGAGCCTCTTCATGTATGCAAATAACCTTTCAAGCTAAGGTGAAAAAAAAGCAAATGGTTCAATAACGAATGCAGTAAAGCTAAAAAATCGCAAAGCGCTCGCCTAGAGAATTTGGAAAAAGCAGTCTAGATTGGGGTAATGAAGACTACCTTGCAAACATAAAAAGGTACTAACGGGTGTTGAAAGAAAAATCAGACGCTTATAAGTGTGATATGGAAAATGCCATTGTCAACTGTAAAAATCATATGTTTATAAGAGTGATATGAAAAATACCATTGTCTCAAAAATACCATTAATGACTCAAAAATCTTTGGTTCACTCTAAAATCATTATCCTCTAAGAACAGGTTATTGGAAGTATCTTAGAAGATAGCTAAATCATTTTGTTATAAGTGTTCGATGCTACGACTAGTATGTCCATCAACAAGGATATAGTGATTGATGAATGTGATCATGACAATGATTTCAGTTTCCAGTTATATGAAGATATTCAAACAGAATAGGTCTTTGGTGCCATTCGTCATGTAAAACACATTAAAACTAATGGTACTGATACTTTGATTCCAGAAGCCTTCATCATTCTGCAGAAACAGTTTCACCGTCCTTGTTAATCCTATTTGATCAAGCTTTCGCTACGAGGCAGTATCTAGAGTCATGGACATAAACAATTCTTCAACCAATCTATAGAAAAGGAAACAGAGACAATTACAGGGGTGTTTCCCTACTGAATATATCAAGCAAACTGTAAAGTTACATGCTGAACAAACATCTGGTCACTTAGATCGAGGAAAACAAAGTATTGGAGACAATAGATCACCATATATCCACACTGTTTGCCGTCATTCACAATCACTTAGCTAGGAATCATAAATCATATGTTGCCGTCAAAGACTTTTAAAAAAGCTTTAAATTCAATATCGCACTCAAAGCTTCGGCCATACTTTTAAAACATGGTCTTAGCGGAAGGATATTCCATACAATTCAAAGCATGTATCGAACCCTAAAATCTCGCATTAGATGTTGCAATGATACGGGACTGTTTGTTTTTTGTTCAGGAAAAAGGTTTGAAACAAGGAGAAATAACTTGTCCCTTACTATTTTCACTTTTTATCAACGAATTAAGCCTTCATGTTATTAATAACGGAAGACATAGTTCTCAAGTATATCCCCATTGGTATGAATTGATGACACTGCTATCTGCTGATGTTGTGGCACTGACATCTTCACCCTTTGGGATGCCAGCATCAACTAAACTTACGCGCACGAAATGCAGACACTCTTGGATTTACCGTCAGTTTAAATAAATCCAGCACTCTCATTCTGATAAAAGGAGGCTTTATTGCCGGTTGACAACGACGGTTTTATAAAGAAGCAGATATGGAAAAAATTATCGTATATAATTACCAAGGAATTTGGTTTAGTACGGGCCTTTCCTTTTCATACACTTAAAGTCAACTAACGGCAAAGGCAGATATCACTGAAATATTTAAAACTATGAGGACTCAAGGCGACACACCTCAATCTATCATTTTCAAATCATTTGATTTACAGGCAAAGCCAGCTCTTTACGTTTCCGAAGCATGGAGTTTACACAATTATGTACGTGTTGAACGAGCACGCTCATTCACTCTCAAGAAATTGCTAAAGGCGTCTCCCAGCACACCAAATGATAAGGTATATGGGAAGAAAACCCTTGTGGGTAGATACAAAGGTAAATCAGCATACAATATGCTTCTCCATATTCACAATAACGGTTAAAAAAGGCAGTTCTCAGACATCCAGAAGCATTTAACGTTATTTAGATTTGATTTTGTTTGGCAAAATCAAAGGAGATCAGCATGGTACCAATCCTCAAGGAACTGCGCTGGAAGAGATGTTGGATGAGGTACTTCTTTGTGCACTGACATCTTCATCTCCAACACATACAGGGTGGCAGGGGACACTGACAGTGCAATTGACTCTTCATCATAATATCTAACCAATATCATTTTGCAAAAGATCAAAGTTACGGATACAAACAAAAGTGATTATTGTGTAGACGAAATAGATTTTGTCGAACATTTCCTTTACCAGTGCTCATCGGTGTATACCTTTTGGAAACATATTGAAACTTTGACACGTAGCAGGATTGGAGTGTGTGTTAACTTAAACTGAAACTGATGTTCTATTTGGAATTCAAGGCGATGTGGTAAACCAACAGAAAACTGACGTAGTAAATTATGTTACTGTTGTTGGTAAGATGTGCATTAGTATTGCGAAAAAAACCCAAAATCCTCACCATGGCTTCAAATCATTTTTTTTTATCAACAAATACACATGAGAGAACAACTGAGCGTGTTTACATAGTAATAATAAACGCTCATGTGGATGACATACGCTCAAGCAAATCGCGAATATCCTGTATTACTGAATCGATACAGGAAAAAAATCTCTATGGGCAGACAAATACAAAGAAAAATCGTGTATCCACACGCACATAATTGTGCAAATTGCATATACGTCGGCTGCTGGCACTTTGATCGTGCATGATAATGTATTAGAGAAATGTTAAGCTTTGATCGTGCATGAAATGTATTATGAGAAATGTTAAGCTTTGATCGTGCCTGATAATCCCTTATGAAAAATGTTAAGCTTTGATGGCATGATAATGTATTAGACTATGAGAAAATTTTAAGCTTTGGTCGTGCATGATAATGAAATTATGAGAAATTTAAGCTTTGATCGTCCCTGATTAATGTATTATGAGAAATGTAAGCTTTGATCGTGCCTGATAATGAAATTATGAGAAATGTTAAGCTTTGATCGGCCTGATAATGATTAGGAAATGTTAGAGAACATAATATGCCGACCTTTTACCCCACTTTCCCCCTCAACCATTTTTCGGGCGAAAGTGACCTAGAATCAGCAATTACTGTTCTCTGACAAGTAAGACTTCAATACCCAAAAAATAACGATTATCTACAAACAAACATACTGTGCAGGGTTATCCGTTTTTAATACAAAATTACTAAACTTTTCAGATTTAAGTTTTTGTTTAAATCCTATGTTTTTCTTAAATCGGTTTTCATAACATCATTTTCGCGCAAACATTCTTCAAATGAGTCTCTGTCTTTCCCATGTAAAATAACACTACAGTCTTTAACTGTTCTCTAAAGTCTTTTAAAACTGAGTTATATTTTCTGACATAAAATCCACACACTTATTCGAGCATGTCTTCCCGGGAAAGCTAGTTTCGACAAAGTGTTTCTCTTTTTAACTATGTCTTTTTCTGCTGAACATCATCTATAATAAATAGCGTCTCGTTCCCTCAAACAATATAAAAAAGCGTTCTAGACATTCACTCAGTTTATTTGCTGGGATCAACTAAATATATTTCATCATCTGTCCATATAAACCTTCTATCATGATATGTTTTGTTCCTTTAAGTGTTGGACAAAAATCACAATATGATTAAAATTATAACGATAAACTGTTTGTAATAAGTCTAGGACAAATATTGTTTTTCCACAACCAGTCTGCCCGCAAATCATTGAACAATGAGGGGATTTTATAAATAAATTTTAAACCCTGCTCCATAGTTTTATAACAGAATTTAATCTAATCCATTTTATTATTTTTATCATACTCTCCGTCAAAACTTGTTCAGTATAATAAAACCCTAACGAGGCCTAAATGTGAAAGATTAATCCAATTCAGTTCTGTAAGATTGTTTCTATTTAATCAACATTGATTTTGTTGCTTGTTGTTATGAACTTAATATCCTCGCCTTTGTGAAGAACGACGATGGTAACGTAAGCCGTTTAACGTCTAAGTTTTGCCAGCTAATATTAATTCCTTTTAAAAGGGCATCACTAACGCCCAAAAACCCCATCCCTCTCCACATCTTAAAGACAGAAATTTCAAATATCATTGTGAACGTGTCCCTAATTTTCTGCTTGGAAAGAACGTAATTTTGTAGAAGCTTTTTTAACAACTGTTTCTTTTCTGTGGAGGATGTACTGCTATTTCCCATACGGCGTTATTTCAATTTCTTTTCCGACTATTGTCGCCCGGGCATAAGACTTACATGTAAAGGGCCAGAGTTGAATGCTTTTCTGAAACTTTTTGACGGCTAAAATATGTAAATGGGCTTATAATTCAAATTTTATGTCCCATTCTAAATATGGTCTAAGGGGCCTTTGAGGTCAGGTTTTCGAACTATTTTATATTCATACTGGCCAAAAATTATTTGCCTCTAGATTGCGCAGTTGTTCTAGTTTGGGAAACTTTTGCTGTCGCCAACCTCTTGCGTTTATAATCACCATCTTTAGTGTACTCAAAACCATACAAAGCGCCTATCTCACCATTTTGTTCAAGTCCGAAACGTCTGAAAGGGGTCTTTTAATTCTAAAGTTATACACCTTAGAGGCGCTAATGTAACTCCTAAATTCTTCTGGCCCACGCGACATTTTTTAGAACAACTTATTATTTTATTTCCAAAACAATGTGTAGGTTTATCCCCTTTTCACAACTTTCCCCGCTTTGCCCTGCAATTTTTTTATTAAATGATCCAACCCTCCCACAAACTAATCTTTTAAACTGTAAATAAGGGAATTGTATAATTTCATAATCGCAATAGCAGCTTTCCCTGATGGAAGAGCTCTCAAAACTGTTGATGGCCTTCCATCATATAAGTTTTCATCAGTGCTCACTCATCCAAATGAACATAGAGTAATGAATGTAATGCAAGATCGAGCGGACTTTCCCCCTCATAAGAAAGTTTTTTTTGGGTGTAACTCTAAATCTATAATTGTTAGCTGAAAAAGCCTAACTTTTTTAGCTAGCTCTTTATCAAAATAGTAACCTCCTCTTCTTCAGGCTTAAAATGTTAACATTGTTTTTAGATTTGCTTTGTTAAGTTTGAGAGTAATGTCAAAGTTACTCTTTGCTTCTTTTAGTGAGCAAAACCCGTAATAACCATCAGGTATTGTTAACTGGCTAACTTTGGCCCCTGTTTTGTCAACTTTAGAACCGTAATTATTCTCCTTGGCTTCGCTTAATTAAACCATACGACTTTTGTAAAATATTTCATGAAGTGCAACCATTTTGGCTCCGCATTGGGTTACCCAAATAGCTTGTTCTAAAAACGAAGGACGGTCTTGGGTTGTTTTTGGGTTACAAACATTTTTAAACAAATTAAAAATGAGTGCATTCAAATATACTGGCGCAAAATATTCTGTTGGGCCGCACAACAATCTTAAAAATATAGCAACTGATACTCTTGACATTGCGTGACCCAACTGTCACTTTTCATAAAAAGGTGAGTACTCCCTTGAAGAGCTTTCTTAACCCCCCTATTGAAAACGACCACATCAAGAAAGCGTGGTTTAGTCATCCGATGCAGTTTTATCAAACCATTTTAAACTTTGCTGTGTTTTGCGCATCAACTGGGTGTGGAGTGTCGTATGCTGATCATTTAAATCACCATGATCCTTTGGTGAGGTCATGTACAGATTTCATTTCTATACACCTTTAGACGTATTTTGACTGAATTGCAAGCACCATTGCCAAATGACAAACCGTTAATCCCTCAGCAACAGAAAAAGACATGAAGGCTTTTGAAAGGATCTGTAACGAATTCAATATTAACATCAAGACGGGCTTTAGACAAAAGTTGGACCATAATCATGGCCTGGGCGACCTTTTTTTTCGGGCACGCACAGAAAGTATAACTATGACTGGCACCTCCTTTCAAATCGTTCTTTTTGGCACAACTGTTCAGCCCGGTCCCTACAGCAAGAGCATAAAACAGCAGGACAACATTTATCTTAGACACTTCTAAGGGCCTAACTAGAGCGGGAATAGAACGAATAAACGACTCTATTCGTACTTACGTTTGGTGTTTGCTAGGTTCGCAAGCACAGCGAGATCGAGCATAACTGATCTTTCTACTGGCTTTGACGAAACAAAAACAATACTTAGCAAATTTAGAGGACCCCATTAATTCTACAGTTGATTTACCTTCAAGTATTCAAAGGTACCAACATGTTTTACAATACCCCAAGATCGAAAGTAGACTTTGCTGTTGGCACTGGTTTATAGACATGCTGCCTTCTGACCTCAGACTCCAGATAGGTAAAATTTAATAAACTATAATAATGAAATTCCCTTATAGCAGGCAATGAACAGAAGGTTGGGAAAAACGACATAAATTCTGAGCCAGTAATATTACAAACAATAAAAGAACACCCAAGATTAAGTCATCCAACCCCGAAGTCCAAGCCCCAAAAGTCATTGAAGACTCAGCAAAGCTCGCGGACCTCTGTTCGCGATGACCATGAATATGAAAAGACAGCGCTTGTTTTTGGGATTAACTGGCATGGGATTATTTGGGGTCTTTATCTTACTAAATAGTAACCCAACTATTACAAGAACTAATGCCCATAAGTGCTCGCCATAAAGCCAACTACTTTGCTTGCAGTAACAAAAGCCAGCTGACAATACTCCCCATATTCCTGGTAAAGCGTTTACGGTTTTTACCAGCTAATTTTTTTATAAATTTTCGCAAGATGATCAAGCTTTTTTTTTTACCCATGATTTATCAGGTGGAGGCGATGGCGGTGGAGTACTGAACTTTGGCCACCGCCGCCTGTAATAGCCAACACCAATGTACTTTTTGCAAACCCCTAAGCCAGTTATAACGCTTGCTAATGTGACTCCTTGCTCTCTAAACAGTGTTCGTATTCGTTCTCTAGTGTCGTGTTTTCATATAAATTTTTTCGATAGTTTCTCTTATTTTATTCACTTGAGTTTTGTAATTGGTCTCGGGTTTGTAGTCAGCGCTTCAAATCTTGCTGATCTTTTTTTGTTCAAGATTTTTAGTCTTTGGCTATTCTTCTTTAATCTCACGCCCTAAAGATGCGGTCGTCAGTCTCAACGAGTTTTTCTTTTTCTCTTTTTATGTGCTCATCTAGTTCACCTAGTTTTTGCTAAATTGTTTGGGTTTAAATTTGCCTCTGATGCTTCTCAAAGCATGATCCAAGGGCCGCTATTTCTCGCATGGGTAGCGGGTGAGTCGTGTATAGTCTTTAATGCTGTTTCTTCTGAAAAACTGGTTTCTGCTTCTATTGCATTATTATTTCATCTGCCGAAATTGATTTAAATTTTTCAAGTTCCCTGTTTTGTAAATTTTGGGTTTGCTGTTGGGAGTTCCTGAAGTGTGTTTTGAAGTTTAGAAAAATGCCTCCACCCTTAATTTTGGCCTAACAAGACCAAGGCGATTTGTTCTTTCACACTGAGTCTTTGTATAATTGTACTCTTGGCTAAAAACTTTGATGGGTCCCGGCTTAGTTTGTAAGCCGAACAAGTTGCCCTTGGTCGTTTTTACAGACAAATGATCATCTTTTAATTCAAAATCATTTGGGGCTATAAATTCGGGAGGTTCTTGACCTAAACTTTCGTAAAATGATTTAACCCTTTCTTTCTGTTAATTCATGCCGCATTGAGAGCGTTGAGCGATGTTGTATTTAAAGGGATCATTTCACTCATGTCGTCTCCCCGGTCAAAAACATCATAATCTCTTCATCCTCAATTCCTGCCATGTTTTAAATAATTAACTTTTATTTTGCTTCATAAAAATGTCACAAGCACATGGTTTGATTCTTGACCCACATAGAAGACTGAAAGAACCCTTTGGCGTGAAGGGAAATAAGCGGACTATTACTGTTCCAAATAATCCATCTACTATTGATGCAGATCAAATTCTTTCTGTCAAATTTCCAGACCTAGGAGCAAATGACGTGATTGAGCCAGGCCTGCGCGTCTTACTTCAAAATAGAACTCGCTTCAACAACAAACCCAAACAGGACAGTTGTACAGAATCTGGGGGGGGCAATCGTTAAGAAAATTTCTATAAAACTTGAGGGGCAAGAAATATTTTCTTTACACAATGCAGACATATTTTTAACCTATTCTGATCTATGGCTAACCGGGAATGAAAAGGGCTGATCTTTCGTTTCAAGGGAAAAGAAAATGAAGAAGCACTAAAACATAGAATAGGGGCCGCAGATACTAAAGACGGCAAAAAGTATGTGGCTGTAAATTTTGCGTTTGGAAATCGCTTTTCCATTCCTTTGATTTTGAGTTGTTTAAAAGCGCATGCACCTACTTTCAAGGAGCATTAAAAAGACAGATTGTCATATGAACTAACTTTTAAAAGAATACAAACGGGTTTCAAATCATCAGACACCGGAGCAAAAATAACAGCATTTCTGACATCTCGTTAGAGTTTGACGTTGTTAGCACCCCTAATTAGCAAGGCTGATTGAACAACAATATCAGTCAAAAATTTGCAATATATTACGAAAGAGTGATTCATCCATACAACATACCCTAGAAGCAGGGCAGACACTATATGGAATTTTAGTTTTAGCGTCTCAGCAAGATCGCTTAAAGGAATTTTATTGCTGTGTGAAGATGAAGAACCATTCAAAAGAGGAAGTGAAAAAATTTTTAATCCAAAAAAAAACGAAAGTACAATGTTCGATTGAGGGCAGTCCTAACCAAACTATGCAGCGGGCTTAAACCTTATCAGCATTTTGATGAAATAAGAAAAACTGTTTGGAGGTGGGAGGGGTAGAAATCCAACAGTTGACCTTGTGGCTAAAGATCTACACCTTCACAGCGTAAGACTTGATGATTATTTAACAACAAAATACGGTTTATGGATTGACCTAAGGTCAACGGAGGTAATCATTACATGGGAAACGGAGAACTGTGAGAGACGTAATAAACATTCAAATTGATAAAGAAAAGAAGCCGAATAAACCGCTTAATGTACATTTGTTTTTAATATATGATGCGCAGCTGAATATTGAAAATAACAGATTAAAAGATATACAATACTAAAAATTTTTTTTATTTTATAAAAAGCATTTCTGTTCAGGTTTATCCAAAAGTACCTACAGCGCCAGAGTACCAAACAAGGGAATAGTAGAAACCCCTGACATAAAAGCCTTCGATTAACAAACATTACGCAAAGCAACAAAAACTAGAGCAGGACCTTTCAAAATACAGCAAAACCAAACGAAGGTATTCTGCTGCCTTAATGCTGTTACATATGTTAATACTGGAACATCGACTATAAGCGCTCTATCAGCAGGAACAGTGTTGGTCTCTTAGCAACGGCATAGGCCACCCGCGGGTTACCTCTAGGCGGTTTGTCTTTAGCTCTCGGCCTGTGTTTCATTAGCCGTAGGTGCTGCCCAGCAAAAAATTAAAACTAAACTCCAAAAGCACACAGCTATGGTTCAACTAATAACAGCTAAACTTAGCTCGTTCAAACTGACAATAAATAAAGCGCTTGGTGACCCCAAACATCACGGATGAAGAATTTAATCGTTTACAGGCCGATTTTGATGACTACAAAAGACAAAAATTTGATCTTCAAAGAAAGGCGAGGACAACTTTTTCTCAACAGCCAGACCCCGAGCAGATAAAAAAGGAATGCTTAAAAAAAGTAAACGAACATTAAACCTGTTCTAAACAGCTCACAGTAACAACATCGAAGGTGTTTATACTTTAGTTTTTTGGGGTCCAAGCACAAAAAGACCGTTGATATTGATTCTGATTAAGCCGTTTTTATTTTTTTTAATTTAAATAAATATGTTGGCTTAGAAAAGAAGACAGCATGGCTAAGATATATGAAGGCCCAGATGAATGGGTTTGAAGGAATGCTTGAGAGAGAGCGTTTATCAAGAGCACTGAATGATATTGAATTAGAAGTCATTTACCCAACAAACGTACAGGCAATGTTGTTCATGCTATTTCTCAAGTCCAGGCAAACTAACAATAGACCCGCAGTTAAAGTAATGTTAGCTGTTTTTTAAACGACTATGTAACAATAAAAGAAGAAAATCTAGAAGTCTGGGTTCCCCAACTAAACAGCAGACTATTCTTTCTCATAATGACTTAACACCCGGTTTTGGGCAGACGAACTGCTACACAGTTTGACGCTGCCGCTGAAGAAGCTAAAATGAAGGCCTGGTTGGTCAGAGGGCAAGTCTTAGAGATTAGATTAAAACAGGCTAAGTAAGCACCGATTGTAGGCAAGGCTTACATTCCGCTACCTCGGGAGTTGGTTTTTAAAGAGAGCAGTTTTAAACATAAAAAATTCAGACAACAAATGTTCATGTGGTGCGTTTTTTGCAAGGCTGCATCATGTCCGCGAACATGCAGAAAGAGTGACTAACTATCGGCAATACGCCAAAAATCTTAACTTCAATGGGAAAATCCTTTCCTGTTAGTGTAGACCAAATTGATCAGTTTGAAGGGAAAAAAACATCCCAAAACTGGTTAATGTATACACATGGGGTGAGGAAACAAATTGGTGCCAATTAAAGTGTCCAAGAACAGTCCAACAATAGCAACCAGCCAAAAGTCATGTGGACTTACTCCTAATGTTTTCGCCAGCAGGGCTGCCCCATTAACATTGATACGCACAATGACAGATTAATTTGCGCATACTTTAAAGCATGAACATAAACAAGAATTCTGTAGAAAATGTTTAACAAGAATTCCAACCGCTCAAGCCGCGCTTGAACATATAAAACATTGTAAAAGTTCTGTAGACTGTAAGACAGAACTAAAATACGCCCCCGCCAGGATCAAAGTTAGTTTAAGAACTGGAAACGGCTGCAAACAAGTCCATACGTAGTTTACGCCAGACTTCGAGTCGCTTATTGTTCCTTTTGAAAGGGGCCCGCACCACAAAAACTTCGAAAACAGTCTTAATGAGTAATCATCAATTTGTTCATTTTGCCTTCATTATTGTTAGGTCGGATGTGCGTTTATTCAGAGCCAGAATTATATAGAGGACCAGATGCTGCAGAAACATTCTTAAAACGCATGCAGCAAGTGCGTAACGCCTGTTCTAATAATCTAAACTTATCTGAAATCATAATGGCGCCTGAAGACCAACAACAGTATGGCTCAGCCACGCATTGTTGGATTTGCGGTTTAGAGCTAACGCCCAAGAGTGTAAACCCCACAGTAAGAGACCATGATCACATTAGTGGGAAGTTTTAGAGGTGCAGCGCACAGTAAATGCAATCTTCAACTAAAGTTTGATCCAAAGACATGGAAGCTGCCTGTATTCTTTCACAACTTGCGAGGTTATGACTCTCACCTTATAATGCAAGCATAACCAGCGCCTTCAGGGTAGCATGCATTGCACAGTCATCAGAAAAGTACATGTGTTTCACTTTAAATAACATGTCTTTCTACGACTCTATGCAACACATGATGGGCTCATTAGAGGCACTGGCTATGTCCTTAAAGTCCTGCCCAATAACGGAAGAATATTTTGACTAAAACTCTTGTTAGAAAGGGTGTTTACCCTTATGAATACATGAACAGTTGGGAAAGGTTTGACGAAGATACACTTCCGCCTAAAGGCGCGTTCTTTTCTAGTCTTTGAGGAAAGGACATTAGCGACTCCGATTACCAGCATGCCCAAGATGCTTGGCAAAAGTTAGATTGTAAAACGATGGGAGACTATCATGACTCCCATTTAATGGCAGATGTATGTTTGTTGGCGGACGTCTTTGAAAATTAAGAAAGACCTGCATGAAACATTATAGCCTGGATCCCGCGCATTACATTTCTGCGCCCGGGATGAGCTGGGATGCTTTCTTAAAGTTTACTGGAGTACAGATTGATTTATTGTCAGATTTACCAATGATTCAGATGATTGAAAACGGATTGCGTGGGGGAATTAGTATGGCGTCGCATCATTACTGTAAAGCAAACAACAAATACTTGGACGACTATGATCCGAGTAAAAGGTCTAACTATCTTATGTATTTAGATGCAAACAATCTGTATGGTTGGGCTATGGCGCAATCACTTCCATTACGCAACTTAAAATGTACACAGCGGTGATCCGAACAATATTCAAAAGGCATTAAAAGTGGTTGGGCAGTTTAACGCCTGATCAACAGCGTGGTTTCATTCTAGAAGTTGACTTAGAATATCCTCATGAACTCCATGACCTGCATAATGACTAATCCATTGGCAGCAGAAAGTCTAAAGACGAATCCAAGAGAGCCGCCTAAACTTGTGCCTAATCTCGGGCAAAAAAAAATTATGTCTGTCATTACAGACTTCTACAATTTATTTAAGGCATGGTTTGAAGTTGACAGCTGTTCATCGCATAATTGCTTTTGATCAAGAACATTCATGAAACCATACATCATGAAGAACACTGATCTCAGAACCAAATCCACAGATGCTTCAGAAAAGACTTTTTCAAGCTGATGAAACAACAGTTGTTTCGGAAAGACTATGGAGAATCCGCACAAGCGCAAAGATGTCAGATTAGTCACCAAAGAGAACGAAGCAATTAAGCTGACTTCAAATAACCAAATTATCAGGACTTTAGAAGATTTCATGATCACCTTTTTGGCATAATGATGAAAAAAAAGAAAGTCAAATTGGACAAACCTGTTTTTATCGGGTTTACTGTTTTAGAATTATCAAAGCTTTTGATGTTAGAATTTTCTTTATGACTACTTTAAGCCCTCGTATCCTGAGTCCAGAGTGCTTTACACAGATACAGATAGTTTTGTTATAGATATTCCTACTGAAGATATTTATAAAGACATGGAAATGGAAGTAGCTAAAGGACATGCGGATGGTATGACACGTCCGATTACCCTAAAGATTCGCCTTTGCATTCAATTACTAACAAAAAGGTTTTAGGAAAGATGAAGGATGAATTATCTGGAAAGGTGATCAGGAGTATGTGGGGTTAAGGTCAAAAATGTACAGTATTTCGAGCCAGGAGAAAATCATTAAGAAAGCAAAGGAATATCTCGCAGCGTTGTGCAGTCAAACATATCACATGACAACTACAAAGAAGCATTGTTTGGCAATAAGACTTTTCTCATGACAACGTAAAACTGCGATCTAATCTACATGAGATCAACACAACTGTTGTAACAAGAAGTCATTAGATAGAACAAACACAAAACGGGTTGTTTTGTTAATCCAGAGTTTTCATATGCAATCGGGCACTGGAGAACCGTAAATTAATTAAAGCGGAACTGTGCCCGGTGGGATTATCTGCAGTTCTTCCTTCACAAAAGATCTTTGAGGAGCTGGTTGTTTTGTTGTGTCAGTTTCTCGTAAATAATACACGGGTGGATTCATTTTTACAATTCTTTTATTTCATATGGATCAACACTCCAAACTGGATCTGTTGCCCTGATGCGAGTGTCCCCTTCTGCTCCCCGGTAAATAAAGGTACCTTACTTTCAAACCAAATGGTAATAGTTTGCTGGATGAAGACTCTCCTTCAGCAACATTTATTGTTTTTCTTTTGATTGCTTGTACTGGCTTTAGCCCTTTAAATTCTTCATTATTCATTGCGCGCAAAACTGAGGGCAGTCTTCTAACCCATTCTGTGTTGCGAGAATTGTCAATCAGCTCTCTGTGATACTGGTAGGAGAAAAGTCTTTCGGCTAACTGTTTGTTAAAGTTTTCAACTAAAGCCTGTGATCTGTGAACCCCCGGAATGCCTCTTCTAATAGTAACTCTGTGTTTTAACAATAATTGATTCACTTGGCCTTTAAATTCTTTTCCATCATCGACTTGAATCATGCGAGGATAAGTTAGTGGCCCTCGTTGGTATATCAGTTGTATAGCGACAGCAACAGCAGAAGCATCTCTTTTGTGTTAATGGCTCCCATCTTTGTATCTTGAAGCCATGTCATGACGTGAGTGCGTACTTAAATCTTTTTCGTCTAATCGTATCAGAGGGTAAATATAGAAGATCCATTTTGATGGGTGTCGTTTGGAGTTGTGTTCACAAAGTGCGGTCTCTGTATTCGTCTAGGGGCAGGTAAATAAATTTGCCAAATTGCTTGTTTAATAACCATTCCTTTGCTGTTTGTTCACTGACCCCCGCCGCTTGGCTTAGCTTTTGTATTGCTGTGATACCCTTCCAATATCCTTGGGCGAATAATAGATTTTGTTCATTTTTATTCAGCCAATATATGCGCAACAAAATACACGACGGTCATACCAAAGGCAATAAACGCGATTTCTTGCATCTTTTGTTTTTCTGATGGTTGATAAAAGGCACTGAATTTTGGTGGGGGCAATGTCTGGATTGGTTTGCCTGTTACTAGATAATATTGTTTTATTGCTGATCAACATCTTTAAATATGTAAGCTGCATGCCCCTGTTTTTTCAGTGTGTCATTAATAAAATCTAACTGCTCAAGTCTCTGCTTTTCATAGGCGTCTTGTGCAGCTGCTAGTTGCTCCATAGCTTTGTTATGTCTTTTTCTCTCGCCGTCATCCCGTAGTTTACTAAATGCGAAATTACTTCCGCTAAAAGCAAGCGCATTCACCACAGCGCCGCCTATCATCATTACGAGTGAGGCCATTTTTTATAAAATGTATTTTTTATTTACATATTATACTGTCTGGAATTATTCCTTGCTTAACTAGAAAATCTTTCGTAGCAAACGAAGCTGTAATAACAGCAATCAGTTTTGCTGAATCCTCAAAGTCTAGTTTGCCAAGATCTGGTGGTTTAATTCTTAACAAGCTTTACCAAGCATTGAGTATCCTACACTTAGACCTCCAATAACGGCAGAATGGTATACAAGGTTGGCAATAGTTTTTTCGGTGCTCATTTTAAAAAATAAAATAATTATAATTAATATAAAAAACATGAACAGCGATGATCTACTACAGCTACAGGGCAGCCTAAACCTTCCTGAACTTATAATGACCAAGTTGATGATCAAGCTATTATGCCCAAAAAGGAAAGGCTGTATTCTTTGGCAGCATGTGGAAAACAAAACAGTTCCTCGGAACTGAATTCAGCATAGAACAGATTCAACAGATGTCGTCACAAGACATTATAAAGTATCATAACAGGTATGAAGCGCAGCTGGGGTCTAGAATGGTGAAAAGTGTGGGGCAAACGGTTCTTAGTTTGTACACTAAACTAGTCAGTAGATTTGCTCCCATTGATTCTGAACAAGATCTTACGTATGATTTAAACGCAAGATCCAGTTTTAACAAAGTCATTAGAGTCTCTAGGATGTGATCTATACTACAGATTTGGAACATTGTTATCGCCATTAATCATGGGATTAATTACTTTTAATCATATAGATTTTGTTTCCCTTCAAAATGAGCGAGCTGGAAAATCATCAGAACCAGAATCAGGAAACATTGAATCAGGTGGAGAAAGTAACCAAGCCAGAAAATCAGCAGAAAACACTGAATCAGGTGGGGCCAGTGAAAAGCATCCTCATCTGGGCGTGTTAAAGCAGGAAAAAAATTAGCAGAGTGGAACAGACAAAAAAAATTAATGTTACAGAATATAACTCATCACGAAAACATAACACTGCCAACGCCAGAACAAGTTGATTCAATGCCAGCTATAAAAACTCCATGTGATTCAAGGGCCCCAAAGTCTTCATGAATATGAACTTAAAACTGTTGCCATTTTTGGCGCCCTTGCTGCTGTTGGGGGCGGTTATTACTGTTATAAAATATATAAACAATGGCAGCCAAAACAAAAGCAATCAAAAAAATCTGAACCGCTAAATACAAAAAACAACAGCACGCCAGCGCCGCCAATAACAAAAGATCGTTTTGATCCATTTCAGATGGAATAATATTTTAAATTTTTTAATAAAAATAGATCATGGCGTATTATAAAATGATAAAGTCAATAAATAAAGACATGGAGTCTATAAAAGACATTTCCATAGACCAGAATTGTAATCAATGTGGTTGCTTAGATGTAAAAACTTCATTAAGATCTATGCAGAAAACGCTGAGCAAGACATCCTCAACGATGACGCGTTTTTTTGAGGCGTGTGTGTACTATATTAGGCATCTACTATTTAAGACAAAAACATAAATTGTTTTTTAATAATTATAAGATAACTTGAATAAAAACTTGGTTGTACTTAGAGGATGACTTAGTTATGATCTTAGTTAACTTGGGTAAGAACTTAGAAGTGACTTGAGAATAACTTGAGGATAACTTGGGAAAAACTTGTGGATGACTTGAGGATGACTTCAGGATGACTAGAGGATGACTTGAGGATGACTTGAATAAGAACTTAGAAGTGACTTGAGAATAACTTGAGGATAACTTGGGTAAAAAACTTGTGGATGACTTGTAGGATGACTTCAGGACAACTTGAGTAAGAACTTAGAAGTGACTTAGGGTGACTTGAGGATGACTTAAGGGCAACTTGTGGATAACTTGAGTGCATGCGTGGGGTGGGGGTGTGGGGTGGGGGTGGGGTGTGCATGGCGTGGGTGGGGGTGTGGTGGTGGGGGGGTGTGCATGCGTGGGGTGGGGTAATCAGGAGTTACCTCCCTTAGTGTCCGCACATAGCAAGTACAGGCAGTACTGCAGCCCTCTGCTACTAAAATAAGGCGTTCACAGCATGAACGGCTATTTATAGCAAGGCGGATTTTACTGCAGGCCCTCTTGCTACTAAAAAAGGCGTTCACAGCATGAACGGCTATTTATAGCAAGGCGGATTTTAACCGTAGCCCTCTTGCTACTATAAATAGGCGTTCACCGCATGAACGGTTATTTATAGCAAAACGGATTTTACCGCAGCCCTCTTGCTACTAAAATAAGGCGTTCACAGCATGAACGGCTATTTATAGCAAGGTGGATTACCGCAGGCCCTCTTGCTAACTAAAATAAGGCGTTCACAGCATGAACGGCTATTTATAGTAGCAGTCAGCAAGGCTAATTTGTTTCAAATATAAGTTTTTAGCATACGAATCAGCCGTGTTTACCCCCGCCTAAGAAATGAACGCCATGTTTTTTAAACATGGCTTTAGCTGTCTCAAGCCAGCTCCCAACAATCAACGCGTGATGGATTGTTTTGCTTCAGCCGACTTTCAACAATGCAGCGCCATTTTTAGATAAGGACCCATCTCATCGATAGCCAAACACGTATTAAAACTGGCTACATCTTGTTTCATTTCCTTGAACCGACAAACCTTTAAGATAGTCGTTCATTTCCAAAGCAGTTAGTTCACTTTTTTTCGTTTTCTAGAAAAACAATCTCTCCGGTTTCACAACATGCTTCGCCTAATTCTTTCAACAAATACTCTAACATGCAGTTAAAGTAAAACTTATGGACACAAATAGCACAAACCTGTTTCTTCAGTAACGTTTTAGCCATTTTAAAATAACACAATAAAACACAGTGGTCACACCAGATCGCAGTCAAAACACAACCTTCTTGTTCAATAGTCCGAGCAAACAATGGCAAACCCGGTCGTGTCACGCGACAGCCTCGATGCGGTGTGTCGACGTGGCAATCTAGAATTTTCCAAATCATTTTCTGATGCAATGTGGTGCAAACCCAGCCGAGTGTGAGTTTGCAACCAGAGCGCCTGGCCTGCGGGCGCCATAATTACAGGTCATAGGATCCGTCCAGGGTACTGCTGCCACAAACCCCAAGCCCTCTAATTAGGGGTGTTCGCACAGTGTCTCAGCCAAGTTTTAGTTTGGTGACTGTCTCCGCAAAAATGATAGTATTGAAAATGACTGTATGCGCGAAAATGATTAAGAAAACATAGTTTGAAGTCTTACTTGTCAGAGAACGTATAAATGCCAATCCTGGGTCACTTTCGCCCGAAAACTGGTTGAGGGCGAAAGTGGGGTAGAGTCGGCATATTACTGTTCTCTAATGTTAAGCTTTGATCGTGCATGATAATGCATTATGAGAAAGTTTAAGCTTTGATCGTGCATGATAATGTATTATGAGAAATGTTAAACAATTCCACAGCTCCCCCTCCCTCCTCCTCCCTTCTTCCCCCCTCCCTCCCCCACCCCCCATCTCTCCCCCTTCCCCCATCTCTCTCTAGAGGAAGACTACTGGTACCATGCCATGGAGGTATGATAGGGATTGGTGGCCTAGACGATCAGATGTGCCGGCCAGTCCCCATTTTAACTGGGTGGCTCTGCATAATGGGTGTCCGTGTGGGAAGTTTGTGGCTTCATGGCACATCAGTGGCAATGGATCTTGTACAGTGAGGGGAATTCTCTGTCTCTGTCTGTCTGTCTGTTTCTCTCTCTCTCTCTCTCTCTCTCTCTCTCTCTCTCTCTCTCTCTCTCTCTCTCTCTCTCTCTCTCTCTCTCTCTTCGTGTGCCCAATCTTCATGCCTGTCCCTTCTCTAAGATGTGCGTGACAACCTTGAGACAGATTCTGTCTTACTAATCATTTTAGAAATGAACAAGGTTCTTAAACACTTTCTGTGTGTTTGGAATTGCATGTCACAGTACTGTATTACTATACTGAATCATAGTATAAGTTCTTAAAACACTTCCTGTGTATTTGGAATTGCATGTCGCAGTACTGTATCACTATATTGAATCATAGTATAGGTCCTTAAACACTTCCTGTGTATTTGGAATTGCATGTCGCAGTACTGTATTACTATGCTGAATCATAGTATTCACAAAGAAACTTTCTCTCCATACCTCCCCCCTCCCCTCATCTCTCTCTCGTTGATATTGATTGTCTCGCTGCAGGGCCTTCCTCATGTCTTCCTTGTAGTCTCCTTTTTTCACCATGAGATAGCCTGCAAGGGGAATGAGGACAGCCTGCAAGGAGAATGAGGACAGCCTGCAAGGGGAATGAGGACAGCCTGCAAGGGGAATGAGGACAGCCTGCAAGGGGAATGAGGACAGACTGCAAGGGGAATGAGGACAGCCTGCAAGGGAATGAGGACAGCCTGCAAGGGAATGAGGACAGCCTGCAAGGGGAACAGGCCGGTTAGCGAGACCAGCTGTACTCGTCTTCACTACTTTTATGCGTCTCTCTGTCTGTCTGTCTGTCTCTCTCTCTGTGTGTCCTTTTGTTGTTGTCGTTGTTGTTGTTTTGTTTTGTTCCTCCCCTTTCTTCTGTCCTTCTTCGCGCACTTCTGGTACTGTCTTTGCAAAGTCATTTTCGTCTTCCTTTTCAAGGATGATTCTCGGAAATGTCCGGGCCTTTCTCTTTTTTTTAATTTTTTTATTTTAATCTTTTTGTTACGTACGGTGTGTTACACCCCAAAAAGACGCCCGCCCCAAAAAGACGCCGTGTTCTTTTTGGCCCCCGACATCACACCCCAAAAAGACGCCTCGCCCCAAAAAGACGCCGGTGTCTTTTGGGGCTACATCACACCCCAAAAAGACGCCTCGAAAGTGATGTGTGAGCACTCTCTCAGCCCTTCGGGCTTACGTTTCTTCAGCCTTCGGCATCAACCCCATAGCTTCGCTACGCCTTTATTTTGATGAGATCATCGATCAGACGGGAGTAGACTGGGACACAGCTTCGTATAAAAATATAAGTCAAAAGTTGGTCATGAAATGAAAATATCGACAGCACAGTCCCAAAAAGACGCCGGTCCTCCGGGCGTCTTTTTGGGTGTGATGAAGGGGGCCAAAAAGACACCGCGTCTTTTTGGGCGGGCGTCTTTTTGGGTGTTATATACGGTGTGAATGTGTCACTGCACCAAACACTAGTACAACAATAAACCCTGACACGCTGTATCAAACGCCAAAACATTAAAATCAGCAAGAAAATGTCCATTATAGCAACACAACATACAACGTCATGGTGCATGGAGGAAGGGGAAAAAAGCCCGCCTTTACAAAAAAAAAAAGAAAGAAAGAAAGAAAAAAAGAAAAGGGAAAAAAAGACAAAAGAAAAAAGAAAAAAATATTAAAAATGACATTATTGAGAAAAATAAAAGAAATAAAAACAGTAAACGCGGGGGTGGTGGAGGAAAAATAGCTATGTCATCTGATGAAATGTTTCCTACATATGATCAAAGCACACACACACACACACACACACACCACACACATATATATAACAACACACACAAGCACTCGCATGCGCATTTACACGTGCGCGCACGCCACGACACACACACACACACACACACACACACACACACCCACACAATGCACAAAGACATGCCCACGTGCGCGCGCACACACACACACACACACACACACACACACACACACACACACACACACACACACACACACACATACACACACACCGCATACCCTGACGCACACTCAGGCCCGTGCCCACCCATGCACACACATTTACACACGCACGTGTACACGGCGAGGACTGGATGTAAAAAAAAGCACGTCAGTGCTTATCTATTATCCTCGTAAATAAAGAATTTTGTCTTGTCTTGTCTTGTCTTGTCACCACAAACACGTACAATGATAACAATGACAGCCAATGTTAGGCAGATAACCAAGGTCTAACCAACGCGTTGGACTAATGCACATGTCAGACATCTGCTATGTCAGTAGCCAGGAGACCCTCTTCTTAAATTCTCTCTGTGAGTCATTCATTTATTTATCCACCAGCTTTAAACGCGCGCAGTGTGGTCTTTAAATCTCTGCAGATGTGATGTAGGGTGCATGGAATCTCAAATCTCTGCAGATGTGATGTAGGGTGCATGGAATCTCAAATCTCTGCAGATGTGATGTAGGGTGCATGGAATCTCACATCTCTGCAGATATGATGCAGGTGCATGGAATCTCACATCTCTGCAGATGTGATGTAGGGTGCATGGAATCTCACATCTCTGCAGATGTGATGTAGGGTGCATGGAATCTCACATCTCTGCAGATGTGATGTAGGGTGCATGGAATCTCACATCTCTGCAGATGTGATGTAGGGGCATGGAATCTCAAATCTCTGCAGATGTGATGTAGGTGCATGGAATCTCAAATCTCTGCAGATGTGATGTACATGGAATCGTCCCTACGCAGCGACACCTTGATGAAACTCAAATCAAAACTTCAACTGAAACGAGGAATACAGGATGTTGATCAGTTTCTGTCCGAGCGTTAGAAATGTTTGACTGATCGCTGGCTACAACGGTGGTATGAAAGAGAACGTGGCATATCTTAAATACTCAGAACATTTAAAACAATTCACGCTACTGAATCTTATTTTGATTGCATTAAAACCAAAAAACTTGGCGATATCATCATTGGCTTAGGGTAGTCATTTTTGACTTCAAGACACATATATTACGCTTTTCATCCGACGCTGATCCAGATTCATCTTGCCCTGTGTGTAAATGTCGTTCAGAACATGAAGTATGTTTTCTGTTTCGATGATCAACTACAAACGAATTAAGACAAAAATATATGTCGCACACTGATTTACGGAAATTTGTAGTGCGACCATTATCGGTTTTATACGAAGTCAAGCATTTGAACGATGTTGCAAGATTGGTTTATCACAGCCTGGAGCTCAGACACATGGCTCAAAATAACTTATTATATTATCATCGGCGATGTATCTTCTCCTCCTCTTCTTCTGCGTACGCAGGATGATACTCCTGCGGACACTCCCTGTATAGACAGGCAGGTATAAATCCCATCGGCTCAACAAAGGGAGTGGAGTTTTGTGTGTATGATAGGTTTTTATCTCGCCATTCAGGCAGCCATACTCCATCTTCGGGAAAGGTGCATGCTATGTGTAACGTGTCATCCATACCAACGGCCAAACTGGCCTTCTCTTTCGAAAGTTGGTGATGGGATTTTACGTGTTGCAAGATGTTATGCGTGCGTACACACACGGATCTTACAGTCTCATTCGAAGGACTGTATGGGAAATGGAGTCAGAACCAAAGTTAACTCCGAGGGAAAAATCCCGCTGTACCGAAGCGGCCCGGCGGAGATTCGAACCTGCAACCCTTGGATTACGAGTCCGGCGCTCTACCAACTGAGCTGTTACGACCCCCATCGGTGATGTATCATACTTACGTTTTGAATGGAATTTTCAAATGTAATTAGATTTATAGTGAATGAACACAATTGAACGTCACGTTTACTTCAAGTATTCTGATTGCATGATTTCCCTTTATTCCCCTCTTGCCTTCCTACGCCCAACCCCCACTCTCCCGTTATTCCCCACCCCATCCTCCCAACCTTCATCTCTAATTCCTCTTGGTTACGATTGGACCCTGGCCTGTGGTCTCTGTCATTTCCACGTGATCTTATGTTGCGATATGAGCTGTTCAGTTTTCGTCATTTTACATTGGAGTCTTTGACTCTCTCTCCCTTCTCCCTCCCCCCCCCCCTCTCTCTCTCTCTCTCTCTCAACCCCATCCCCATCCGTCTCCTCTTACTCTCAAACCACCCTCCTCCCCTCCCTGCCCCCTCTTCTTTCTTTCACTTTCTCTCTAGCCCTCCACTACCCTTCCCCATCCCCCTTTCTCTCATTTGCCCTCGGCCCTATCTCCTCTTGTGATTGTAATCAGAGGCTATCATCGTGTGTTTTAGCCTCTCACTCTCTCTCTCTCTCTCTCTCTCTCTCTCTCTCTCTCTCTCTCTCTCTCTCTCTCTCCCATCTCTCTCTCGTGTTAGTGTGGGCTTATGAAAGTAGTATGCTCCATCTTGAGAACAACAGAAATCAGTGACGTTTACTGTTTTCATGTGAAAAGAATCATTATCAGCCATCCCTTGAAGTCAAAAACTGCCATCAAGAATTCAGAAAGAGAGGGTGTTAGTTATCGCCAATGACATTGACACACAAAGCACATGACAAGACACGATGCATTTCAACCTCTTGGGTCTTCTTCAGGCAAGAAAATAGATCACATTTAACATTTAGGACAGTACAAACAAAGAACAAAGAGTGACTCATCTGTTGTTGTCCGTGTGGTAGGGAGAATGGCCGCCAGCGGAAATGACAGAGGGGATTATGGGAGAGGAAAAGGAGGGGGGTTTGCGTGGGGGGAAGCGGGGGGGGGGGGGGGTGATCATAGGGTTGTGTGTGTAGTTTAGTGGGGTGGTGTGATATATTTGTGACGTTAGTGGTAATGGAGGATTGATAATAATGAGAAGCGGGGGAGGAGGGGGGTTGCAAATATATATAATATATATATATATATATAATATATATATATATAATAATATATATACATTTAGAAGGATATATAAGTAGATGAATAGAATGAAAGAAACTGTAATTTTAAAAAAAAGGTTAGGTGAAGAAAACACATGATTTCGCTGGGTGATGAAAGAGGTGGTAGTGGCTTTGCGTGGGTAGTTGTGGAAGGTGTGTGGGTAATGTTAATAAGAAAACGATGACAATGTGCATGCAATTCCACTCAGCCCCACAGCTCTACTGATCACACTTGTTACTGTCTGCTGTTTTCTGGTGGCACTGACTTCTGTATGGCCACCTGGCCGATGTGCTGTTCTGTGAGGGCGGTGTAGTAGTGCCAGCGGTTGTCCCGTTTCCGTATGAGGGCGGCCTCCTCCAGGTACTTCAAGGCTGTGTCTGCACACCACCATCCACATGCATAGTTTTTTCTTGTTGATGATTTTCCAGCATTGAAAACAGATAGAAGCGTCAGCATAACGCCATACAAATAAGAATGCGAATTGAGTGGGGGGGGGGGGGGGGGGGGGGGGGAGGGTTCATCAAGAACAAAGATACACACACATAAAGAAAGTTCAAACAGTTCAGTCCAGTGATCTAGGAAGAAGAAGAAAAAAATCATTAACATGCATTCTTTTGACATCTGCAAGCCGTTCGAGGAATATACACATCCAATAAGCCTGACCATGTAGTGTACAATAATATACACATCCAGTAAGCCTGACCATGTAGTGTACAATAATATACACATCCAGTAAGCCTGACCATGTAGTGTACAATAATATACACATCCAGTAAGCCTGACCATGTAGTGTACAATAATATACACATCCAGTAAGCCTGACCATGTAGTGTACAATAATATACACATCCAGTAAGCCTGACCATGTAGTGTACAATAATATACACATCCAATAAGCCTGACCATGTAGTGTACAATAATATACACATCCAGTAAGCCTGACCATGTAGTGTACAATAATATACACATCCAATAAGCCTGACCATGTAGTGTACAATAGTTTGAGAGGATTTTTACTCATTCATAAACGGATGTTCTAAAATTTCATTAGTCTAGTTTTCGCCGCCGACCGCTTATTGCTCGCTCTTTTTTCGCCTCCAGAAAATCAATAAGCTTTTCATAGGGATACCATTTGCCGTTATATTCCCCGTACTTCATTTTCTAAACAATGCATATCTTTTTCAAACCAACAAATGTTTGACAGTTGGTTTTATTCTTTTCATACTGCATTGTGTGCACAATGTTTAGCCCATGAAAAAAAATGTATTTAAAAATCTCATCAGTTTTTTTGTGTTTTCATCGTTTCCAAATGGAACCAACTCCGTACTAAAGTTCATTTTCCTACAATGATCCCAGAGCAACTTCTACCAGGGGCTAGCTCTCTGGTTGGGTCCTATCGAAGGGCGGTGTGTGGTGGTGGTGTGGTGGTGGTGGTGGTGGTGGTGTGGTGGTGGTGGTGGTGGTGGTGGTGGTGTGTGTGTGTGTGTGTGTGTGTGTGTGTGTGTGTGTGTGTGTGTGTGTGTGTGTGCGGCGCGCGCGCGCGTATATGTGTGTGATATGTGTGTCAGTGACTGTGTGATCTCTCTCTCTCTCTCTCTCCTCTCTCTCTCTCTCTCTCTCTCTCTCTCTCTCTCTGTGTGTGTGTGTGTGTGTGTGTGTGTGTGTGTGTGTGGTGTGCTCGCTCACGCGCGCACGCACGTGTGTGTGTGTGTGTGTGTGTGTGTGTGTGTGTGTGTGTGTGTGTGTGTGTGTGTGTATGTGGGAGGGGGGGGGAAGGGGGGGGGGGATGCATGCGCGCGCACGTTGCTGTTATCACGAGAGGTTGAGGAAACGTGAAGTGTTAGTTTACATGTGCGTGTCTCTCTCTCTCTCTCTCTCTCTCTCTCTCCTCTCTCTCTCTCATCTCTCTCTCTCTCTCTCTCTCTCTCTGCGTGCGTGCGACACGCTCGTGTGTTTGTGTGTGTGTGTGTGCGTGTGTGTGTGTGTGTGTGTGTGTGTGTGGTGTGTGTGTGTGTGTGTGTGTGTACGCGCGCGCACGCGCGCATTCTTTTACCATTTATGTCCACATGATACATACAATAGATACGTATTCAGACACACGTGTTTAAATCTCTTTCTCACTCATTCATATACTCCGGCATTTGTCTCCTCTCTCTCTCTCTCTCTCTCTCTCTCTCTCTCATTCTCCTCCCCCATCGCATTCTCTCTCTTATCTCTATCTCTCTCCCTTCTCCCTTTCTCTACCTCCTCCCCCATTCTCTCTCTCTCTCTCTCTCTCTCTCTCTCTCTCTCTCTCTCCTCTCTCTCTCTCTCTCTCTCTCTCCTCCCCCTCCCTCCTTTCCCTCCTCTCGTTCTCAACCCCTTCTCCATCCCTCTCTCTCTGTTTTTCCTCTCTCTCTCATCCCCCCTCCCCCCCCTCTCTCCTCTCTCTCTCTCTCTGTCTCACCATAGTCTCCACGGCGGCTGTACTGCATGCCCACGTTGTTGAGGGTGGGGACCATGTCCCCCGGGGCCACTGAGGCGTAACGTCTTCTCTCCACCAGCGACTGGATGTAGTAGCGCAACGCCATGTCCTGGTCCTCCTCACCTGTCGTCCCCGTCACGTGTCAGTCCATCCATCCGTCCACCATTCAATCCATCCATCCACCATTCAATCCATCCATCCACCATTCAATCCACCATCCACCATTCATCCATCATCCACCATTTCATCCACAAATCCATACATCCATCATTCATCAATACATCCATCCATCCACATTCAATCCATCCATCCACCATTCAGTCAATACATCCATCCATCCACCATTCAGTCAATACATCCATCCATTCAGTCAATACATCCATCCATCCACCATTCAATCCATCCATCCACCATTCAGTCAATACATCCATCCATCCACCATTCAGTCAATACATCCATCCATTCACCATTCAGTCAATTCATCCATCCATCCACCATTCAGTCAATACATCCATCCATCCACCATTCAGTCAATACATCCATCCATCCACCATTCAGTCAATACATCCTCCATCCACCATTCAGTCAATACATCCATCCATTCACCATTCAGTCAATACATCCATCCATCCACCATTCAGTCAATACATCCATCCATCCACCATTCAATCCATCCATCCATCCACCATTCAATCCATCCATCCATCCGTCCACCATTCAATCCATCCATCCACCATTCAATCCATCCATCCACCATTTCATCCACAAATCCATAGCCACCATTCAGTCAATACATCCATCCATCCACCATTCAATCCATCCATCCACCATTCAATCCATCCATCCACCATTCAATCCACAAATCCATCCATCCACCATTCAATCAATACTTCCATCCATCCACCATTCAATCCATCCATCCACCATTAAATCCATCCATCCATCCATCCTTCAGGCAGCCCATAAGTCTATCCATCCATTCTTCAATCATTCAATCCAACTATCTATCATCACCAATCATCTTTCGATGATTCAGCAAATCAAGCATGTAATCCATCAATTCATCAGTCTTTCAATTCATTCTTCAACCAGTAAATCCATTCATCAAATATCCAATTCACAAACCTCAATTATTCAGTTCATCCATCCATCAGTTATTCAATTCATCCCTCTGTGTGTGTGTGTGTGTGTGTGTGTGTGTGTGTGTGTGTGTGTGTGTGTGTGTCTCGGTCTGTCTCGCACTCTGATTTTGCAAATTTATGTGGAATTCGTATACCTGATGATTCCGACATCAGAGTGTACTTTCTGTACTTTCTCTTCGCAGAGTTTTTTTTTTTTTTCGATCGGTGTTTCTGGCGACTATTGTCTTGGACTTTTTTTTGGGTCCCATCTTCTGTGCTACTGCAGTGGCACTGCACCCACGCCGCTCATTCGACCCCCCCCCCACCCCCCCCCCCCCCCCCCCCCCCCCCCCCCCCCCCCCCCCCCCCCCCCCCCCGTCCACAACCACAGGCCGGCCCGTCCTGCCGTAGCAATCCACAGGGAGAATCCATGTCATGTCGTCAAGAGGCAACCCACCAGGGGAGACATTGCACTGCTGCCGAATCATTTCGGTGGTGTTCAGTGGTGCCTGCTTTGATCCAACATCCACAGGACACCACCTATTATACCCCCCTTCCCCCCCCCCCCCCCCCCCCCAACCCTCTGCAGACGACAATAATTGTTCAGTCGCGGAACGCGTGAGTGAGCTCTCCCTCCAGAAGGCGCCACCACGTTGGTCCAGCGACAGCCCCTTTGAATTTGCTAGTATCGGAACCCCACAGATCAAGCCAAGGCCATAGACGTGGAGAAGACATCATCGAAACGGAGGTCACCATGAAAGCAGGGCATGAAGGGCCACAGAATTTGAGACTTATTTTGAAATGCTGAGGATAATGAAGATGATGCAACGGGTTTCCATTCCAGTCTGAGATTGCATGACACGGCTGTGCTCTATGCTGTGCTCTATGCTGTGCTCTATGTTGTCATAACACATCCATCATCAAACAGACCCGAGGATGCAGACCCGAGGGATGCAGACACATGCAGTGCTGGTCAGGAAACTTGAGCAACGTGTGGTCCCAGTCTTCCCAGATTAGCCCATAGCAAACTCAGTCTTGGGAAGGATCCGGTCGTGGTTGAAAAATCCCACCAAAAAAAATGGCTCTGATGGGAATCGAACCCACGACCTCCATGCCGGGAATCCGCGACACTATCCACTTCGCCACGGCGGCTAATTTGCTATACTGGAGTGTGTACTGATGGCATAGGAAGGTGGGCTGCTTGTCTGGGCTTAGTGGGCATGTTCGGGCGAACCTTTCTGTTCGTTTCTTGGAGTGTTTTGTAAGCCGTCTACACCATAATTTTGATTGACTGTGGGGGTTCCGTGCAATCACATACACTGAAATGAACACTAGGGCTGTGCACCCATCTCGCTATTATTTCGTTTTCGTTGGCTGTACGTTCTTTTTTCTCCTTTTTTGGTGGGGGTGGTGGGGGGGGGGGGGGAGGGGGAGGGGGCTGGCTGTTGTAATAGCGGGCACTCACTTCGCTCATAGACCAGGCCCAGGCTGTTGATGAGGACGGCTTTGTCCGGGTGGTGAGGCGCCAGCTGCTCACAGAGTTCCAGTGTCTCCAGCAGCAGAGTCTTGCTCTGTGTCAGGTAACCTGAAACATGAAACCATCGTCAGAGTCTTGCTCTGTGCAGGTGACCTGCAACATGGAACAATCGTTAGAGTCTTGCTCTGTGTCAGGTAACCTGAAACATGAAACCATCGTTAGAGCCTTGCTCTGTGTCAGGTAACCTGACAGGAAACCATCGTCAGAGCCTTGCTCTGTGTCAGGTGACCTGACAGGAAACCATCGTTAGAGCCTTGCTCTGTGTCAGGTAACCTGACAGGAAACCATCGTTAGAGCCTTGCTCTGTGTCAGGTAACCGACAGGAAACTATCGTTCAGAGCCTTGCTCTGTGTCAGGTGACCGACAGGAAACATCGTCAGAGCCTTGCTCTGTGTCAGGTGACCTGCAGGAAACCATCGTCAGAGCCTTGCTCTGTGTCAGGTGACCTGCACAAACCATCGTAGAGTCTTGCTCTGTGTCAGGTGACCTGAAAAGGAAACATCGTTAGAGCCTTGCTCTGTGTCAGGTGACCTGACAGGAAACTATCGTTAGAGTCTTGCTCTGTGTCAGGTGACCTGACAGGAAACCATCGTTAGAGTCTTGCTCTGTGTCAGGTGACCTGACAGGAACCATCGTTAGAGCCTTGCTCTGTGTCAGGTGACCTGACAGGAAACATCGTAGAGCCTTGCTCTGTGTCAGGTGACCTGACAGGAAACCATCGTTAGAGCCTTGCTCTGTGTCAGTGACCTGACAGGAAAACCATCGTTAGAGCCTTGCTCTGTGTCAGGTGACTGACAGGAAACCATCGTCAGAGCCTTGCTCTGTGTCAGGTGACCTGACAGGAAACCATCGTCAGAGCCTTGCTCTGTGTCAGGTGACCTGACAGGAAACCATCGTCAGAGCTTGCTCTGTGTCAGGTGACCTGACAGGAAACCATCGTCAGAGTCTTGCTCTGTGTCAGGTGACCTGACAGGAAACCATCGTTAGAGCCTTGCTCTGTGTCAGGTGACCTGACAGGAAACTATCGTTAGAGCCTTGCTCTGTGTCAGGTGACCTGACAGAAACCATCGTTAAGCCTTGCTCTGTGTCAGTGACCTGCAACATGAAACCATCGTTAGAGCCTTGCTCTGTGTCAGGTGACCTGACAGGAAACCATCGTCAGAGCCTTGCTCTGTGTCAGGTAACCTGCAACATGAAACCATCGTTAGAGCCTTGCTCTGTGTCAGGTGACCTGACAGGAAACCATCGTTAGAGCCTTGCTCTGTGTCAGGTGACCTGACAGGAAACCATCGTTAGAGCCTTGCTCTGTGTCAGGTGACCTGACAGGAAACCATCGTTAGAGCCTTGCTCTGTGTCAGGTGACCTGACAGGAAACTATCGTTAGAGCCTTGCTCTGTGTCAGGTGACCTGACAGCAAACCATCGTCAGAGTCCTGCTCTGTGTCAGGTGACCTGCAACAGGAAACCATCGTCAGAGTCAAATCGGACAATATGTCAAGAATAACGGTTTTTAACGGTCAAATTTTGAAACACTATATAGAAGTGCCATTTGTGTGTGATAACCTTTCTATATACCAAATTTAATTAAAATCCACCTATATATAAGAAATAACGGCAGAATAACGGTTTTTAACGGTTGTTTAATTCATTTTCAGCATTAAATCACTTATATATGGACAGAGGCTCCGATGTGTAACGAGATCATCCAAACCGCTTATAAACTGGCCAAGTACTTTCTGAGATATTCCATAAAGAAGAAAAACCGTTATAGGCCGTTACAACCGTTAGTAACGGCTATAACGGGGCAAACTAAAACATCAGGCATCATCCGTGACCCATAATGAACATACCTGCTAATTTTCATAAAGGTCGGCCAAGTATTTTCTGAGATATTCCATAAAGAAAAAAAACGTTACAGGCCGTTACAGCCGTTGCTAACGGTGATAACGGTAAACTAAAACATCGGGCATTATTCGTGACCCATAATGAACATACCTACAAATTTTCAGAAAGATCGGCCAAGTACTTTCTGAGATATTCCATAAAGAAGAAAAACCGTTACGTGCCGTTAGTAACGGCTATAACGAGGTAAACTAAAACATCGGGCATCATCCGTGACCCATAATGAACGTACCTGCTCATTTTTACAAAGATCGGCCAAGTACTTTCTGAGATATTCCATAAAGAAGAAAACCGTTACGTGCGTTAGTAACGGCTATAACGAGGTAAACTAAAACATCGGGCATCATCCGTGGCCCATAATGAACATACCCACACATTTTCAGAAAGATCGGCCAGTAGTTTTGTGTGGAGCGAGTGGAAACACATTTTGACCACGGACACACAGACAGACAGACAGACAGACAGACAGACACACACACACACACACACAACACACACACACACAACACACACACACACACACACACAAATATACACACACACACACACCATTTCTTCGTCCCCATTCTAAAGTACTCCCTGTTCTATAAGAAGGGAGTACAAAAAAGTGATGATGATGATGACGTTGACGACGACGATGATGATGATGATGATGATGATGATGACGAGATGATGATGACTATGATGACGATGACAAAGAGATGAGTATGATGGACGTTGATGATCACCACGACGCGATGACGACGACGATGATAATGATAATTACAACGATAAAGTCACCTGAATATGCAGGGTAGAGCCAGGAAGTTTCTGGCCGCGCAAATGAAGACAAGTTCCGTGTCGTCTTCCACGTCGATTCTTCTACTGACGACACAGCCTGCGACAGGTACCTGCACACAAACTCTGCTGTCACCTTTCTTTCACTGAAGACACAGCCTGTGAGAGGTACTGCACACAACCCTGCTGTTACTTCGCTTATTGAAGACACAAGCTGCGGCAGGTACCTGCACACAACACCTGCTGTCACCTTTCTCTCACTGACAGACACAGCCTGCGACAGGTACCTGCACACAACACCTGCTGTCACCTTTTCTCATCTGACAGACACAGCCGCGACAGGTACTGCACAACACCTGCTGTCACTTCTCTCACTGACAGACACAGCTGCGACAGGTACTGCCACAACACTGCTGTCACCTTTCTCTCACTGACAGACACAGCTGCGACAGGTACCTGCACACAACACCTGCTGTCACCTTCTCTCACTGACAGACACAGCCTGCGACGGTACGCACACAACACCTGCTGTCACCTTTCTCTCACTGACAGACACAGCCTGCGACAGGTACCTGCACACAACACCTGCTGTCACTTTCTCTCATTGACAGACACAAGCCTGCGACAGGTACTGCACAACACTGCTGTCACCTTTCTCTCATTGACAGACACAGCTGCGACAGGTACCTGCACACAACACCTGCTGTCACCTTTTCTTCATTGACAGACACAGTCTGCGACAGGTACCTGCACACAACACTGCTGTACACTTTCTCATTGACAGACAGTCTGCGACAGGTACTGCACACACACCTGCTGTCACCTTTCTTCATTGACGACACGCTGCGACAGGTACCTGCACACAACACCTGCTGTCACCTTTCTCTCACTGAAAGGAAAAATCCTGTGAGAGTAGTACCTGCACACAACACCTGCTGTCACCTTTCTCTCATTGACAGACACAGCCTGTGAGAGGTACCTGCACACAACACCTGCTGTCACCTTTCTCTCACTGACAGACACAGCCTGCGACAGGTACCTGCACACAACACCTGCTGTCACCTTTCTCTCTGACAGACACAGCCTGCGACAGGTACCTGCACACAACACCTGCTGTCACCTTTCTCTCACTGACAGACACAGCCTGCGACAGGTACCTGCACACAACACCTGCTGTCACCTTTCTCTCACTGACAGACACAGCTGCGACAGGTACCTGCACACAACACCTGCTGTCACCTTTCTCTCACTGACAGACACAGCCTGCGACGGTACCGCACCCAACACCTGCTGTCACCTTTCTCTCATTGACAGACACAGCCTGCGACAGGTACCTGCACAACCTGCTGTCACCTTTCTCTCATTAACAGACAGCCTGTGAGAGGTACCTGCACACAACACCTGCTGTCACCTTTCTCTCATTAACAGATAGCCTGTGAAGGTACCTGCACACAACACCTGCTGTCACCTTTCTCTCATTGACAGACACAGCCTGTGAGAGGTACCTGCACACAACACCTGCTGTCACCTTTCTCTCATTGACAGACACAGCCTGCGACAGGTACCTGCACACAACACCTGCTGTCACCTTTCTCTCATTGACAGACACAGCCTGCGACAGGTACCTGCACACAACACCTGCTGTCACCTTTCTCTCATGACAGACACAGCCTGCGACAGGTACCTGCACCAACACCTGCTGTCACCTTTCTCTCATTGACAGACACAGCCTGTGAGAGGTACCTGCACACAACACCTGCTGTCACCTTTCTCTCATTGACAGACACAGCCTGTGAGAGGTACCTGCACACAACACTGCTGTCACCTTTCTCTCATTGACAGACACAGCCTGCGACAGGTACCTGCACACAGCACCTGTTGTCACCTTTCTCTCATTGACAGACACAGCCTGTGAGAGGTACCTGCACACAACACTGCTGTCACCTTTCTCCATTGACAGACCACAGCCTGTGAGAGGTACCTGCACACACACCTGCTGCACCTTTCTCTCTTGACAGACCACCAGCCTGTGAGATGGTACCTGCACACAACACATGCTGTCACCTTCTTCATTGACGACACAGCCTGCGACAGGTACCTGCACACAACGCCTGCTGTCACCTTTCTCCATTGACAGAACCAAGGTACCTGCACACAACCTGCTGTCACCTTTCACTTGACGACACGACAGGTACCTGCACACAACCTGCTGTCACCCTTTCTCATTGACAGACACAGCTGTGACAGGTACCTGCACACAACAACTGTTGTCACCTTTCTCTCATTGACAGACACGACAGGTACCTGCAACACACCTGCTGTCACCTTTCTTCATTGACAGACACGACAGTCCTGCACACAACAACTGTTGTCACCTTTCTCTCATTGACAGACACAGCCTGCGACAGGTACCTGCACACTAACACCTGCTGTCACCTTTCTCTCATTGACAGACACCCAGGTACCTGCACACAACACTGCTGTCACTTCACTGACAGACACGACAGGTACCTGCACCATACAACCTGCTGTACCACTTCTCTCATTGACAGCACACAGCCTGTGACAGGTACCTGCACACAACAACTGTTGTCACTTTCTCTCCTGACAGCACAGCCTGCGACAGGTACTTGCCCACAACGCCTGCTGTCACCTTTTCCGCTACCACACTCGCTTTCTTTTTTCTTATTTATCCACAGGACAGCCAGAGATCTCTCTTTAATCTTAAATTCCTCCCCTCCAGTCCTTGAGAGTTGTCCACCCAAGACATTTTGGGTCTGTATCTAGGATGTCCACCTCCCCTTCATGGTTATCCTGCAGGATGGTTTTGGATGGAGGGTCATGGTCCAATTCAACTTGTCCGTTTCAGGCAAGCTTATCATGTGTGATAACAGCGAGGGCTGATTCTTGTCTCTACACTGACCTGTAGTCTGGCACAGTCATTTACCTTGCCTTTTTTGAAGATAATCCACCTGGGGCGGTATGCAGATAGGCCCGATAAATCGTCTATCGAACCGATTGCGTAGTCGACTCGATAATGCGGGAAAATTCTCGTGCAGGAAGCCACGATAGAGACCTGTCCCCCCCTATAGGTTTAGAGGTGGTACCTCCCTCCGCCGGTATCTCGTCTTTCGGTCCGATATCTATGCTGACAAGATGGCAGCCGCGTTTGTCGCTCTGAGAATGCGGAGACGTCGAATGTTGCGAAGAGAACGTATTTTCGAGACAGACTGCATCCACTGGACAGATACGATGATGTCGAACTGTACTCGAAAATTAGATTCTGGCGACAAGACATTCTGCAGTTGACTGATTCAATTGCAGAGACAATTGAACTGTCCAACCGGCAAGGCAGCTTGACCCAGTGTTCGTGAAATTCGGTTTCCGTGCCCTCTTCCCCTCGGCCATTTTGCTGCTAAACTGATGAACGCATGCGCAGCGAGGGCGGAAGTTGGGGAATCCCTGCCAAGTTATTCTTAGAGCAGCCACGGATACCCGATAGTTATTGGAGGCACTGTCGGATGTCCATGCATGCCGAGCTATCGGATGAACTGTCCCACTGATAGATCTCGGTGGGATAGATCCTATCGGACTGTTACAGTATCTGAGGTATCTGCATACCGGCCCTGAACTCTATGCACTTTGGATTAAAATACAACCAATGAAGGACCGCAACGTGTTCTAGAGGTTCTATCAGAGGTATGTCTGTTTAACCGCTATTTTCTGGCCTGTCCACTCTTTAATGATCTGAATGAAAATGTAATAAACAAAACATTCTTGGTGTTAACACGATTGAATCACTCTTTGCAGAACGAATGACCACTCACTGGCCCTCAGACAGGGTTTCTACCTGTTGTGTACGTTTGTTTTGAAGGCGGAAAATGAAGCAAATTTTAAACAGAAAAGTTCCACAAGACAGTCAAGACAAACTGTAATCTGTCTGTATTGTCTGGCGGAACTAATAACTTTTCTTTCTAAAATTTCTTCTTTTTTCATTTTTCTTTCTTTTTTTTCTTTAGGGGGGCGGGGGGGGGGGCGGGTGGGGGGGGGGGGGGTGGGGGGGGGGGGGGCGGGGAGGGGGACGTTGTTGTTATTGTTTACATTGAAAAAATAAACCGTTTTGCTGGCAGAAGTACCTTTTGCTTCATCATTCTTCACATCGGTTTATCAATCAAGGAAGAAAGGTGGCAGAGTGGTTAAGACGTTCGCCTGCCAATCCAACGTGTGAAAAGTGCGTGGGTTCGAGCCCTGCCTTTCTCGCCCTTTCTTTCCCAGTTTGAATGACAAATCGAACTGAACGTCAAGTCCATCGGATGGGGACTATAAGCGAGTCGGACCGTGCGCCTTCCTGGCCCCCTGCACGCGTTTAAAGAACTCACGGCAGTTGAAAATCGAAAAGAGCAGGGGGTTCCCCGCTGCCCTGGCAAAATTGATGTAGATGGAAGATAGCAGCCTGGTATTTCTTACCAGGCCACAAAAAATTGTCACTTACTGTTATCGTGTGCCATCTTGTACCGGTGGAAAAAGAGGACACGTAATAAACATCGCATGCATCCCATGTGAGAAACTGGAGGAATAAATGAGATAAATGAAAATGAGTGACTGATATTTGAATGGTACGGGAAACGACTGAATGAGCGCCAGTAGGCTGCTCTTCGGCCGGCTCTACCAGGGTAGGCAGCCCGTTGAGTGAGTGAGGTAGTGTGTTTATTGTAAAGCGCTTAGAGCTTGGTCTGTGACCGAGGATAGGCGCTATATAAATACCCATATGATAATAATAATCATAAAGCCCAGACCCACCTGTCCGCCTCGTTCAGGCGGCTGAGGCGGAAGTAGGCCACGCCTACGTCGATCAGCAGCCTCAGGTTGGACACGGACCTGGGATCCTGCTCCAGCACTGGCAAGGCGCGGTGGAAGTAGCAAAGTGCGTCCCCCCAGCCTGTACTGCTATCATGCCGCCTGATCATCATCAACGTCACGGACAGTCATCATATCAGGGCGTCACGAACGTCACGGACCACGCGGTGACGTGGTAGGCATGGGAGGGGGAGGGAGAGAAAGGAAGACAGGAAGGTGAAGGGCAGGGACAGGAGGGTGAAGGGCAGGGACAGGAAGGTGAATTAAGGGCAGGGACAGGAAGGTGAAGGGCGGGGACAGGAGGGTGAAGGGCAGGGACAGGAAGGTGAATTAAGGGCAGGGACAGGAAGGTGAATTAAGGGCAGGGACAGGAAGGTGAAGGGCGGGGACAGGAGGGTGAAGGGCAGGGACAGGAAGGTGAATTAAGGGCAGGGACAGGAAGGTGAATTAAGGGCAGGGACAGGAAGGTGAATTAAGGGCAGGGACAGGAAGGTGAATTAAGGGCAGGGACAGGAAGGTGAATTAAGGGCAGGGACAGGAAGGTGAAGGGCGGGGACAGGGCAGGGACAGGAAGGTGAATTACGGGCAGGGACAGGAAGGTGAATTAAGGGCAGGGACAGGAAGGTGAAGGGCGGGGACAGGAGGGTGAAGGGCAGGGACAACAGGAGGGTGAAGGGCAGGGACAACAGGAAGGTGAAGGGCAGGGACAGGAGGGTGAAGGGCAGGGACAGGAAGGTGAATTAGGGACAGGAAGGTGAAGGGCAGGGACAGGAAGGTGAAGGGCAGGAGCAGGAAGGGACAGGAAGGTGAAGGGACAGGAAGGTGAAGGGCGGGGGGTATGTGGGATGAATGGTGAGAGAACAGAGGCAGGAAGAGGTTGTCTGCGTGGTCAAAATCTAATCATCTCAGTGATTGTTATCTAAAGATCAATCTCTCATCCGCAGCGACCCATTCAGAATACCCCACCAGCATGGAATCTGTGGTAGTTAACACATCACTGAAACATTCTGAGACTGTCTTAATCACCTCCTGCTTCTCAGATCCACTCAGCCTTCAACTCGTTAGCACCTCCCACCCCTACAAAACACACACGCGCGCGCGCACACCACACCACATAACTGACGTACGGAAACAGTGTAGCTGATGTAAAAGGACATCTGAAGGCTCAGTGTGTTCTGTTCTGAGCCCAGCCGAGCGCCCGGCTCCAATTGAGGGCTGTCAATCCACTTCAAATGGGAAAATAAGACTGCATCGTTAGAAATTTCGACAGAAATTATATCAATCATTGTGTTTTGCACGATTCTCTTGCACAAAGTCCCCACTGACTAGTCAGCGTATGATTTTGCACTACCTTTGATGAACCCATCCATTACTATGCGCCTTCTAACCCCCATTGCCATCCTCACCCCTCTCACCCGATCATTTAGACATCACTTCTTCTTCCTAAAATACTGGTTCAATCAAAAACGATTAGGTCACCAGCGTGCATGTTAAAAAGTAAAAATAAAATAACATAAAAGTGCACTTCTACAGACCAGATTTTAAACATAAATCGGAAATCTCTCTCTCTCTCTCTTATTGAGCCAACCCTCCCCCCTTCCCGTCATTTTCCACAGCTCGTCCCCTCTCACACCAACCTTGGCCCAGTGTGACCGCCATGCCAATCAGGCCTTGAAGGATCGCCTGGTCACGTGCCGTCCCGAAGTGCTCTGCGGCCGTCGCCATGTTTTGGTAGAAACCCAACGCGTCATGGGGGAAGCACCTGGCCAGCAACTTGTCTGCCTTTAGCGCCACCTGGTGAAGAAACCCAACGAACTAATGAAGGTAGAGGTAAAGTACCAACGGAACCGTTCGAATGGGCGGAGATCGCCTTGAGATATGTGGTTAAAAAAAATTGTCCTGTGATCTGGGGGTAAATAGATTAGTACAGCGCTACAGTGCCTACAAGGATAATGAAACCATGCATGATTTGTGGAGTCACTGTGCACATGCACGCTACAGTCGGGGAACAAGGATTTGGGAGTGAAAAGTCTAATACACGACGGAGGAAAAAAAAAAAAAAGAGGGAGGTTGGGGAGGGTCCATATCAATTATGCTAGCACATACAAATTGCAAAATATTACCATCTGTCTCAGTGTCAGGCACGATATGCTTCGAGGGCTGAACTGCATAGTCATTTTGTTTTAATGTGGGCTGATCCATTGAAAGATGCTGCATGCAGCTTGGACTGTAGGGGAGAGTACAGAAAGCTTTTGGGGCCTAATTTGTATCTGTGGACTCGAACCGAGGAAAGGAATACAGGGATGAAGCGATGGCTGCACAAATGAATAAAGGAAAGAAGGAAGGAGTGTCTGTGCGAATTAATATAGGATGGAATGACTGTACGAATGCACGAAGGAATGGGTGAATCAATGAACACATGAATGAATACTTGTTCGAATGAATGAATAAACAGATGAATGGTTGTAACTATAAATGAGTGCACTGACAAATAATAAATGAAATGACTGTGCGAATGAATAATGAATGAATGAATGTGTGAGTGAACGGATGGAACAGCAAACGAACCAATGAATGAGTGCTTCTGCAAATGAAATAAATGAATCTGTGTCAGCCTTGTGGTCAGAATTAGTTATTGTACCAGATTACAAGCGTTTTCTGGTCAGCTGCTACACTCTAATAGCTTAATTTTATGGTCTATTAGTAAATTAGTCGAAGTTAAGACTACATAAACAATGACAATCAGCATATAAACGCAGCGGTCATTATATAAATTCCAGCAGTGCTCAACTTTGGCATGATCAACATTACGAACAGTCAAGTTTGCGATCAATGCGAGTAGTCATTCAATTTTTTTTTCGCATCCATGAGCGCCGAAGGACGCGACACTGCACCAAGACTTGCACAGCTGATTTATAGCATGCCCTAACCATAATCCGGGCACAGCTTGACTGGCATGTAGTGGAGTCTCGACTTCCCCGGACAAACAACACATTAATGGTCTGTCCGTGATATTTGCCACTTTTATATCAAAGGATACCTTTAGCTGTTTCGCACAGAGTAAGGCAATTTCCTGGCATTGTTTCAGTTTCACCCAGAAGCTGTCATTGCCTGTGCACCTGTCCACATACACCACGCCGCATCTGCTCATCAACCAGATGACTGTCAGTTGGGATCACAGCTAAATGGCCAAGCAAATGAATCAGTAAAAAAGAAAAAAAAATGAGAAGCGGCTCTCGCAGACAAGGCTTAGACGATGCCTGACCTGCTGTGCATCAGCCCAGCGCGCTGGCCAGGCCTTGGATGCCTCGCTGACACTCTATGCGCTTAGGTACCAGGTGCCAAATTATATGTGAGAACACACACACACACACACACACACACACACACACACACACACACACACACACACACATACGCGCGCGCCCACACACACACACACACACACACAGAGGAGGACACGTCTGGCTGTGGCTTCAGGCACTTTTGGAATGAAAAAAGTCTGGTCTGCACATTCAAACAAAAGGCACAAAGCGGAAAGCAGCCAAACGGCCAGGCACGTCAATGGGAACATCACTCACCTTTGAACTCGGCTTAGACTTTCAGCCATATGCAGCGACTATGATATGGTAGATTATTGCTGTCCAAATTCAGCTTTATCGTTTTCTTCATGAAAAGACCAACAACCCTGCTAAGTGGTTTGTGTTGCGGAGTATGCGCTGGTACATCGTGGGTTCGAATGCCACCAACTGAGGCGCACACTCAATATTTCAACCTCGGCCGGTTCGTATCCAGACTTGCTAAGTGTGTTGTGAGCTCGACTGAGAAAAGCAGAACCACTTGGTGGATGTGTCCCTGACAGCGCTGCTACAGTGTCTTCACTACCAAACAGTCTGCATCTCTGGCGCCGGGCTGACGACGATGTAGCACGCCAGCATCACTGCACGCATAAAACACTATCGCTCACCCGCCTTCGAATAGTTCTCTCCCTTGCACATTCTTCCCGACAAAAGTTCTGCACAAGTGGCAAGTAGACACAAAGTTTATAGTGAACGAATCCGACATTGATAGTTTATTGAAAGAAGTTCTCTTTCAAAGCGAAGTTGTTTTGTGGGGTTTGGAACGATGTCTCCAATAGAAAACCCTCCTGTTTAACTTCTCTTGGTGGTGTTTTCAGCACGGTGTTGTTCACAGTGTGTCTTGATGGTGTTTTCAGCACGGTGTTGTTCACGGCGTGTCTTGATGGTGTTTTCAGCACGGTGTTGTTCACGGCGTGTCTTGGTGGTGTTTTCAGCACGGTGTTGTTCACAGTGTGTCTTGATGGTGTTTTCAGCGCGGTGTGTGTTCATAGTGTGTCTTGATGGTGTTTTCAGCACGGTGTTGTTCACAGCGTGTGTTGATGGTGTTTTCAGCACGGTGTTGTTCACCGTGTGTCTTGATAGTGTTTTCAGCACGGTGTTGTTCATAGTGTGTCTTGATGGTGTTTTCAGCACGGTGTTGTTCATAGTGTGTCTTGATGGTGTTTTCAGCACGGTGTTGTTCACAGCGTGTGTTGATGGTGTTTTCAGCACGGTGTTGTTCACAGCGTGTGTTGATGGTGTTTTCAACACGGTGTTGATGGTGTTTTTCAGCACGGTGTTGTTCATAGCGTGTCTTGATGGTGTTTTCAGCGCGGTGTTGTTCATAGCGTGTCTTGATGGTGTTTTCAGCGCGGTGTTGTTCATAGCGTGTCTTGATGGTGTTTTCAGCGCGGTGTTGTTCATAGTGTGTCTTGATGGTGTTTTCAGCGCGGTGTTGTTCATAGTGTGTCTTGATGGTGTTTTCAGCACGGTGTTGTTCAAGGCGTGTCTTGATGGTGTTTTCAGCACGTTGTTGTTCACAGCGTGTCTTGATGGTGTTTTCAGCACGTGTGTTGTTCACAGTGTGTCTTGATAGTGTTTTCAGCACGGTGTTGTTCATAGTGTGTCTTGATAGTGTTTTCAGCACGGTGTTGTTCATAGTGTGTCTTGATGGTGTTTTCAGCACGGTGTTGTTCACAGCGTGTGTTGATGGTGTTTTCAGCACGGTGTTGTTCACAGCGTGTGTTGATGGTGTTTTCAACACGGTGTTGATGGTGTTTTCAGCGCGGTGTTGTTCATAGCGTGTCTTGATGGTGTTTTCAGCGCGGTGTTGTTCATAGCGTGTCTTGATGGTGTTTTCAGCGCGGGTGTTGTTCATAGCGTGTCTTGATGGTGTTTTCAGCGCGGTGTTGTTCATAGTGTGTCTTGATGGTGTTTTCAGCGCGGTGTTGTTCATAGTGTGTCTTGATGGTGTTTTCAGCACGGTGTTGTTCATAGTGTGTCTTGGTGGTGTTTTCAGCACGTCGTTGATGGTGTTTTCAGCACGGTGTTGTTCATAGCATGTCTTATGTATGGTGTTTTCAACACGGTGTTGATGGTGTTTTCAGCATGGTGTTGATGGTGTTTTCAGCATGGTGTTGATGGTGTTTTCAGCACGGTGTTGATGGTGTTTTCAGCATGGTGTTGATGGTGTTTTCAGCATGGTGTTGATGGTGTTTCAGCACGGTGTTGATGGTGTTTTTAGCATGGTGTTGATGGTGTTTTCAACACGGTGTTGATGGTGTTTTCAGCACGGTGTTGATGGTGTTTTCAGCACGGTGTAGTTCATAGCGTGTTACACCTGAATGTACAACAGGTGAACGCCGACGTTCGCACTTCCCAATCGAAAGGAAGTTAACAGAATTAGAAAAATCACGTGACCCGGCACATCTGATACTATTCGTCAAAAAATGAGAAAAGATGAAAAACAAACGCGAAGTCTAAACCGTCTGGAGTCTCATTCAGCTTCCCACGTTTCAAATCAACTTTCCCTTCGATGTGAACAAAATACATGTTGTCTTAATGGACTGGAGAAAATCTTTTCAAATCCTGTTTAGCGCTTACTTTTGACCCCGTGCACTACAGATAATGACGACGTCAGACTGGTGGGGAGGAGACTTCGGCATTCTCACCATGTCTGTTGAGAAAGGAAGAGCCAAGTTCTAGCACCGTAATGTAGTCTCACTCTGCCATAGAACTCCATCGCCTCATCTCTAGCATTCTCTTCCATAACGATAATCAGATAAACAAACAAAAATGTTATTAAAAAGTTCTGAAGTCTGTGGCTTTTTAATGCCCAACTATAACGTTGACTTCAGTTTGAATCCCCCCCCCCCCCCCCCCAACACACATATTATGTGTGTGTATTATCATGTGAGTACGTACGTACACACACACACACACACACACACACACACACACACACACCACACACACCAGAGAGAGAGAGAGAGAGAGAGAGAGAGAGAGAGAGTGCTATGCACAAGAGCTTTCTTCAGTGCCCTTAAACACTTGTTACAAACGTTGCAAAGCATAGAGAGTAAAATCTAGTTGCAAAGCATAGAGAGTAAAATCTAGTTGCAAAGCATAGAGAGTAAAATCTAGTTGCAAAGTGAGGCGACTGCAGGCGGAAATCTACACAAATTTTAAGTAGACAAACAAATCACCAGACAAAACATGACGCGTTTCGACCTCTTAGGTCTTCTTCAGGCAAGATACAAAACGCTCAGGACAACGAAAATGAATGAGCAATCACTTGTCTTCATCCAGTTCAGCGCAGGATGGGTGTTGAATGAAAACGAGGCTGTCAAGAAGGAGACAATGTGTGAGTCCAGGTAGTAATGATATTCATATTACTGATAGGAATAATGATAATGGTAATGATGATGATCAAAATATGAAAATAATAAATAAAGACAGGATTACTACCACTTATGGTGATAATAATGCAATAGCAGTTCAAGTATGGGAGAAAGGAGAGTGGGTTTGAGGATTATTCTTCTTCTTCTTCCTTTGTACGACCAACATCATTTTGTTGATGGTTTTGTCGTATTTGGGGAGATTGCCGAAGATTGCGCTGTTGTGAGGAAAAAAAAAAAAAAAAAAAAAAAAAAAAAAGGGGGGGGGGGGGAGATTTTAGGGAACAGTGGTCAGGAGGAGGGCAAGGGGGGGGGGAGGATTTGGGGTGGTGGGAAAGGGGAGGGGGTGGAGGGGTGGTTGTTTCAGGTTCTAAAGATGGGAGGCCAGCCTGGACTTGAAGCAGTCCAGTGACTCAGCTGTCACAACCTCCTGAGGCAACTTGTTCCATTCTGGTATGGTTCTTGGAAAGAACGTCATCTGCCTGTACCGCGTCGTGCATGTTGGAATGTCGTAGCTCTGGTCATTGTTGATCCTCGAGCTCAGCCTGCTGTCAGATGGTTTGGGCAGGTACATGGAGTTGATGGAGATGAGTCCGTGATGGAATTTATAAAACATCTCCAAGCGGGCTTTCTTACGACGCTGTTGTAGGGAAGGCCAATTTAGAGAATCAAGGATGGAGTCGACGCATGATGTTTGGCGGTGGCGATTTGACACCCATCTTGCTGCTCTTCGTTGGGTCTTCTCAAGGGCCTCAATCTCGTTTGCAGTGTAGGGATCCCAGACGGTGGCTGCGTACTCAAGAAGCGGGCGAACAAGGGCTTTATATGCAGTTTCCTTTGTTTTCTTGTTGCCGATCTTGAGGTTTCGCCGGATAAAGCCTAGGGTCTTGCTGGCTTTCTTCGTGATGGAGTCAATGTGAGATTCCCACTGCATATTGTCCTGGATGTTGACACCAAGGTATTTAGTGGTGTTGACATTTTCGATATTCTGGCCATGTAGCTCATACACAGGGGCAATCTTGTTCCGCTTCCGAGAAACTCGTAGCGTTGAGCACTTCTGTGGGTGGAACTCCATAGACCACTTCTTCTCCCAGGTGGTAAGGGAGTGTAGGTCTTCTTGCAGCACTCTCTCATCTTTTTTCTTCGCGATGGTCTTGCTGCACATGGTATCGTCGGCAAAAAGGCGGACTTTCGACTTGATGCCATCAGGAAGGTCGTTTATGTAGAGAAGAAAAAGACTCGGCCCTAGGACCGAGCCTTGAGGGACACCGGATTCTACAGGTAGAAGGTCAGATCTTGTTCCCTCCACCACCACAGCCTGCTGTCTGTCCGCAAGGAAGTCCTTAATCCAGGCGTTGGTGCGGCCTACGATGCCGTAACGACGTAGTTTGTGGACCAGTAGGGTATGGCTAACTTTGTCGAAGGCCTTTGAGAAGTCGAGGACGATAGTGTCCTCCTGGTTTCCCTTCTCGATCTCTCTGGTCGCTTCGTCCACATACCCTAGGAGTTGGGTCTCACATGACCGTCCGCGTCGAAAGCCGTGCTGCTCTGGACAAAGAATCTCATTTTTCTCAAAATGGGACATGATGTGGCTGGTGATAATATGTTCCATCAGCTTGCAGGCTATGCAGGTGAGGGAGATGGGACGGTAGTTGGCTGCGTTATATCTTTCTCCCTTCTTGAAGACAGGGTGTGATGTTGGCATGTTTCCAGTCCTGCGGCAGGGTACCAGAGGAATATGAAATGCGGTTAAAGCAGGGTGAGGGCTGGCGTGATCTCCACTGCAACCATCTTCAAAAGTCTGGGAGTAATGCCATCTGGGCCACAGGCTTTATTTGGGTCAAGGTTGAGCAGAAGTCTCTTTACTCCATCTTCCGTGATGTTGATGTTGTCGCATGCTGGGTAGTCTAGAAGTTTTGGTCCAGGGGGGCACCGCTGTTCAAACTCTTCAGCTGTGATGGTGTCTTTGGGGCTGAATACAGAGTGGAACTGGGTGTTCAGGATCTGTGCTTGTTCCTTGGGGTCGGAGACTAGTTTCCCAGCTTCTTTAAGTGGGAGAGACGCCCACTCCTTCTGTCCTTCTCGCTTTGATGAAGCTCCAGAACTTCTTCTTGGAGGTGGTCTGGAATTCTCCTTCGTCAGAGATCAGGCCTTCTACGTGTCTCCAGTAGGAACGACGTAGGCGTTTCTGGACAAGGCGCTTGAGTGCCTTGAATTCCTGTCGGAGGGCCTCATCTCCGTTTTTCTTCATGCGCTTGTGGATCCTGTCTCGTCTACGTATGAGTTTCTTGGTCTCATAGTCAACCCAGGGGAGGCTTGGTTTGGGTCTGGTTCGCTTATGGGGGACGTGATCTGAGAGGGCTTGACTCAGGCCAATACGGATTTCAGACCATACTTCCTCAACATTGCTTTTCTCGTCAAATTTGATCATGATGTGATCGCTCATCTTCTGTGCTGCCTCTTTAAGTGGCTCCTTACATTCCTCAGTGTAAATGGGAATGAGTCGCTGGGGTTGGCATTTCTTTGGGGATGGATCTGCAGCTCCATGTACACTGTGTCATGGTCAGCAATACCAGGGAGTGTTTCAGTTCGTGGGACAAGGTTGGGGTGGTTGTGAGGAACAAGTCCAGGGTATTATTTCCTCTTGTTGGCTCCATTACCATCTGCTCCCATCCTACATCAATGATGGCGTCCATAAACTGTCGGTGGATATCTGGTTTGGGGCATCCCTTTTTTAGCGTCTTGGTGGGCCAGTGCCAGCCTGGTACGTTAAAGTCACCACCGGCAACGATGATGGCATTCCTGTACGAATTGGAAGCAAGGCGGGCAGATTTCTCAAACGCATTCATGCTCTCAGTGTACTCTGTGTGGGGGTGGTAGAAGCAGCAGACTAGCAGTGTGGCGCCGTCCTTTCATTTTGATCTTCACCCAAAGGTTTTCATAACCCGCGGATAGTTCAGGCATTTCATGGGAGGTCAGGTCTTCTGAGACAAGGATGAAAACACCTCCCCCATTCTCTTTATCCCATTCGCCTGGTGGTCTGTCTCTGCGATAAATGGTGAAGCCCCTGGGGAAGATTTCTGCATTCGACTGGGACTGGGTCAACCATGATTCTGTGCCAACAATGATGTCTGGTCTTGTAGCTTGGACAAGATTGCTGAACTCGGCTACTTTACCAATGATAGAGTTACAGTTCACGTTCAGGAAGCGGAGGGGTCGTCTGCTGTGTTTGTCTTGCTTACTTGCTCTGGTGGGTGTGGAAGTATGGAGTGGTTTGAAGGGGCTGTTTATATTGGAGCAATTAGATGAGTCAGATGTTTCACTGAGAGGGATGGTACCTACACCATACAAGTCAAAGGCAATGGTACTGTAATTGGCATTGGCGCAAACAACGCAGTGCCAAGTGACATCGCTTCTGCCAAGGAGGTCGTAGGATCCACTGCCGATATGCTGGCATTCTGCGTGGAACCACTGTCCACAAGACTCACACTCAACACCTAGTTGGTCCCAGGTAACAGTTCGGTCACAAGCACCGCACGGGTAGCGTGAATCCGTGTCTTCATTCGAGGGGTCGTGGGGCTGCAGGCCATTTGGTGGAACTGTCACTTGCCCACGGTTTGAAATGAAAGACATAACAAGGAGGGTGAGTACAATGTACTTAGACAGTTTTCGCAATGTCAACATTAATAGAGGTATGTTAGCCCATGGGGAATACTGGAATCAAGGTTTTCAGAGCAGTGCTGTGATCACGAGGTCCGCCATGTTTGTTTACATTCTGAACATGATCGTAGGTATAGCTGGTTTGGTGATTTTCTTCGACAGTCAGGTAAGGAGACGATAAAATTGCTTACCTTTCTGCAGCACGGGTCACAGCATGGTTCCCGTGGCAACGTTCTTAGAGGTGATGGCGATGGTGATATTAATGGTTGTGATGGAAATATCAATAATAACAATCGTACTGATAATAATGATGATAATGCTAACTATAGCAACGGTAATGGTAATAATAGTAATGATAATAAAAGCATGATGCAGAAAAAAAAATTAAGAAAAAAAATTAATAGCAACAGTATTGATAATAGCAATGATAATAATAGTACTAATACTAATACTAAGCGAAGGGAAGGGGGGAAAAAACAAAATAAAAAGGAGGATGCAGAAGAAGCGTTTGAGTCTTCTTCTTCCTCCTCGCGTTGGAATCGGAGAGGCGCTAGGGAGGGAAGACGTAGGGTAGGGGTGTGTATGGGAGGGAGGAGGGGGGGGGGGGGGAGCCGCTGTGGTTCTCATATAAAGAAAAAACGAGAGAGAGATGGAGAGGGGGGGGGGGGGGGGGGTACGCAGCTTATTGTGAGAAGTAAAGCCTATAAATTATGCCTGGGTCTTCCGTTCCATGCTTCAACTTACCAAACTTCTAAGGAAATTAATATTTTACCATTAGACGAACACAGAGAGCTAACACTTGCCAAATATGTAATGAAGTGTTCAACGCTCGTATGTGTGAACGAAAATGAGATCGCTATAAAACCTGAATCTCTTTATCCAAAAAGAGCTCCTACTCTTTGGTCACATTCTACCATTGGTTCTCGTACAGAAAATCTTTTGAAAGAGTCAACAGTCACTTCGGAGACATTAGCGAAGGTGGCCTTGATTTCTCCTCCAGCTTGGGAAAGACACAGGGCACATTTTGATCTTGATCACACTGATGTGAGCAAAACTGACCAACCAAACATTTGATCTTATTCTGTAAAGATGCATATACAAGAGAAATATCCTCAGCATGTTAAAGTTTACACACATGGTTCAGTATTGTCTAATAATCAGTCAGGTTCTGCTTTTGTTATACCATCACAAAAGGTTGAAAAGATATATTCCATGGGAAAAGGCAGATCAATATTTGTCGCCGAAATGATAGCTGTGATTATGGCATTGTCACTTTTAATTGACTTGCCACAATTAATATTTAAAGTAGTTATTTGTCTGTTCTGCAAACCATAAAATTTCCGATACCGTTTCGAACAACTTTCTTGTAAATGAAATATGCCATCTCATTCATGTTTTGATTATGTAAAGGAACTGATGTCATCTTCTGTTGGATTCCATCGCATTGTGGTATTTGGAGCATGAGCTAGTGATAGATGCGCAAAGAGAGGAGGCAGAAATGAAATGTGCGCCACGGTATTGAGTATACCCTTTCTTTACCTGAAGTCAATCGATATATCAAACCAAACCGTTGGTGCCGATTCAGAAAAACACTAAAAAAAAAACCGTTGCTTGGTGTGGCTGATAAAATTAATTATGAACATGTAAACAGCATTCCTCATTTACAAGTGAAAAATATATACCAATACAGAAATTTCATTTGAATATTTTATAAACTAAAACTTGATGCCTTAAAAATTTAAATATACAAACAAAGCAAATGCATTTGTGGAGAACGAAGAATAACCAGCAAGCATCTACTGTTTGACTGTTTACCTCTTCAAGCTCATTTACCACCATTATCAGGCATGTCTTTGTGTGATGTCTTTTCAGATTTAAAGTTTGCCTTCAATGTTGTTTTTTCTTTAATCTATAGTCTAGTTAAGCATTTACTTTAAAAACTGTTTGCAGGAATGTTGTTCGGATGTTTAGAGGAACATTTATATGCACTTAGATCAACACACTATGCATACACTTACATAGTCACAGACATTCATGCATTTCTCTCTCTCTCTCTCTCTCTCTCTCTCTCTCTCTCTCTCTCTCTCTCTCTCTCTCTCTCTCTTTCTGTCATATCACATTTGTGAACATACGTCCAACTGAAGTACTACTACACTCAAGCACACACACTGTTGTGATTTTTAAGGTGTTTTCATGGTTACTTTTAGTAGAATGTCTGGATTTTAATATACGAAGGACAGAGGTGAGAGAAAATGACCAGAGACAGTAGGTTGACATCCTCAGTGATCTCTGTTGCCTTTCAATATCGTCTACAATCATCGATGATGAACAGACGTTAGAATAACCACTGAATTGAACACACACACACACACACACACACACACACACAACACACACACACACACACATTACAAACACACACACACACACACGCACACACGCGCACACACATCAGAGTCTAGACTGCACACACACACACACACACACACACACACACACACACACACACACACACACACACCACACGCACGCACGCACGCACGCACGCACGCTCCCTCTAACACACACACACACACACACACACACACACACACACACACACACACACACACACACACACACCTGCATATAGGCCTGGTAGGTGTGGCTGGTACAGTGGATAGCCTGACGTAGCACGTGTTGCAGCTGTGGCCAGTCGCCATGCAGATGGCCGTACACCGTGTCCTGACCTTCCACGTACAGCTCACGCTCCCTGAGTCAGCACGCGCCCTAGAAAGGTCACCACGCGCAGCCTGGCCTGCCAGCATCACACCAATGAACATGGTAAACGTCAACACCAATGAACATGGTAAAACGTCAACACCAATGAACATGGTAAACGTCAACAGCAGTGAACATGGTAAACATCAACAGCAATGAACGTGGTAAACGGGAAGCCGGTACAGACCAGTGGTAGAGCGCCTGACTCGTAATCTTGGTGATCCTGGGGTTGCGGGTTCGAACCTCCGCCGGGGCGTTTCGGTACAGGGGGATTTTCCCCTCGGAGTTAACATTAGTTCTGACTCCATTTCCCATAGAGTCCTTCGAATGAGACTATAAACCGAGGTTCCGTGTGTGAACGCACGCATAACATCTTGCACAACGTAAAATCCAATCACCAACTTTCGGAAGAGAAGGCCAGTTTGGCCGTTGGTATGGATGACACGTTACACATAGCATGCACCCTGCGTGAGAAATGGAAATAATGAAGGAAGTGAGGAAAATGAGTGATCGATATTGAACGATACTGACTGGATGACACGGGAAACGACTGAATGAAGTGCCAGCTGGCAGCTCTTCAGTCGGCACTACCCAGGTAGGCAGCCCGTTGTGTAAACGAGTGTTGATTGTAAAGCGCTTGGAGCTTGGCCTCTAGCCGAGAATAGGCGCTATGTAAGTATTCATTATTATTATTATTAAACGTCAACAGCAATTAACATGGTAAACGTCAACAGGTAAACATCAACAGCAATGAACATGGTAAACGTCAACAGGTAAACATCAACAGCAATGAACATGGTACATGTCAACAGCATGGAACATGGTAAATGTCAACAGCAATGAACATGGTACACGTCAACAGCAATGAACATGGTAAACGTCAACAGGTAAACATCAACAGCAATGAACATGGTACATGTCAACAGCAATGAACTTGGTAAACGTCAACAGCAATGAACATGGTAAACGTCAACAGCAATGAACATGGTAAACGTCAACAGCAATGAACATGGTAAACGTCAACAGCGATGACATGGTAAACGTCAAAAGGTAAACATCAACAGCAATGAACTGGTAAACGTCAACAGGTAAACGTCAACAGCAATGAACATGGTAAACGTCAAAAGCAATAAACATGGTACACGTCAACAGCAATAAACATGGTAAACATCAACAGCAATGAACATGGTTAAAAATCAACAGCAATGAACATTGTAAACGTCAACAGCAATGAACATGGTAAATGTCAACAGGTAGCCGTCAACAGCAATGAACGTGGTAAACGTCAACAGCAATGAACATGGTAACGTCAATAGCAATGAACATGGTAAAAGTCAACAGGTAAGCGTTTAACAGCAAAGAACATGGTAAACGTCAACAGCAATGAACATGGTAAACGTCAACAGCAATGAACATTGTAAATGTCAACAGCAATGAACATGGTAAAACGTCAACAGCAATGAACATGGTAAACGTCAACAGCAATGAACATGGTAAACGTCAACAGCATTGAACATGGGAAATGTCAACAGCAATGAACATGGTAAACGTCGATAGCAATGAACATGGTAAACGTCAAACAGCAATGAACATGGTAAATGCCAACAGCAATGAACATGGTAAATGTCAACAGGTAGCCGTAAACAGCAATGAACGTGGTAAACGTCAGCAGCAATGAACATGGTAAACGTCAACAGCAATGAACATGGTAAACGTCAACAGGTAAGCGTCAACAGCAACGAACATGGTAAACGTCAACAGCAATGAACATAGTAAATATTTAATAGCAATGAACATGGTAAATGTCAACAGCAATGAACATGGCCAACGTCAACAGCAATGAACATGGTAAATGTCATCAGCAATGAAAAATGGTAAATGTCAACAGCAATGAACATGGCAAACGTCAACAGCAATGAAAAATGGTACACGCCAACAGGTAAACATCAACAGCAATGAACATGGCAAACGTCAACAGCAATGAACATGGTAAATGTCAACAGCAATGAACCCGGTAAACGTCAACAGCAATGAACATGGTGCACGTCAACAGGTAAACGTCAAACAGCAATGAACATGGTAACGGCAACAGCAATGAACATGGTAAACGTCAACAGCAATGAACATGGTAAATGTCAACTGGTAAACGTCAACAGCAATGAACATGGTAAATGTCAACAGCGATGAACATGGCAAACGTCAACAGCAATGAACATGGCAAACGTCAACAGCAATGAACATGGCAAACGTCAACAGCAATGAACATGGTAAACGTCAACAGCAATGAACATGGTAAATGTCAACAGCAATGGACATGGTAAACGTCAACAGGTAAACGTCAACAGCAATGAAAAATAGTAAACGTCAACAGCAATGAACATGGTAAACGTCAACAGCAAAGAACATGGTAAACATCAACAGCAAAGAACATGGTAAACGTCAACAGCAATGAACATGGTAAACGTTAAAACGTTTAACAGCAATGAACATGGAAAACGTCAACAGCAATGAACATGGTCAACGTCAACAGCAATGAACATGGTAAACGTCAACAGATAAACGTCAACAGCAATGAATATGGTAAATGTCAACAGCAATGAACATGGTAAACGTCAACAGCAATCAACATGGTAAACGTCAAAAGCAATGAACATGGCGTCAACAGCAATGAACATGGTAAACGTCAACAGGCAAACGTCAACAGCAATGAACATGGTAAACGTCAACAGGTAGCCGTCAACAGCAATGAACATGGTAAACGTCAACAGGTAAACGTCAACAGCAATGAACATGGTAAACGTCAACAGCAATGAACATGGTAAACGTCAACAGCAATGAACATGGTAAAAAGTCAACAGCAATGAACATGGTAAACGTCAACAGGTAGCCGTCAACAGCAATGAACATGGCAAACGTCAATGTAATGAACACAGTTAAACGTCAACAAGTATTCGTCAACAGCAATGAACATGGTAAACGTCAACAGTAATGAACATGGTAAACGTCAAAAAGGTAAACGTCAACAGCAATGAACATGGTAACGTCAAAAAGCAATGAACATGGTAAACGTCAACAGGTAAACGTCAACAGCAATGAACATGATAAACGTCAACAGGTAAACATCAACAGCAATGAACATGGTAAACGTCAACAGTAATGAAGATGGTAAACGTCAACAGTAATGAACATGGCAAACGTCAACAGTAATGAACATGGTAAACGTCAACAGCAATGAACATGGTAAACGTCAACAGGGTAAACGTCAACAGCAATGAAAATGGTAAACGTCAACAGCAATGAACATGGTAAAGTCAACAGCACTGAACGTGGCAAGCTTCAACAGCAATGAACATGGTAAACGTCAACAGCAATGAACATGGTAAACGTCAACAGTAATGAACATGGTAAACGTCAACAGTAATGAACATGGCAAACGTCAACAGTAATGAGCAAAGAACATGGTAAACGTCAACAGCAATGAACATGGTAAACGTCAACAGGTAGCTGTCAACAGCAATTAACGTGGTAAACGTCAACAGGTAAACGTCAACAGCAATGAACATGGTAAACGTCAACTGTAATGAACATGGCAAACGTCAACAGTAATGAACATGGTAAACGTCAACAGCAATGAACATGGTAAACGTCAACAGGTAAACGTCAACAGCAATGAACATGGTAAACGTCAACAGCAATGAACATGGTAACGTCAACAGTAATGAACATGGTAAACGTCAACAGTAAGAAAAATGGCAAACGTAAACAGCAATGAACATGGTAAACGTCAACAGCAATGAACATGGCAAACGTCAACAGCAATGAACATGGTAAACGTCAACATGGCAAACGTCAACAGCAATGAACATGGTTAACGTCAACAGCAATGAACATGGTAAACATCAACAGGTAGCTATCAACAGCAATGAACGTCGTAAACGTCAACAGCAATGAACGTGGTAAACGTCAACAGCAATGAACATGGTAAACGTCAACAGCAATGAACATGGTAAACGTCAACAGGTAGCCGTCAACAGCAATGAACGTCGTAAACGTCAACAGGTAGCCGTCAACAGCAATGAACGTGGTAAACGTCAACAGCAATGAACATGGTAAACGTCAACAGCAAAGAACATGGTAAACGTCAACAGCAATGAACATGGTAAACGTCAACAGGTAGCTTTTCAACAGCAATTAACGTGGTAAACGTCAACAGGTAAACGTCAACAGCAATGAACATGGTAAACGTCAACAGCAATGAACATGGTAAACGTCAACTGCAATGAACGTGGTAAACGTCAACAGCAATGAACGTGGTAAACGTAACAGTAATGAACATGGCAAACGTCAACAGCAATGAACGTGGTAAACGTCAACAGCAATGAACATGGTAAACGTTAAAGTCTCTACCCCACAAGAGCGAACTGACTTGCACGAATCAAGAAACGTAAAATATGTATTAAAACAAATTAGTTATAAAAGAGACAGAAATAGAGGAGACAATGCGAAGTGAATATGTATTAAAACAAATTAGTTATTAAAGAGACAGAAGTAGGGGAGACAATGCGAAGTTCAAACATTTCAGAGTTTAATTCAGCTTCTTTTCGTGTAAAAAACAAAACAAAAAGAAACCCACCAAAGTCTTCGATATTAGGACCCGAAAAGGACGTACTAATTTGTCCTGAAGGACTTCGCTTTTGGAAGTTCAGCAAATACGTTTGTTCTGGTGCACCTAGTCCGATTCGTCAGCAGAGCCGTCGGCATTATATCTCAAAGTGGAGACAACTGCCTCGCCATTTGTTTTGTAATTGCGGTGGGGAATATTAGATTCTCTCTCTCTCTCTCTCTCTCTCTCTTCCTCTCTCTCTCTCTCTCTCTTCTCTCTCTCCCTTTAAATACTATGAGAGGGTATAATATATGTGCGTATGTATGTGTGTCTGAATGTGTGTGTGTGTGTGTGTGTGTGTGTGTGTGTGTGTGTGTGTTTTGTGTGTGTGTGTGTAAGTGTGTGTGTGTGTGTGTGTGTGTGTGTGTGTGTGTGTGTGTGTGTGTGTGTGTGTGTGTGAGTGCGCGTGCATATGGTGTTTGATGATGATGATGATTGATGATGATGATGATGATGATGATGATGTGTGTGTGTGTGTGTGTGTGTGTGTGTGTGTGTGTGTGTGTGTGTGTGTGGTGTGTCTTACAACGCTGTTAACGATCAAGCGGACTAATCAAATGTTACAACGCTGTTAACGATCAAAGCGGACTAATCAAATGTTACAACGCTGTTTAACGATCAAAGCGGACTAATCAAATGTTACAACGTATGTTAACGATCAAAGCGGACTAATCAAATGTTACAACGTTAGTAACGATCAAAGCGGACCAATCAAATGTTACAACGCTGTTTGAGATGCTCTTACATTGCTGAATTCTTGCAGTTGTGTGACGTTCATAATGCAGACATCACTGACGCAGCTGCCTGAATCAAACTTGTAACGTTCTTGATGCAGTTGTCACGGGTGACTAAACTAATTTAGGATGCTCTCTAAAACACTAATACCCAGCACACCCGAGATAACAGATTTATGAAATCCTGCACCGTGTGTGTGTGTGTGTGTGTGTGTGTGTGTGTGTGTGTGTGTGTGTGTGTGAGAGAGAGAGAGAGAGAGAGAGAGAGAGAGAGAGAGAGAGAGAGAGAGAGAGAGAGAGAGAGAGAGAGAGGAGAGAGAGAGAAACAAAATTACATAAACAAACAAATAAATGGACAGATGACAAACAAACAAACCAAATCTCACCGGATCATCCGCTGCCACGTGACCCAGCTTCCGGACGTGATGCAAGACCAGCGGCTCGATGCGCATGCGCTGTGACTGGGAATCGAGAACCAAGGGCGCTTCCTCGTGGAGCCGGCGGACCAACATCCGGGTTGTCGCCCCTGTCCTGTCCTCCAGGCCCATCACGGCTCTCAAGGCCTCCATGGAGAAGGAGCCGTCAAGGAGCTGAGCCAGAGAGGTCACCTGGTCCTGCACATCCCGGCTGAGCGTGGAGAAGAAGGTTCGAGCCTCCTCGCTCAGTCCGTTCATCAGTAATCCTCGGTCCTCCTGGAGCGCCTGCAAGTGTCGCGCCCAGAGTGTGGACATGAGCCAGTGTGGAAGGAGGGAAGGAAAAGAGAGAGAACTGAGGAAGGGAGGAATGAGGTGGGAGGAAGGCATCAAGAAGGAAGGAAGACGACAGGAAGGGAGGAAGAAAGAAGAATAATGACAGTAAGACACAATGGAGAAGAAAGGAAAGAATTATGGAAAGAAAGACGGAAGACAGGGAGGGGGGGGGGGGGAGAGAAAAGAAGAGAATAAGGATGGGGAAGACGGGAGGAAAATGGAATGAAAGAAAGAAAGAATCAAGAAAGAGGAGGAATTAGGGACGGGAGGGAGAAACTGTGGGAGGAGGGAGGGGCAGGAATAAGGAGGAATGAAAAAAAAAAGAGAAGGATGGAAAGGACGAGGAAAAAGAGAAGGAGGAAGGAACTGAGGAAATAGAGAACAAGACAAGGAAGGAACTGAGAAATAGAGAACAAGACAAGGAAGGAACTGAGGAAAATAGAGAACAAGACAAGGAAGGAACTGGGGAAATAGAGAACAAGACAAGGAAGGAACTGAGGAAATAGAGAACAAGACAAGGAAGGAACTGGGAAATAGAGAACAAGACAAGGAAGGAACTGGGGAAATAGAGAACAAGACAAGGAAGGAACTGGGAAATAGAGAACAAGACAAGGAAGGAACTGGGAAATAGAGAACAAGACAAGGAAGGAACTGGGGAAATAGAGAACAAGACAAGGAAGGAACTGAGGAAATAGAGAACAAGACAAGGAAGGAACTGGGAAATAGAGAACAAGACAAGGAAGGAACTGAGGAAATAGAGAACAAGACAAGAAGGAAGCAAGAAGGAAGGAAAAGGCGGAGAGAAAAGAAGAGAGGAACGAAAAAAGGAGTTGGGGAAGACAGGAAGGAGGAAAGGAAAGAGGAAAGAAACGAATTCAAAAGAGAAAAGAAAAAAGAATGGAAAAACGAAGAGATAAAGGAAGAAAGGAATGAGGGAAGGGAAGAGAAAAGAAAAGAATTATGGAAAGGAAGGGCGAGGAAGGTACAGAAGAAGAGAGAAGAGGAAGAAAAAAAGACAGAAAAAAATGCAGAGATGAAGATGAATGAGAGAAGGAAGAAAAGGAGCAAAGAGAGGAATAGGGAAGGGAAAAACTAAGTGAGGTATGAGGGAACACAGAAATCAAGAAAGAAAGGAAATGCTAAAGGGAGAAATGATAGAAAAGAAAAAGGAAGGAAAATTTCACGAAAGAATGAAGGAATTGAGAAATTAAAGGAAGGGGGGGGGGGGAGAGATAAATGAAGGTGAAAGGAAAGAGTTAAGGGAGGGACGAGTGAGGACAGAAAGAAAGAAAAGAAGAATCTGAGAAATGCAGAACAGAAAACAGTAAAGGAAGGAAGCAGAAAGGAAGGAATCAAGGATGAATGAGGGTAGTAAAGAAGAAAAGAAGACATTAACGCGAGGAGGAACGAGTTAAGGAAGCAGTAGAAGATGAAATAAACGAGGATAAGAAAGTAAGGAACTAAAAAACAACAACAAACAAACAAAAACAAAACACACACACACACACACACACACACACACACACACACACACACACACACAACAAAAAAACAGGAGTGAAGGAATGAAAATTACTGTTTACATGACAATGAACGTTTTCACGAAAACAATGGCTGTTTATGGGGGGAGCTGGGGGGATGGTGGATGTAATAAATGTTCCTGACCCAAAGCACACAAGGCATCCCCCCAACGTTTTACCTCCGTCAGCTGTGTGGCGCTGAGAGCCAACATGGGATCGCCGCTCACCAGCCGAGCCACCTGCAACACCAGGGGAGGCAACCCAAAGCAGTGCTCCTGCAGCACGTTCTGGAATTCGGTGGCTGTGACGTCAGGGGCGTGATGACGCAGCAGCTGCACAGCGTCACCCAACGTCAGAGGACTGACGCGTTTCTGAACAGGGAGCTGCAGCTGTCGTCTTGACGTCACCAGGGTCATCACGTCAGCGGAGGCCAGGGTCTGAAGGCAGCGCGTCATGTTCTGAACGTCCGGGCACGACGGGGTCAAGCGGTGCACGCGCAGTAGCAGAAGCAAGAGCTTCCCGCCCCTCTCCCGCTGCCGTTGCAAAATGGCGCCGGCCAGCAGGTTCTCATTGGCCGCCGCCTCGTCGAATGAGAAAGCCCGGCAGATGGCGTGCATCATCCCTGACCAATCAGCAGCATCCCTGCAGTCGACACTGTAGACTGAGAACGGGACGTTCTCTTGCTCGCTCCGAAGCTCTTCAGCTACCTGAAAATGGAACACACACGCATGCGCGTCCACACACACACACACACACACACACACACACACACGCACACACACACACACCGTTCACAACATGCATGTATTAGCCAAAATGTTTACACACACACACACGCGCGCGCGCGCGCGCGCGCGCTCACTTGCAGAGAAAGAGAGAGAGAAGAGACGAACTTGCAACCTTTCA
>CM031625.1:14989554-15002054 GCA_018398815.1 Conus ventricosus | reverse complement strand
GTTTGTTAAGGTTGCTGGCTTTGTTTGTTAAGGTTGCTGTTGCAGTCAGACACAGACCTGCAGGGCCAAACTGGCTTTGTTTGTTAAGGTTGCTGGCTTTGTTTGTTAAGGTTGCTGTTGCAGTCAGACACAGACCTGCAGGGCCAAACTGGCTTTGTTTGTTAAGGTTGCTGGCTTTGTTTGTTAAGGTTGCTGTTACAGTCAGACACAGACCTGCAGGGCCAAACTGGCTTTGTTTGTTAAGGTTGCTGGCTTTGTTTGTTAAGGTTGCTGTTGCAGTCAGACACAGACCTGCAGGGCCAAACTGGCTTTGTTTGTTAAGGTTGCTGGCTTTGTTTGTTAAGGTTGCTGTTGCAGTCAGACACAGACCTGCAGGGCCAAACTGGCTTTCCCGACGAGCGGCTGTCCGTGCAGCAGGAGAAAGCCGCCATCTTGCACCAGCCTCGTTTTGATGTCCTCGCGCTCGTCGTGCCTGCCAATGAAAAGTCGACTCAGGACCCCACCTTCCGGTTCCCGCATTGTGGCGCCCGTCAACACCCCACCTGCACGGGAAAAAAAAAAAACGTTGTGGAATAGTGACCCTCACGTATGTTTTCACTTCGTTTCGTGTATGGTACGTGACCTATCACGCAAAGCAGGTATTCACTTTTTTTCAACACTTTCTTGCGTGCCATATAAAGGTGGTTTCAACGTGAGGTGACTGCCATATAAGGTGGTTTCAACGTGAGGTGACTGCCAATTAAAGGTGTTTCAACGTGAGTGGACTGCCTATAAAGGTGGTTTCAACGTGAGGTGACTGCCACATAAAGGTGGTTTCAACGTGAGGTGACTGCCATATAAAGGTGGGTCAACGTGAGGTGGACTGACCAATAAAAGTGTTCAACGTGAGGGACTGCCAACATAAAGTGTTTCAAAAGTGAGGTGATCTCCATTAAAGGTGGTTTTCAACTGAAAAGACTGCCATATAAAGTGGTTCAACGAGGTGATGCCAAAAAGGGCATCACGTGAGTGCCTATAAAGGTTTGGGTTTAATCAGTGACTGCCATATAGGTGTTTCAACGTAGTTGACTGCACATAAGGTGTTTCAAGTGAGGTGACTGCCATAACAAAGGGTTTCAAACGTCAGGTGACTGCCACTAAGGTGTTTCAACGGAGGTAACTGCCAATAAGGGTTTCAATGTGAGGTGATGCAATAAAGTGGTTCAACGTGAGGTGACTGTCAGGGAAACTTTAAACAAAATTAAAAGATTTACTACTTCCCGAACTTGTTAAGGTTGCAACGTATCCGACACCAAGTGGTTAAGACACCCGTTACCATGTAATTAAGCTCCGACTGTCCTGAGGTGCTGTTCGAATCGAGGTAGACACTATGAGAGAGAGAGAAGAGAGAGAGAAGAGTAGAGAGCGAAACAGAGAGGTAGTAACATGAGAGGTGGAAAGAGTAAGAGGAGAGGAGATGAGGAATCAGCGTATGGGCATCCACCAGATGATGACCTGGATTTGATCCGGCCTTCTTGGAGTAAGTGTGGATGTGGATGTGAGGGGCGAGCTTCTTGTCTGAAAACTCTCTGCTGTCCAGCTCTGCCTTCGGTTTCTTTCTAACATCGGCTCTATATGGTGCAAACTTAGAAGAAGATTTACTCTTCCGCCGAACAAAGGAGACAAATCACAAGACAAAACACGACGCGTTTCGACCTCTTTGGTCTTCTTCAGGCAGGACAAACCAACATTCCAGACGATGAGAACGAAGAAGGCGCAATCACTGATTTCTCAAAAGTCCTTTTTGCGCCCAGTTTGAGGAGACAAGTGACTGCTCGTTCTTCGTTTTCATTGTCGTGAATGCTGTTTGTCCTGCCTGAAGAAGACCCAAGAGGTCGAAACGCGTCGTGATTTGTCTCCTTTGTTCGACGGAAGAGTAAATCTTCTTCTAAGTTTGCACCATATAGAGCCGATGTTAGAAAGAAACCGAAGGCAGAGCTGGACAGCAGAGAGTTTTCAGACAAGAAGCTCGCCCCTCACATCCACTTCCACACTTAGCTCCCAAGAAGGCCGGATCAAATCCAGGTCATCAATCGTGTGTGGATGCCCTTCGGCTGTTCTCTGTCTCTGTCTCTCTCTCTCTCTCTCTCCTCTCTCTCTCTCTCTCTCTCTCTCTCTCTCTCTAGTGTCGCCTCGATTCGAACCAGCACCTCCAGGACAGTCGGAGCTTAATTACTTTGTAGCGGGTGTCTTAACCACTTGGCTGTCGGATACGTGTTCTAAGTTGGGAATGTTTATTCTGATGAAGTTCAGTTTTTTGTTCTTCCTGGACTAGATCTAGCTGCAATTCTTCTCGGCTACTTCTACTGTTGCCTTGATGGCTCTGGTCCGTCTGTGTGCGTGTGAGCGCGTGTGGGTGGCTGTGAGTGAGCGCGCGCGCGCGCGCGCGCGTTTGTGTGTGTGTGTGTGTGTGTGTGTGTGTGTGTGTGTGTGTGTGTGTGTGTGTGTGTGTGTGTGTGCTGCGCGTGTGTGTGCGTGCGCGCGGATGTAGAAATCGATTGCTGTTTCACCAAACTATATGCAGATGTGCCGACAAACTCTCGTATTCCAATCCTTTTGGCGTGGACTTTGGCTCGAAAATGGGGTATCCTTGAACCCACTGGCTAGATCGCCATACTTCTCAGTCTTGGAGAGGCGTGTTTGCTCCTTCCTGTTTTATTAGTATTAAGAGTGCTTCTATAGCGCCTATCCCTGGCCGGAGACCAAGCTCTAAGTGCTTTACAATCTGCGTTCTCGTTTACACAACGGGCTGCCTATCTGGGTAGAGCCGACTGAAGAGCTCCTGCTGGCGCTTCATTCAGTCGTTTCCCGTGTCATCCAGTCAACATTGTTCATTCAATTTAACAACTCTTTCATTTTTCCGATTTTTCACGCAGGGTACATGCTATGTGTAACGTGTCATCCATACCAACGGCCAAACTGGCCTTCTCTTCCGAAAGTTGATGATGGGGTTTTACGCGTGTTGAAGATGTCATGCATGCGTTCACACACGGAACCTCGGTTTATAGTCTCATTCGAAGGACTGTATGGGGAATGGAGTCAGAACCAATGTTAACTCAAAGGGAAAAAATCCTCCTGTACCGAAACGGCCCGGCGGAGATTCGAACCCGCAACCCCATGATCACCAAGATTACGAGTCCGGCGCCCTACCAACCGAGCTATTCCGGCCCCAAGTGAGCTATTTCACTTCCACTGCCCATGTCTGACCATTCAACAGTATGAAACTTCAATCAGGAACTTGCTACCGGTTAAGAACAGGAGAAGGTGAAAGGCAGAGGTGAGGGGGGTGGGGGTGGGGGGATGGGGAGATGCTGTCGAATGAGAAAGAAGAAGGAGGGGGGGGGGGGGGGGGGGGGCAGAAAATCACAGAACCGTCGCACAAACCGCATGTGAACAGATTCTTAGACAGAATCCCCAAACTGTCTTTTCTTGCCTATCGGAAAAGTACGATCTTGCAAGTAGACTCTGCCAGCAAATGGGAAACATTCTAACCGCTGGACCAATACCTGTCTCCGTGACATTCAACAATCTTTGTGCACAAATTTGAAGTTATGCCTATTTTTCAATTATCACTTTCATGTGGTTTCAAATCTGCACTATGGCAAAATTCCCCAGACAGCAAGTTTCAATCAGTGACGATGACATATAATTACAGAAACAGTCATATGACAAAATACAGCTACACAGAGGGAAGACTCAAGATATCCAAAAAAAAACAAGATGCAAAGCATATAAACGTACTCCCAGTTTATCCTGAATACGTGTGAGATATTCAATAAAGAGGGAAAAAACCCTCATGGGCTGGTGGGAACCCTTAGTAATGGCTATTCTGGTAAACATCGCCATCATCTGTGATCCATAATGAACATACTTACAAATTTTCAGGAAGATCGTCCAAGAACTTTTCTAGATTTTCCATAAAGAAGAAAACCATTAGGGCAGTTAGTGACGGCTATAACGGTAAACTTAAATATTGGGCATATCCATGACCCATAATGAACATACCTAAAAATTTTCAGAAAATGGGCCAAAGTCTTCTAAGATTTTCCATAAAGAAAAAAAAAACCCGTTAACCTTAAAGCCGTTGAACGGTAAATAAACTAAAAACGGGCACATCCCCCTAATGAAAAACCCCAATTTTCAAAATTGCCAAGTTTTCTGAAATTCCATAAAGAAAAAAACTTTAAAAGGCCCTTTAAAGGGCGTTAGAAAGGGGGTTAAACGGTAAACTAAAACAGGGGCATATCCTGACCCAAAATGAACATACCTCAATTTTCAAAAAATTCGGCCAGTATTTTTTTGAGATATTCCATAAAGAAGAAAAAACCGTTACAGGCGTTACCCCTTTAGAAAGGGTTATAACGGGGAAAACTAAAACATCGGCACACCGGCCCCATAATAACATTCCGCTAAGTTTCAAAAAGTCACCAAGTACTTTTTTTTTTTTTCCATAAAGAAGAAAAACCGTTAAGGCCGTTCAGCCGTTAAAACGGCTATAAGGGTAACCTAAAACACGACTTATTCGTGACCTAAGTGAACATACCTACCAATTTCAAAAGACGGCCTACTTTCTGAGATATTCCAAAAAGAAAAAAACCGTTTAAAACCCGTTACAGCCGTTAGTAAGGGTTATAAGGGGGAAAACTAAAACATCCATCACCCGGACCCATAAAGAACTACCTGCTAATCTAACAAAATCAGCCAAGTACTTTCTGAATTTTCCATGAAGAAAAAAAGCGTTACGGGCCCTTTACGCCTTGTACAGATATTAGGGGTAAACTAAAACATCGGCATTATTTTGACCCAAAATGAACATACCTACAAATTTTCAGAAAATGGGCCAAGTGCTTTCTGAGATTCCATAAAGAAAAGAAAACCCGTTACAGGCCGTTACGCCTTAAACGGAAATTAAAAAACAAAACATGGGGGCATCACCAAGCCCCATAATAAACATCCCTGCTAATTTCCAAAATTGGAAAATTTTTTTCTGAAATTTTCCCATAAAGAAAAAAAGGGCGTTACGGGCCTTTTAAAGGCTTTAGTAAGGGTTAACGAAACTAAAACACGGGCATCATCCGGCCCCCTAATAAACATACCTAAAATTTTCAAAAAAATCGCCGAGTACTTTTTTAGATACCCATAAAAAGAAAAACCGTTACAGGCCTTTTCAGCCTTAGTAACGGCTGTAACGGAACAAAAAACATGGGGCATCTCATTGACCCTAGGAAATACCTACAAATTTTCAGAAAGATGGGACCAGTAGTTTTGATGGAGCGAGGGAACACATTTTGACCCCCCAACACAAACACCACACACACACACACACACACACACGCACACACACGCCACCACACACACACACAACACACACACACACACAGCATTCCTTCGTTCCCATTCTAAGTACTCCCTGTTTTTTAAAATAACTGGAGTACAAAAAAAAACAAAACAAAAAAAAACCCCACTAAGTTTCTTTTCATGCAATGTCAAAAAAATACCTTGACTCACCATTGTACTCATTTGTTCGTTATTTATTGATCAGTCCCTTGTGTGTTGGTTTTGGGGGGGTTGTTTTGGGGAAAAATCTTTCTCTTTTCTTTCACTTTGATTCAAAAATACGAAATAGTTCGCGTCAGTGATCCAAACGGGTTGTTTTCATACCAGGCCCCAAGAAGGGGACCACGTACTGCGCTTTAAGGGCAAGGCTTGTGATTATAAACAAACAAACAAAACAAAAGCAAACAAAAACAACACGCGCTTCTTACAGTCAAATTTTGTTGGGTATATCATGGGGGCCGCTTCCCCTTTTTTTTCCCCCAACGCTCCTGCAGCCGCAACCGGCAGGGAAAGATGAAAAAAAAAAACAAATACAACGACCCCACAGACCCCTCACATCGCCCACACCGGGGTCACGGAGCGCTAGGGGAAAGGTTGCGCACACTGCCAAAAATGGCCACCGTCACAGAAAAGTCGCGAGCACCCCAAAACGACCTCGGCCTGCTTTCGCCACATAATAGCTTACCAGTTTTTGTGACACGACCCCCCCTTTCGTTTTACTGCGGGGCGCCGTTTTTGTTTATGTTTTTCCCCTTGTTGCAGGGGGTTCCCGGGTGGGGTTGGTTTTCAGTGCAGTAACGGCACGACCACTTCACACTTCACGCTGCTTTCCAACTCTGTTGGCCGTCACGAACCACCTGTCACCCCGGGAAAGGGGCTGTTCTCTCCCCCTTTTTAAAAATGAACCACCTTCCCCCGAAGAGGACTTTTCCTCCCCTTGTTTAAAATTTAACCCGCCCGCACCCCGGGAAAAGGGCTTTCTCACCCCTGTTTTAAAAATAACCAGCCTATCACCCGGGATGAGGGACTGTTCTCTCCCCTTGTTTAAAGCTCAGTCCACCGCGGAGACCATAGCAGGAATGACAGCACGTTGAAACCGTTGCCGTGTGAAAGCTCAAACAAAAACTTACGGTTGGAGCCCCCAAACCGAGTGGATTCACACAGCTAACACCAGGAAAAACCTTACGAAAGGCAGCATAATGTACAACCTTGTCTGACACCAGCTGAGCTCCGTATAAAGAAAATAGTAAACTAACAGACAGCAGTTTTACTGAAAACGACGCGGAATACAAATTAACGTACAAAAATACGCAAAACAAATAAGCCAGAATGCAAATAAACATACAAAAACGGCGAAAAATAAAGCTTCTTTAGTACCAAATACAAGACAGATAAATGAATCCCATTAGGAAACCTAACACAGAGTAACTTTTATTCAAGACTGGCACAGCCTTTTTAACTTGAATAAAGTCAGACAAATACATGGACGAACAATCTAATAGTGGGGGAAAAACAAGCGCAGGCCAACAACTGAACTGTCTGGCAAAGATTTGGACTTAAGGGGAGGGGAGAGGGGAGTTTGAAGATGGAGAAACTGGGAAAATGAAATTTAAAGAAAAAAAATATTATAGACATGAAAACTCTTCTCCAGCTGCATAAGGGAACCATCGCAATCCCTTTTGAAGGCAGATATATTTGTATTGCCTGCTCCGTGGCCTTTCGCTCGCTGGATCGGGACTCATCAGGGAGACACGGCTGGTTGTGTCTGCGCTCCCGGCGGAGGTTATTTGTATTTGTCTCTGTCCGTCTGTGTGTTTGTCTTTTGATCTCCCTTGCATCTTTGGGTGGATCCTCAGGCGTAGGCTCAAAGACTGTCCCCTACATTTTATATTATTTGCATAATGTCTTTAGTTTTACAGTAACTTTTTTTCCTCCCACACTTTCGTTTGGTTGCATTTACTACTCTTCGTTGGCTGCTCTGGGGGTGCTATTGGATTCTTTTTTGCACCCATGGTGGTGAGAACACCGCAGTATTATGGACTGTGGTGTGTCTCTATTTGACGCCGGGAGGCGCAGACACAACCAGCTGTGTCTCCCTGATGAGTCCCGATCCAGCGGGCGAAAGGCCTCGGAGCAGGCAATACAAATATATCTGCCTTCAAAAAGGGATTGCGTGGTTCCCCTATGCAGCTAGAGAACAGTTTTCATATCTATAACATTTTGTTTTCTTTAAATTTCATTTTCCCAGTTTCTCCATCTTCAAACTCTCCCTCCCCTTAAGTCCAAATCTTTGCCAGACAGTTCAGTTGTTGGCCTGCGCTTGTTTTTCCTCACTATTAGATTGTTCTCCATGTATTTGTCTGACTTTATTCAAGTTTAAAAAGGCTGTGCCAGTCTTGAATAAAAGTTACTCTGTGTTAGGTTTCCTTATGGGAGCAAAACATACCCACTTGTTTACTATTTATCGTTTACTGTTCCCTACCTCACTTCATTTCGATTTTGCTTTGCTTAGATAAATGAATGTTGGTCAACTATGCCTTCTTCAGGCCGTCTTTCACAACAATCATCAAACAATGGACGAACCAAAGCCTGTTGGTGGCTATGTCTCCAAAATGTACTCGAACTCCATAGTGTCACGTTCATTGCCTCAAACCCCAGTGATCTCATAGAGTGTCAATTACCGGGGCGCTTCGTGACTCATTCTCATGATATCCTCTGTTTCTTCTCTACTTCCTTGTCTGCAAGTACACGCTTGGCAAAGTCGCCAGCAATGACAAGTTGAAGGGGACTGTCGTTGTACAGATAATGGCACCGTCTCTGAGGAAAACCAGCAATTACTAATGCTGGCTGCGTGACTAAGCTCTTATTGTTGACAATAGAGGACTTCAGCTGGTGGTGTTCTACGTGTGTTGGGCGCGCGTACACACACACACACACACACACACACACACACACGCACACACACACAAAAAGCCATATGCGACACCACCGCCGTCACCACTACAAACAACCACAGAAACAACAATTATGATTATGATTATAATCATAGTGATAATGACAAGAAGAAGAAAAAGAAAGGAGAAGAAGAAGAATGATAATATAATGATAATAATAATAACAAACAACAATACTACTACAACTACTACAACAACAGCTACTACTGATCTGATCTGATGGTAGTCCTTCGGATCCGAAGATGACGTTAGCGTTTCTGCAGCTCATCGATGTACGCGGAGGTGGCTCTGCAGCCCCAATCTGGAGGCGCAGAGTCTGGAACAGTGGGGGCACTGGAAGTCCGTTGTCGTGATCACTGCTGCTGCTGCTCTGTGGCGTTGATCCCTGGCGGCAGTCAGCTTTTGGCGTCGAGTACTTTCGAAGTTGGTAGCGGCTTTGTGAATTGTGGCCCGCCACAGAGGTCGGTCACTGCGCACTCCTCTAGTTCTTTTGGTTTGAGTTCGCACCACTGGAGGTTTGATTTGACCGAGTCCTTGTACCGTTTCTTTGGGCGTCCTTGGTTTCTCTTGCCGTGCAGAAGCTCTCCATACAGCAGTCGCCTTGGCATACGGTGCTCTTCTATACGGATGACATGCCCCACCCATCGAAGCTGGGCCTTGATGAGCATGGACTCGATACTTGTAGTGTGAGCACGGTCCGGGACCTCGAGGTTGGAAACACGGTCCTGCCAATGGATTCCGAGTATGGAGCGAAGAGCTCGCATGTGGAAGTTCTCCAGCTTCTTGACGTGTCTGCGGTACAGTGTCCAAGATTCGCACCCATAGAGGAGAGAGGGCAAGACCACTGCGTTGTAAACTCTCAGTTTTGTAGTCAGCCGAATGTTGTGTTGACTAAGCACTCTGTTGCTGAGTCTTCCCAGCGCCTGGCTTGCTTTGCTGATTCGGGCATCAACTTCCCTGTCCAGGGAGTCATCACAGGAGATGGTACTTCCTAGATATCTGAAATGTTCAACGTCCGCAAGCTGGGAGTCGTCAATGACGATGGTGGGTGCGAGGGGTTGGTGTTAGGTGCGGGTTGGTGAAGCACCTCAGTCTTGCCGAGGCTGATTGTCAGGCCGAAGAGCTTTGAAGCATCGGAGAAGCGGTCAAGCATCGTTTGCAGATCGGATTCTGCAGGGGCCACCAGTGCGCAGTCATCGGCAAAGAGGACTTATTGAAGGAGATCTTTGATGCTCTTTGTCTTGGCAGTGAGGCGACGAAGGTCAAAGAGGGAGCCGTCCAGACGATAGCTGAAGTAGACTCCTTCTCCAGGTCTTGGACAGCGTGGGACAGCATGCAGGTGAAGAAGACGTTGAAGAGGACCGGAGCTAAGACACAGCCCTGCTTCACCCCATTTCTGATCTCGAAGGCTTCCGTCACGTTTCCACTGGAGAGGACCTGGCCGGTCATGCCATCATGGAAGAGCTTGATCATTTTCACAAACTTTGGCGGGCATCCAATGCGCTCGAGGACTGTCCAGAGAGCTTCCCTGGTGACCGTGTCAAAGGCCTTGGTCAGGTCAGTGAAAACAGAGTATAGGGGCATATTTTGTTCGATACACTTCTCCTGAAGCTGTCTGACAGCAAAAATCATGTCGACATTGCTTCTGCCGGGTCTGAAGCCGCACTGCGCCTCGGGGAGGTTCTGCTCGGAAACAGTGATGAGTCTGTTGAGGATGGCTCTGGCAAAGATCTTTCCAGCAATGGAGAGTAGCGAGATGCCTCTGTAGTTCCCACAGTCGCTTTGCTTCCCTTGTTCTTGTAGAGTGAGACAATCAGGGCGTCACGGAAGTCATCTGGCATCTTCTCCTCCTCCCAGATACTCCGCAGGACATCGTGAAAGGCTTTTAGGGCGTTGGGGCCTGCCGCCTTGTAGATCTCAGCAGGTATTCCGTCCTTTCCTGATGCTCTACCGGAGCTCGTCTGGAGGATTGCTTTCTGGATCTCTGCAATGGTGGGGGTACTGCAAGTGTGTCTTGTATCGGCTGCTGAGGGATCTGGTTCAAGGGATCCGAGTCGACTGACGAGGGCCTGTTGAGCAGGTTGCTGAAGTGTTCTTGCCAGCGCTTGCTTAGTCCTTCTTGGTCCTTGATCAGGGTTGCGCCGTCGGAGGACAGTAGCGGGGAGCAGCCTGATGCTAAGGGTCCGAAGACTGTCTTCAACGAGCCAAAGAATTTCTTGGCGTTGTGAGAGTCGGCGTAGCCTTGGACTTCAGTCGCTTTGTCCTGCCACCACTGGTCCCGCATCAGACGTAGGTCGGTCTGCACTTTGGCCTGGAGAGTCTTGAATCTCTCGCGTTTGGAGACGGACGATGGGTCATTCTGCCACTCGATGTAAGACTTGTTCTTCGCATGGAGGGCTTCTTTGATCTTCTCATCGTTCTCGTCAAACCAGTCTTCATGGGCTCTGGTTTTTGCTCCGAGGACCTCTTTTGCAGTCTCAGCGACCATGTCCTTAAAAGAGGACCATTTTTCTGTTCCATCTTCAGGGTCAGACCGTCTTGGAGCTTTTCTTCAAGTAGTTGTTGGAACTGGGAGAGGCAGGTCGGGTCTTTTCAGTCTGGCGACATTGTAGGAGGCCCTGACAGTCTTTGGTCGGTTTCTGTGTGGCGGTGGTATGTGCAGGGTCATTACAGCCCTGACCAGCCTGTGGTCAGTCCAGCATTCAGCACCTCTCATGACGCGGGTCACCCGGACGTCCTTGATGTCGCGTTGGCGTACGATGATGAAATCAATCATGTGCCAGTGTTTCGACCTCGGGTGCATCCAAGTGGTCTTGAACTTGTCCGCCAACCTGAACAAGGTGTTGGTGATGCAGAGGCTGTGTTCCGCACACTTGCTGAGGAGGAGCAGGCCGTTGTCGTTGACCTTGCCTACTCCGTGTCTGCCGAGAACGCCTTCCCAGCTGCTATGGTCTCTTCCTACTCTGGCGTTGAAGTCCCCAAGGATGATGAGTTTGTCATTTTGAGGAGTTGACCTGATGTTGACAGCTATTACTACTACTACCACTACTACTACTACAGTTTCGGTTTCAGTTTCATCAAGGAGGCATCACTGCGTGCGGACTAGTCCATATACGCTACACCACATCCGCTAAGTTCTGAGACAACACTGCGCATGATTTTAAACTGATGGATAAATGAATTAACAACTAAGATGAGAGAATTGAAGAAGAGGGTCTCGTGGCTACGACTTAGCAGATATCTGACCTACGCATTAGCCCAATGCGCTGGTCAGACCTTGAGTGCCTGCCTAACAATACTGTGTTTTTTTCTGCTACTACTACTACTAACAATAATAATGTGCACGTCAAAGCCCCTTATCTCCAGTAGACAGCTCTGAACGCTGTACACCCCAAATGTAGACTTGTATTTATTCAGCAGATTATGATTCACACTGTTCCGATGAAAAGCACTAATCTTTCCATTGAACGCGCTCGCGCGCGCGCGCGCACACACACACACACACACACATACACACACGCACACACACACACACGCACGCACGCACGCACGCACGCACGCACGCACGCACGCACGCACACACACACACACAAACATACAGAGAGAGAGAGAGACATAGAGAGACAGAGAGAGAGGGAGAGATGCACGCACGTACACCTAGGCACATAACTAGTAAGACATTGTGTTGGGTGCATTAAGTAGACTTAGTTTACAAGAGCCATTAGGAGAAGGTGAGAGAGACGGACAGACAGACAGAGACAGAGAGAGAAGAAGAGAAGGAGGAGAGGAGGAGGAGGAGGAGGAGAAAGAGGAGGAGGACGAGGAGAGGAGGAGGAGGGAGAGAGAGAGAGAGGAGAGAGAGAGAGAGGAGAGAGAGAGAGAGAGAGAGAGAGAGAGAGAGAGAGAGAGAGATTAGACATCAGAAAGCTTTTATTCGATCAAGGATTGAGATATGCGGCAGAACCTATTCTTTCAGTCTGTTTTGCTAAGAGAGAGAGAGAGAGAGAAGAGAGAGAGAGAGAAGAAGAGAGAGAGAGAGGAGAGAGAGAGGAGAGAGAGAGAAGAGAGAGAGAGAGAGAGAGACAGACAGACAGACAGAGACAGAGACAGACAGGCAGACAGACAGAAGAGATTTTAAACCCAGTTTTCCAGGTCCATAAACCCCCTTCC
>CM031625.1:14984568-14989454 GCA_018398815.1 Conus ventricosus | reverse complement strand
CATAGTTAATCAGTTTTCATATGCAATCGGGCATTGGGAACACTAAATCATACTTCTTTCCTCAAGTTTTGTTATTAAGCTCATACATATCGTATCCAATTCATCCAAATTTTTTCTCATGTTTGCTTGATGCGTTCGAATTTTTTTTTTATTTCAAGATATTCTTTTCCCCATATCTGATGATCAAAATTTGGGATTTGGGTTGTAGGTGATCTGGATGCATTGCCATGTACCGATGAATCCTCATAAATGCTTCCTTAATAATAGAATTCGTATCATATGATTCCCGTATCAATTCCAAGGTCTCTTCATTTATCATTCTTGTTTCGTTCTGTGCTTCCTTCTGGGCTTCATTTTATGTAAATTAAAAAATTAATTAAGCAACTGGAACTGTGTCTGGTGGGATTATCTGCAGTTCTTCCTTCACAAAAGATCTTTGTGGAGCTGGTTGTTTTGTTGTGTCAGTTTCTCGTAAATAATACACGGGCGGATTCATCTTTACAATTCTTTTATTTCATATGGATCAACACTCCAAACTGGATCGGTTGCCCTGATGCGAGTGTCCCCTTCTGCTTCCCCGGTAAATAAAGGTACCTTACTTTCAAACCAAACGGTAATAGTTTGCTGGTTGTACTGGAGTCTTCAACAGCATTTTTGTTTGTTTTTTGATTGCTTGTACTGGTTTTAGACCTTTAATATTCTTCATTATCATTGCGCGCAAAATGAGGGCAGTCTTCTAACCCATTCTGTGTTGCGAGAATTGTCAATAGCTCTCTGTGATACTGGTAGGAGAAAAGTCTTTCAGATAACTGTTTGTTAAAGTTTTCAACTAAAGCCTGTGATCTGTGAACTCCTGGAATGCCTCTTTTAATGGTAACTCTATGTTTTAACAATAATTGATTCACTTGACCTTTAAATTCTTTTCCATCATCAACTTGAATCATGCGAGGATAAGTTAACGGGCTCGTTGATATATCTAGTTGTATAGCAACGGCAACAGCAGAAGCACTCTTTTGTGTTAATGGTTCGCATCTTTGTATCTTGAAGCTATGTCAATGACTGTAAGTGCGTACTTAATCTTTTCGTATAATCGTATCATGGGGTAAATATAAAGGTCCATTGATGGGTGTCGTTCGGTATTGTATTCACAAAGTGTGGTCTCTGTATTCGTCTAGGCGCAGGTAAATAAATTTGCCAAATCGCTGTTTAGATAACCATTCTTTTGTGTTTGCTTCGCAGACTCCCGCTGCTTGGCTTAGCTTTTTTATTGCCGTGATTCCTTCCAATATCCTTTTGGCGAATAATAGATTTTGTTCATTTTTATTCAGCCAATATTATGCGCAACAAAATACACGACGGTCATACCAAAGACGATAAACACGATTTCTTGCATCTTTGTTTTTCTGATGGTTGATAAAAGTCGCTGAATTTTGGTGGGGCAATGTCTCGATTGGTTTGCCTGTTACAAGATAATATTCTTTTCTTGCCTGGTCAACGTCTTTAAATGTGTAAGCTGCAGGTCCTGTTTTTTTCAGTTTATCGTTAAAAAATCTAACTGCTCAATTCTCTGCTTTCTCATTAGTATCTTGCGCTGCGGCTAGTTGTCTCCATAGCTTTGTTATGTCTTTTTCTCTCGCAGTCATCCGCAGTTTACTATAACGCCGTAATTACTTGCCGCTAAAAGCAAGCGCGATTTAACCACGCGCACCAATCTCATTACGAGGTGAAGCCATTTTTATTAAATGTATTTTTTTTAATCTTAAGATTGATACTGTCAGGAATTATTCCTTGTTAACTAGGAAAATCTTGCTAGCAAATGATGTGTAATAACAGCGATTGCTTTGGCTGAGTCTTCAAAGCTAGTTGCCAAGATCTGCTGGATTTAATTTTTATCGGCTTTTACTACAGCTTGTGTATCTACACTTAGGCCTCCAATAACAGCCAGAATGGTATTACTAGGTGGTAAACAGTTTTTTCGGTTGCTCTTTTTAAAATAAACTTAATTATAATTAATAAAAAAACATGACAGCGATGATCTACTACAAGCTACAGGGTATCTAACTTCCTGAACTGATTGATTACAAATGATCAATGTTGATGCCAGTTTTATGCCCAAAAAGGAAATACTGTATTCTTTGGCAGCTGTGGAAAAAAAACAGTTCCTCGGAAATGAATTCAGCATAGAAACAGATTCAACAAATGTCGCCGACAAGACATTGTAAAAGTATCACAATGTATGAAGCGCAAAACTGGGGTCTGAGAATGCTAAAAAAGTGTCGGGAAAAACGGTTCTTAGTTGCATTACACTAAACTAGATAGTAGATTTGCGCCCATCGTTTCTGAAAAAAAAAAAACAAGCTTTATGTATGATTTAAGAGGATCAGTTTTAGCAAAGTCATTAGAGTCTCTAGGATGTGACTTGTTTACAGATTTGGGAACATATTGTTGCGCTAATCATGGGATTAATTATTTTAATCAGTATTGATTTTGTTTCCTAAAAAATGACCGAAGCAGAAAATCAGCAGAATCAGAAAAACATTGATCAGGTGTAGAAAGTGACAGTAATAAGCCTCTCCTCACTGGGCGCGTTTTTGCAGAGGAAAAGAGTAGCAGAGTGGAACAAACAAAGAAAATTACAGTTACAATCACAGATATAGCATAATGAAAAAGTGCTAGAAGGCAGCAGTTGTTTCAACGCCAGCTATAAAAAACACGACAATATTATTCAAGCTACAACAGGGTTGCCTACACCGCCAAAGTCTTCATGGAATTTTCTTAAAGCAATTGTATTTTTGGCGGCATTGCTTGGGGGTGGTTATTCACGGTTTATACAAACTATATAAACACGTCAGCAAACATACCGAGCAGTCAAAAAAATTCAACACTAAATCAGGAAGCGAAAAAAAAGCATGCGAACCACCACAACCAAAACGTCATTTTGATCCATTTCAGATGCAATAATACTTTAAGAACTTAATAAATAATTATAAGTTGACTTGAATAAGAACTTGGTTGTACTTAGAGTATCTGAGACACTTAGTTATATTATGAACTGGGGCTGACTTAAGTTAAGAACTTAAGGTGACATTGATCAAGAAACTTGATAAGAACTTGGGGTGATTGAGTAAGAATTGAGGTGGATTGAGTAAGAACTACATTTAAGCAACTTGGGGTGATAGATTAAGAAACTTAATAGATTGGGGTGACTTGATTAAGGATTGGCTGTGGACTTATGGCATGATCTGGATCACGCACACACCCGGCTCACAACACACAGAAATCATTCACACAATAGCGGGATGGTGCGTTGAGGGGGGCTTTTTGTGGTTTTGGTTTTACCTACGTTACTGTGCATTGCCAGGGGAATCAAGTCTATTGGAGTATCGCGGCAAGCGGGATTTAATAAACAGCATCGGGTAAAGGTTGGCTAGTGTTGAAGAAATCGGGGCTGCAGGATCAAGTTTTAATACCAAACAAGGTTGCCAAACAGTGACGTTGTCAACTGATTATCCCGCCTCTGCTAGGGCCACTTGGCTTATGCAAAGTTGGTCTTCAAGACCAGTTTATGGAGTGCAGCAACTGAACGTTTCTTTCACGACTCGCAACTGAGTTTGGACAGCACAGTGTTTTATCTGATCGACGTGGGGAGTTCCAAGACGTCTGTCCTAGTACGAGCACCACTACATCCTGTTAACCTCATGCTGCCTAAAAAGTGTCAGTTCTAGTAACAGCCCTCTTGCTGCCTAAAATAAGGACGTTCACGGCATGAACGGCCTATTTATAGTAGCTGTCGGCAGGATGATTTTACCGCCGCCCTCATGCTAATAAATAAGGCTTTCACGGCATGAACGGTATTTATAGAAGGCGGATTTTAACTGCAGTCCTCTTGTACTAAAATAATGGCGTTCACAGCATGAACGGCTATTTATTGCAAGGCGAATTTTACGCACAGCCCTCTTGATACTAAAATATGGCGTTTCAGAGCATTGACGGCTATTATATAGTAGCAATCAGCAAGGCTATAATTTTACTGCAGCCCTCTTGATACTAAAATACGGGATCACAGCATGAACGGCTATTTATAGTAGCAGTCAGCTTGGCCGGACCATACTCGCAGATGTAACTACGGTTTGCTAGCCTTATAGTTTGTGGTTGCAAACTCCCAAAAATCGGCTGCTATTCAGTTGCAAAGCCTAATGATACTTTGACGTTTGCTAAAGTTTATTTATATGATTCCTAGCTTGTGAATTTAGGACACGCTTTCAAGAACCGGGCGTGTTGTAGTGCATCCATAGTAGGTTCTCGTTGTTTTCTTTCTCCTCGCCTTTCAAAAAAGCAATACTTCTCTTGACGTAGGAGGTAAAGAACTGGGCCCGCATGATTTTCTTTTGTTTAGATACTCCGCCATACAGTTGTAATAAAAAACACTGATCATCTATAGCAAGAGCTGTTCCTCTTGTGAACAAACGCATCGTCTGCATAATTGAACGCCGTGGCTAAATGAGAGGGAGGGGCTGGGGGGCGTTGGCCAAGATCGTCATGTCCGGTCACGTATGGTCTATTGCCCTTGCTAAGTCATAAGACCTAACACCACAAATTAGTATTCAGGTGTCGACCTATGACGGGCTTGCAAGTATTTCTGGATCCAGTAGCCTTATTTAAAACCTACTACCTAGTGTTTGTCTGTCTGTCTGTCTGTCTGTCTGTTGGTCTACTGCGTTTCCATAGAATTTGTCATGCTAGGAAAACGTGTGGGGATTTTCAAAAACTTTAGAGAACAGTTAAAGACTGTTGTTTTATTTCACATGAAAGACAGAGACGCATTTTGATGACTGCGCGGAACATTATGTTTATTGAAAATGATCAGGAAAAACGCAGGATTAAGA
>CM031625.1:14964568-14972068 GCA_018398815.1 Conus ventricosus | reverse complement strand
ATTTATTGTTTAGTGGGCACTGCTCCTTTCTGGTGCAATTGCAAGATTTCCTTTCTTCACCCTTCTTTGCTGTGTTGATTTTCATTTTGTTGGATGCATCAATTAAGTTTTTGAGGTTGGGCATACATGAGTACGATAGTCTGACAGTGTCTTTGTTAATATTTTGGACAGGTTGTGTTCTTTTGGAAATAAAGTTGTTAGGATTTTGAAGAATTCAAACCAGATAAACCAGATATGCAAACCACAAACAGTCATTTAATATAAAAACCAAACAGAACTGAGCAAATATATCTGGAAACTTAAAGACGCAAAAACAAGCTACAATATATCCTGGAAAATCATAAAAAGAGCATCACCATACAGCAATGTTTCAAAAAGGTGAAAACTATGTTTAACTGAAAAATGGTTAATACTATGAAAACCCCACATTAGCAATTTTAACCCCCCTAGTAAACAACGGGCAAAAAAATAAACCCCTTTTTTGTTGTAAAACACCAAAAAAAAAACCTGAAACCCCCCCCCAAAAAACACGTGCAGCAACCCGAGTGAAAAAAACCCCGCAAAAGGGAGCCCACCGCTTTATATAACACCGGCGGTGGGCAAAAAAAAAAACCTTCTGTTGACAGCGCAACACGCTTGAACAATTTGTAGATGTTTTAAGTTTCCTTTTTTAATTTTTTTTAAATTTAATAAATATATTTTTTATATTTATATTTATTATTTTTTATATATTTTTATATATATATATATATATGATAAAATAAAATCAAAGAGCCTAAAATGTTTTAAAAGTGCTCCCCCCCTTTGGGGGAGCAAATTTGTCATGTGTTAAAAAGGAAGGTTAAAACTAAAGGAAAAAACCGACAAATTTGTTTTTTGCGGCGTTGCGCTGTCATGGATGTTTTTTTTTTTGCCCACCCCCGTTGTTTTTGGTGTGGGCAATTTTTGGGTTGTTAGCACGTGGGGTTGGTGCACGTGTTTTTGGGGCTTTCAGGTTTTTTTTTTTGGGATGTGTTCACTAACAACTTTTTTCCATTTATGCCTGCAGTTTTTTTATATTTTGTTTTGGTGTTTAAATTTGCTAGTGTGGTTTGCATGGGGTTTTAACCATTTTTCAGTTAAAATAGGTTCCCCCTTTTTGAAACATTGTGTTGGTGATGCTCTTTTTTGATTTTCCAGGTATTTTGTAGTTGTTTTTCGTTTTTAAAAGTTTCCAGATTATTTGCTCGTTCTGTTTGGTTTTTTAATTTTTCTTTTTGAATGACTGTTTGTGGTTTGCATATCTGGTTTTGAAGTGGTTTTCAGTGATCCCTATTTATGTTTCTTTTTCATTTTTGATGTTACAGTACCCTGGTTACATGGTTGTTTGGAAAATTTTATTTTTTTGGGGCACTGCCCCCTTTCTTTTGAAATTGCAAGTTTTCCTTTCTTCACCCCTTTCTTTGCTGTGTTGTTTTTCATTTTTTGGATGCGTCAATCGGGTTTTTTTTGGGGTTGGGTTTCATGAGTACGATGTTTGACAGGTTTTTTTTTAATTATTTTGGCATTTTTGTGCTTTTTTGGAAAAATGAAGTTGCTAGGATTTTAAAGAATTCTTTTCCTATGTTTGTTTGAGTTTCCGGTTGGGGGTTTACCATATGATTTTTTTCTCCTTTTTTTGCTTTTTTTTGGGTTTGGGTTGTCCGGGTTTTGTTTTTTGTTTGAAATTTTCCATTTTTTGTGTGCCCCCTGGTATTCCACTGCTGCATTGTTGAACACTTCATTGCTGACGGTTTTGTAGTCTCTGTTTATGCCATGGGGTTGGTTTTTAAATCAGATGGGGATGGTTATTTTTGGTTTGTACATAAGAGGTGTATCGTTGGGTTTCTTGATGGTTATATTTGGTTGTTGAGACCCCAGTGTTATGTCAAAGTGTTCATACTTTTGTTTGCTTTAGGTGATTTTAATTTGTGGTTTGGAAGTTTTGCAAGTTTTTTTCTTTTTTTTGGGGTTCTTGGGTTGTTTGTTAGTGCAGAAGGCCACGTTCCTGTCGTCCCGCTTTTTTTCCCGAGTTTTTTTTATGTTGGACGATAAATGTCCGACCAGTTCACATGTTTCGCACCATTATGCCCCTGGTTACGTCAATGTTGGTTTCTTTTGGTTTTCCTGATCCGGTTTCTTTTTGCTGTGTTTTAAGTTTTTGGTGGGAAAATGTTTTCCCATTTCTGACCCTGTTTGTCTGTGTGGTTTTGGAAAAACTTCGGGTTTTGGGAAAGGTATTTTCCTCATCTTGGAGGGGGTAAAATTTTCTCCCTATGTAAAATGTGTTTAAATACGTATTACTTTGTTTTTGAGTTTTTTGAACCATTGGATAACTTGTATGGTTCTTCCAGGGGTTTGTAATCAGAGTTTGTTTTTTATGTCCTTTGTTTTTTTTCCGAATTTTCTGCTTATTTTGCCAATTCAGATTTCGGGGGGTTTTATTAGTCTGATTTTGGGATTGTTATGAAAATTGGGTGTGGTCTTTGGTGTTATGAAGCTTTTTTAGTGCTGTCGCTTTTTTACCTGTCATTAGGTCTTGCGCTCTGCAAGTTCTTTATTTTTGTGGGTCCTGTCTGTATATTTTTGTATTTTTTGTATTTTTTTCTGGATGTTTTGTCAAGGAGTTGAAAATATCCTTTTGGTTTCCTTTTTTGTGAAAATTGCTGTTTTGTCGCCTTCAAAAAAATTTTTTTGCATTTTGTACTTGTTTTATTTGGGTTTTTTTTAATGTGTTTGGAAATGTTGTTAGATTTTTTGAATTAATGTTGGTTTCTTTTCTTTTCTTTTGATTTCAAAGGGGTTTTAATTCGTCTATGGGGTGGTATCGCCATGTTTGAAACGGGTGTTTTTGTCCCTTTTTTTGCTTGGGGTTCGGAAAAAAATGCTTTCCATTCATTTTGCGTACAAAATTTGGGTTTGTTTATTAATTTTTTTTAAGTAGAATGGGGGTTTAGAGAACGGTATTTTTTTTTTTGACTCCCTAAAATTGATTTCCTCTTTTTAAAAATCTTTGGGGCCACGTGCTCAACGTGAGGAGCAATAAAGTTGAATATATAAAGACCCAAAATGTTTTTAAAAAAGTGCTCGCCCCCTTGGGGAGCAACATTTGTAAATGATGTTAAAAAGGGGGTTTTAAAATCTGGTTTAAAAACTCAAAAAAAAAAATTTGTTTTAGCGGCGTTGCGCCGTGGAAAAAAAATAACAAAGGGAAACATAAATAAACTTGATTACAACCTCGGGAAAGAACCTAAAATTTCCCTTTAAAAAAACCCCCAAAACCCCCCCCCCCCCCCCTTTTACCCCCCCCCCCCCCCCCCTTTTAATTCCCCCAAACCCCCTTTTAACCCCCCCTCCCCACACCCCCCCCCCCCCCCCCCCCCCCCCAAAAAAACCAAACGTTAACCATGGGTTTTTTTGAGGGGTGCGAAACTGTGAACTGGTCGGGACTATTCATGTGCCAAATCAAAAAAAAAAATCGGAAAAAAAAGTGGGGACTGTAAGAGAGGGGGCTTGTGCACTAAAACAAACCCAAAAACCATCGAAACAAGAAAAAAGAACTATGCAAAAATTTTCCCAAAAAACCAAATTAAAGATCCCCATTAAAGCAAACAAAAAGGTAGTGAACTATTTTGAAATAACACGGATTCAAAACCATATATATAAAACCTCAAAAAACCCCAACGAACCCTCTTTATGTACACACCCAAAAGTAACCATCCACCACTGTTTTAAGAATCCCTTGAAAAAAAAGAGCTATCAACCCGTCTGCAAAGGAGAGTGTTCAAAAATGCAGCAGTGGAATACAGGAGGCACTACAAACAAGTGGATACAATTACAAATACAAAACCCGGGCCAACCCCTAAAAGAAGAAAAAATTGGGAGAAAAAAATCTATGGTATAACCCCCCCCCGCGGGAAAATCCAAAACAAAATAGGGGAAAAATTCTTCAAATCTGCAATTCATTTTCCCAAAAAAGCACAAAAATGTCCAAAAAATTTTAAAAAAAACATGTCAACTTGTACTATGTATGCCCAAACCCCCAAAAACCCGATTGCGCTCCAATAAAATGAAATCAACACGCAAAGAAGGGTTTAAGAAAGGAAAAATTTGCAATTGCACGAGAAAGGAGCTGCCCACTAACTAAATGTCTCCACAAAAACTGATACAGGCTACTGTAAATCAGAAAATGAAAAAAAAAAAATACATGGGATCACGAAAACCCCTTCAAAACCGATATGCAAACCCCAAACGTCATAAAAAAAGAAAAATATAAAAACCAAAAGAATGAAAATTTATATCTGGAAAATTAAAGAGAAAAAACACAAATTTTGGAAAATTAAAAACATAAACGAAATTTTAAAAATGCAACCATTTTTAATGAAAAGGGGTTTTCTATGAACCCCATTCCAAAACCAAAAAAAGAAAGAAAAAAAAATGCAGAAAAGGAAAATTTTTGCTAAAAAAAAAACGCCCAAAAAAAAAAAGTGCGCCAACCGATTAACAACGCCGTGGCCAACCTATATAAAATCGGCGGGGGCAAAAAATTTGTCGGAGGTAAAAAAAATTTTTGGGTTTTCTTTTTTAATTTTTTTAAAATCATTGACAGATAATATATTTTATATATATATATAATTATATAATATATTTATAATATTTTATTGCGCAAAAAAAAATAATTTTCATTCCAAGGAGCCCATTCCAACTTCAGAGCAGTTTGGTGTTGCAATGACTGCAAGAAAATTAAATTTTAAAAAAGTTGCTTTTGTTTAGTTGAAGAATAGGGGGGGATAAGCATTCTTCTGCGTGGTTTAATTTTTGCCCAACTAACAGTTTTTGTCAAAATGGGTGGATGGGAAAAAAAAAAAATAAAGCTTCTCAAATGAGCCTTCAGCAAGCTTATATATATATATTATTTATATAATTTAATATATATTATATTAAAATTTTATATAATTTATTATATATATTGGCAGTGGTTGCCACCTTGCCCGCTGTGTTGCGGCGTTTATTTGTCATTCTCTGGGATTTTTTTTCTTTTTTTTTCTTTATTTTTTTTTTTTCTTCACAAAGACAATGCTGTGGCAGCTCTGTGTCAATAAATGCAAAAACAAAAAAAAAAAAAACCTCATGAATCCAAAAAACCAGCGCTGAGTCCCGCTAGCCCCAGCCCCTGCAAAAGCCCCTGCCCCAGCAATGCGTCATGTTTCCGAATTCCCCAAAATTGGGCAATCTGTTAGGCACAATGCGCAGCCTCCAGGCTGGGGAAATTTGTCAATAGGAATACACCGCCACTGGGGGGACGAGAAAGTCTGGAAAAGAACGTTGGTGGGAATTTGATTGGATAGGTTATGTCGTCGGTCTCTTCAACGTGTTCCCTGACGGGGTCCGTTTCTTGGTTCCTATTGAAAGACCTGGGACCTTTTTTAATATATCGTTTATGTTTTCTTTGCTTGGTAGTGTTGTTTTTTTGTTGTTTTTTAAAAGGGTTGTGTTCTTACTTGTGTGTGTGGTGTGTGTTGTGTGTGTGTGTGTGTGTGTGTGTGTGTGTGTGTGTGTGGTGTGTGTGTGTGTGTGTGTTTGGGGGGGGGGAAGTGGGAGGATTGGGTATGAAAGTGGGTTTTTGTGAAGGCGTGGTCATTCCACAGCTCATACCGCATCTTCAATTACCCTTCATCCAATCCTTACATCTCTCCAAAAACCCCCCCTCCCCGAAGTTGGCAAGGCCCCAGTGTTACAAAAACTTATGGGTACACAATTCCTTGTCAACTGATTGTGGCGAAAACAGTTTGTGGAACTAATTTCAGGTTAAAAAAAAAAGGAAAAATTGAAATATTTTAAAAAACTGATGCTCGAATAGTGGTGGTCAGAAATTGATCGACTTTGTATTGAATTTGGCGTTTTGTTTAACTGCAATATTTTTTTTTTAAGAACTTGTAATCAAATTTTGACCAATTCATGAAAGTGAAGGAGAGAGAGAGGAGGGAGAGGGGTGAGAGAGAGAGAGAGAGAGAGAGGGGGGAGAGAGAGAGGAGAAGAGAGAGAGAGAGAGAGGGGGGGGGGGGGGGGGAGAGAGGGAGGGGAGGAAAAGAGGAGGAGAAAGAGAGAGGGACAGACAGAAAGACGGGGAAGACAAACCCCCGCACAGAGAGGAGAGAGACGAACAGAGACAAAGCAGAAAAGAGCAGACCGAAACATGTATTTTGCCTTCTTAGTTGTAAATTAAAGACAACTGCAAAAGGGATTTTCAAAAAATTTTGTTCTTGCTCTATCCCCCTACTTTTTCATCTTTCCCATCGATTTTTCGTTATTTTTCGGGTTCTGTTGGATCCCGTTTTAAATTTTGTTTTTTCTGAAAATCGCTTGAATTCTTTTTTGAAATATGGCCACACTTTGAATTCTCTTAACATTTTTTTTAAAATTTCTGTTTTTTTTCTTCTTCTTCTTCTTGCTGTGCTGCTGCTGTTCTGTTGCCGCTGTGCTGCTTTTCTCTTTCTGCTGCTGCTGCTGCTGCTGGTGCTTTTTTTCTTCTTCTTCTTCGTCTTCGTCTTCGTCTTCGTCTTCGTCTTTGTTTCGTTTCTTTTCTTCTTCTTTTCTTCTTCTTTGTCGTCGTCGTCGTCGTCGTCGTGTTGTCGTCGTCTCGTCGTTCTTGTTCGTGTCGTCGTTCTTTGTCATCGTCGTCGTGCGGTGCTGTTAATGATGTTTTGTTTTTTGTGTTTAATCATTCTCGTTGTTATTGGGTTTTTTTCCCTCCTCTCCTCCTCCTCCTCCTTTCCCCCCCTCCTCCCCTCCCCCTTCTTCTCCCCTCCTCCCCTCCTCTTTCCCCCTCTCTTCTGCTTTTCCTCAAAAGTCCCCCTTTCCTTTTATCCTACTTTCCCCCTTTTTTTACCCTTTTTTTCTTCCGGGCTTCATCATCATATCTCTCATATATCTCTCATCTCATATATCTCATCACTCAAAACCCAAAAAACAACCAAAAAAACAACAAAAGGGGAATCAACCTTCAAACATCTCTCTATTTTCACCCAATCAACAAAAAACCAAACCCCCAACACAAAAAAAAAAACCAAAACCTTCATCTCAAACATACCAACTCTCACTCAACAACCACTAAACCCAACCCCAAAAAACCCACCCAAAATTTTTTTAAAGTTCGGTCGGGTTTTTTCCTCAACAATCCTCTTTTTCCATTTTCACATCTTTCCTTCCCATTATTTTTTTTCTTCCAAAAAAAAAACTTATTACCATTTTTCGTTTGTTGCTTTGTCTTTAAGTTTTCCAGATATATTTGGGCTCTAGTTCAGTTTGGTTTCTTATATTTTTCTTTATTAAATGACTGTTTGTGGTTTGCATATCTGGTTTTGAAGTGGTTTTCAGTGATCCCTATGTATGTTTCTTTTTCATTTTCTGATGTCACAGTAGCCTGGTATACAATGTTGTTGTGAAGACATTATTGTTTAGTGGGCACTGCTCCTTTCTGGT
>CM031625.1:14934568-14942068 GCA_018398815.1 Conus ventricosus | reverse complement strand
AGACGGAGGGGAACACAGAGAAACTGATGGTCTGGCAGCATTGCAGACGGAGGGAGACACAGACAAATGGATGGTCTGGCAGCATTGCAGACGAAGGGGAACACAGAGAAACGGATGGTCTGGCAGCATTGCAGACGGAGAGGGACACAGAGAAACGGATGGTCTGGCAGCATTGCAGACGGAGAGGGACACAGAGAAACGGATGGTCTGGCTGCATTGCAGACGGAGAGGAACACAGAGAAACGGATGGTCTGGCAGCATTGCAGACGGAGGGGAACACAGAGAAACGGATGGTCTGGCAGCATTGCAGACGGAGGGGAACACAGAGAAACGGATGGTCTGCCAGCATTGCAGACGGAAAGGGACACAGAGAAACGGATGGTCTGGCAGCATTGCAGACGGAGAGGGACACGGGAGAAACGGATGGTCTGGCAGCATTGCAGACGGAGAGGGACACAGAGAAACGGATGGTCTGGCAGCATTGCAGACGGAGAGGGACACAGAGAAACTGATGGTCTGGCAGCATTGCAGACGGAGAGGGACACAGAGAAATTGATGGTCTGGCAGCATTGCAGACGGAGGGAGACACAGACAAGCTGATGGTCTGGCAGCATTGCAGACGAAGGGGAACACAGAGAAACGGATGGTCTGGCAGCATTGCAGACGGAGAGGGACACAGTGAAAGGATGGTCTGGCAGCATTGCAGACGGAGAGGGACACAGAGAAACTGATGGTCTGGCAGCATTGCAGACGGAGAGGGACACAGAGAAATTGATGGTCTGGCAGCATTGCAGACGGAGGGAGACACAGACAAGCTGATGGTCTGGCAGCATTGCAGACGAAGGGGAACACAGAGAAACGGATGGTCTGGCAGCATTGCAGACGGAGAGGGACACAGAGAAACTGATGGTCTGGCAGCATTGCAGACGGAGAGGGACACAGAGAAACTGATGGTCTGGCTGCATTGCAGACGAAGGGGAACACAGAGAAACGGATGGTCTGGCAGCATTGCAGACGAAGGGGAACGCAGAGAAACTGATGGTCTGGCAGCACTGCAGACGGAGGGAGACACAGAGAAACTGATGGTCTGGCAGCATTGCAGATCAGACAAGGAACAGATTCGCAGAGAACTAAGTCTTGGCATACAACCGACAAAAAGTGGAGGAACCTGGTGAACAGTCATGATTTTGTTTTTGGTTCAGTATGGCACTTCAGTCACTTTCCATTGGTGACCAGTCATGATTTTTTTTGTATGGCACTTCAGTTACTTTCCATTGGTGAACAGTCAAGAATTTTTGTGTTCAGTATGGCACTTCAGTCACTTTCCATTGGTGAACAGTCATGAATTTGTTTGTTCAGTATGGCACTTCAATCACTTTCCATTGGTGACCAGTCATGAATTTGTTTGTTCAGTATGGCACTTCAGTCACTTTCCATTGGTGACCAGTCATGAATTTGTTTGTTCAGTATGGCACTTCAATCACTTTCCATTGGTGACCAGTCCTGAATTTGTTTGTTCAGTATGGCACTTCAGTCATTTTCCATTGGTGACCAGTCATGAATTTGTTTGTTCAGTATGGCACTTCAATCACTTTCCATTGGTGACCAGTCATGAATTTTTTTTTCAATATGGCACTTCAGTCACTTTCCATTGGTGACCAGTCATGAATTTTTTTTTCAATATGGCACTTCAGTCACTTTCCATTAGTGAACAGTCATGAATTTGTTTGTTCAATATGGCACTTCAATCACTTTCCATTGGTGAACAGTCATGAATTTGTTTGTTCAGTATGGCACTTCAATCACTTTCCATTGGTGAACAGTCATGAATTTGTTTGTTCAATATGGCACTTCAATCACTTTCCATTGGTGAACAGTCATGAATTTTTGTGTTCAGTATGGCACTTCAGTCACTTTCCATTGGTGAAGTCATAATTTGTTTTTGTTCAGTATGGCACTTCAGTCACTTTCCATTGGTGAAGTCATAATTTGTTTTTGTTCAGTATGGCACTTCAATCACTTTACATTTTTTTTCCTTCTTTTTTTGATTTAAGGGAAAAGAAGAAGGAGGAGGTGATGAAATTTAAAAACAAAAGAAGAAGAAAATGCTTCAAAAGGCTTTGTAATGTGTACAGTGTTTTAGTCAACGCTCCTAACTTTAGTGTGCAAGCAACCATCCTATCTTTACCCACCCCCATGATGACAATTCTGACAGAAATGGGGGACAACTTCTGAGTTCCAAGTGGCGGCAGGTGGGGAACCCTCTGTAGGCGCTCGTCTGGCTATCAATATGGACGAAGGCAAACAGCATTTTGTGCGACGAAGCTGCTCCTAAGTGTTCAAAAATCCACAAGCTTCCCACGCGTAAATTATCTATTACATGCATGCGTGCGTGCATGCGTGCGTGCTTGTGTGTGTGTGTGTGTGTGTGTGTGTGTGTGTGTGTGTGTGTGTGTGTGTGTGTGTGTGTGTGTGCGTGCGTGCGTGCGTGCGTGCGTGGCGTGCGTGGCGTGCGTGCGTGCGTGCGTGCGTGCGTGCGTGCGTGCGTGTGTGTGTGTGTGTGTGTGTGTGTGTGTGTGTGTGTGTGTGTGAGTGAATGTGTGTGTATGTGTGAGTGTGCGCGCGCGGGAGCACGTGTGTGCATGTGTGCGCCCGTTTGTGTGTGTTTGGGTCCAAAATGCATGCTGGAGAAATAAAATAGCACACAAAAGTATACGCTACATGAACATCCGTAAAGACGTGTGTGTGTGTGTGTGTGTGTGTGTGTGTGTGTGTGTGTGTGTGTGTGTGTGTGGTGTGAGAGAGAGAGAGAGAGAGAGAGAGAGAGAGAGAGAGAGAAAGTGAAAGTGCACGTGCGTGTGTGTGTGTGTATATATGTGTTTGCTACACTCTTTCACTCACTCATGAGCTCTTTCACACGGACACACACCCAAACACACACACACACACACACACACACACACACACACACACACACACAAAACACACACACTTCTCCTTTTCAAGGAACAGCACACTGCCACCAATATTGCCCCTTCTGTCGAGCTTCTAAACCACACAGTGACTGACTGGATGCGCCTCGTGCAACAGCAGTGAAGCAGATGGCACACAAACAGCTTGTGTATCCACTCTGGGGACAGCACACGGCATCCATAATACATTGTGTTTAGACCTCAACGCTTCCCCTGCGGGTTGTGCTTTAAGCCGTTCCGGCCTGTGTCATTTGTTCGTCCCATAGCGATGCTGAAAGCTCTACGCTGTTTGTTTTATGGCCGTGATGTCTGGTTTCTGTGACTGGCCTGTTTGGTGAGGCCCGTGTATTGTTTGAGGGCACAGGAGAGAGAGAGAGAGAGGAGAGTAGAGAGAGAGAGAGAGAGAGAGAGAGAGAGAGAGATACTCAAATGTGTTATTCTTAAAGGCCATCGCCCCTTAGAATGGGGATGTACATCATAGATCATGTCGAAAATTGATCTTGGTATTCTTTATGTTACATACATAGTTCGCTTTTTGAATGCTTTATATAAATAAATCGCAAACTGTTTAACCGTGTTTTCATTGATGACGACATTAACAAGGTTAATTTGAAAGGCATGGGTTATTGAAGTACTTTCTTGTGATGAATTCCTGTCTAAGTTCGTCTAGTACTGGACAAGCCAATACAAAATGAACTTCATCCTCTTTTGCATTTCGACACAAAGGACAGATCAAATTTCCACTACATGACTGTCTATAACGGAAATAATGAGTAAAGAGATCGGAAACACCAAATCTAAACTTAGCCATGATGCGTTTAAATGTTTGTCCATTTTCATTGATATATATACAGGTAAACATCGTAGATTATTAAACGTTCTATATAATTCAAATCTGTCACTGTTCTGTACATGACAATGCCAATTTTGCCAACTGCAATCAACGAGTCTTTCTCGGAATACCTGGATAAAAGCACTCATATCACCAACACCTTGGTTCATCCATACAAATCCGAAACCATATTCACACAGTTTCACTCTCACATTAGTCACCCAGTTTTTCTTACCTCTGTCGTCCAATTCTAACAACATTCGATATGCTTTATATGGGAATCTGTTACCTTGCATCTGAGTAATTTTCAGCCAATATCGAACACACTTAATAATGGAATTCAAATATATAGGAAATCTAGCCGTTTCACCATACACCAAATCATTCGGCGTTTGCAATGATACACCAAGAAATCTCTTCAAAGCAAACAGATGTAACTTTTCACAGTGTACTGCAGCAACTGCATCAAGGCCCATACTTCAGCTCCGTACTGTACCATAGGTTGAACCTGGCCATCAAATAACTTCAAAAACAAAGTAAGGGAATCGTTATTTAGCAATGATAATTTCTTTAGTATGCACAGTAACGCATTTTTTGCTCTGCTGGCCAAATCTTTGCAAGCGAAGACAAAACTCAAACGCGTTGAGAAGTATATTCCTAAGTATTTATACACATTGACAACAGGCATTGTAGACCCATTGTACGTCCATCTTTCTCTCGCTGGTAGATATCCGCCCTTTCTAAATACATTATATTACTTTTTGCCATATTAACCTTTAATTCTAATGAAGCAGCAAACTCGTTGCAAAGTATTTAACTGGGTTTGTAATCCAACAACTGTTTCTGACACCAAGGCCACATCATCAGCCAAAAGAAGAATGAAAATTTCCAAAACGTCATTTATGAAATGTGCACCATGCCTTCCACAATGTATAACCTCCTGTGTTAGTTCATTAATGAATAAAGAAAACAGAACAGGGCTACAGACACCGCCCTGTTTCACACCAGAAGTGCAATTTATATAGTCTGTCAGAGCATCACCAGATCGCACTCTTGCTTTTACACAATTATACATACTTATAACACATTTATAAAGTTTTCCATGGATACCATTTTTAAACAGGATAGGCCACAGCAAGGTTCTATTCACTGAATCAAAAGCCTTCTCGAAGTCAATAAATGCAACATATAATTTACGATTTAAACAAAACTGTTTTTGTACAAATGCCATTATGAAACATGTGATCAACTGTAGAATAGTTTTTTCTTGAACCCAGCTTGAAATTCCCCGGTAATGTTATTTTCTTCCACCCATTCCTGTAATCTCCTATTGATAATAGCACTATACAGTTTAATGCCAACATTACACAATGAAATTCCTCTATAATTATTTGGATCGTTTGAATCGCCTTTTTTATACAATGGGATGACAATAGACTCAGACCAACTTCTGGGGTATACTCCTTTATCAAATAAGGAGTTAAAGAATTTAACCAGAAAATCTAGAAATAAACTTGACTGGCACGCAGTTTTTATCAGTTCACCGATAATTCCATCTGGACCAGCAGCTTTGCGAGGTTTTACCTTCCTTAGCGCAACCATAACTTCTTCTCTAGAAATTGGACGGTTTAGATTGTCATCGTCATGATCAGATTCATCAATGTAATTTTCATTTCCCAGATCATTATGAGACCCAGCGTTTCCTTCTAGCAGATCTCTGAAATGATGAGACCATGTTTCTAAACTTATAATACAGGTTGCTTCCTTTTTCTGGAAATTTTGCGGACACAGTCCCAAAAATCTTTCTGATTATTTACAGACGTAAGTAATTCTGTCAACAGAGTATCATTATACTGCTTTTCTTTTCTTTTTAAAAGATGTTTATTTTCTCGCCTAGCTTTGCAGTAGGCTACACGAGACGGTATTGACAAAGAACGTCGATATCTGTTTAATAAATTACGAACATTTCTTTTGTTAGCTAGACATTCCATATCATACCAGTCGTCTTCTTTCTGACATTTTCCAATATAAACCTGTTTCTTCATACATTCTCCAGCATCTTTTATACAAGAATTAAACACATTTAAGGCTTCTTCGATATCATTATCAACCAGTCTTACTGCCTCTTGCATGCGCACTTGCATTTCATCGGAAAGGATTACATTTTTAAACAAATCAGCATGAGCTTCGCTCCAGACAAATTTTTCAATAGTACAGCGCCTGTTGTTTACCTGTACGGGCTCACAGTTATGACATGAGGAAGCGAATTTCAGTTCTAAAGGCATGTGGTCTGACTCTGTTCTATCAGACACATGCATCTCACAGCTATTGGAAGTGGTAGAAAACAATTCATAAGACATCAAAAAATAGTCGTTCACACTGCTGCCGCTGTCGGATATGTATGTGTAGCGACCTTGAAAGTCGCCCTTACACACTCCATTTAGAATACACAATTTCAAAGCAGTGCACATATTAATTAACAGCTTTCCATAATGATTCAGGACAACATCTTCTTAATTTCGTACATGAGGTGGCCCACTTTTATGTTGATCATTGTATGTAAACATACTTTCTTCAAAATCACATGAGAAATTTGAGATTCTACTATTCAAGTCACCGCACACTATCACATCCACATCGTTTTTAACAGAAAGTAAACAATCACATATAAATTCTTCTAACAGGGAAACCCCATTTTCTTTGTCACAATAGGAATAGTAGGGCGCCCCCTCGGAGGTACATACGCACATACGAAAATAACATGTTTTAAGGTACCAAGCAAAGATTTATCAACAAGAAAAGTACAGAACAAATCAGATACAACATCCAAAGGCGTAAAAAAGGGACGGATCTCATTTTTTACAAGACACATCAGCCCACCGGAACGCCTTTCTCGTGCCTAAACTTTAATGCACGTGTACAGTAAACTGTGTACCCAGAGAACACAGGCGACTGAAAAAAAATCTACAAACGTCTCGACAAAACATACAAAATCAAAACCAGACATATAGAAATAAAATCATTATTCTGCATTTTGGAAAGCAATCCATTAACATTCCAATGAAGAAACGAAAAAAGTTTCATTTTATTACAAGTGTCACCATTACTTAATCCATCATTTTTAGAGGACAAGGACTTCAAACAAACATTTCCATCAGACACATCACCATTTGTGTTGCTAACATTTTCTACCGGTGTAACGAAAAGTTTTAACTCCCGAATGGTTTAACTCCCAGGGAGTTAAACTGTTCATTTGTAAATCTTAACTCCCTGGGAGTTAAACTAGAATATAAAAAACTAACTCCCTCTGTGTTTCAGTTTGACTCCAGGGGAGTTATTCTGACACACCACCAGAATGACTCCCACCCACCACCCACCACCCATTCCCCGCACCTCGCTACACCCATGCATCTTATTTATATACATATATATATATATATATATATATATATATATATATATATATATATATATATATATATATTCGAAATGTGTGTGTGTGTGTGTGTGTGTGTGTGTGTGTGTGTGTGTGTGTGTGTGTGTGTGTGTTCTTACACTAACTTGCCAGATCAAGACTTGTCAGGTAGAATTGTTTCCTTCGATATAATTGGTTTCTGTGAATTAGTCAGGTGTCCTGAATTTCATTTAAAAAAAATTTGTGTTTTTCTGATTGGCTGGCCGACTTTCATTTTTTAG
>CM031625.1:14919568-14924568 GCA_018398815.1 Conus ventricosus | reverse complement strand
TGTGTCTTGAACCCAGCTTTGTCTGCTTTTGACTTTTAGAAGGTTCAATGACTTTCTTGCTTGATTTGCAGCATGTTCAAAATGCAGGTTCCAAGAGAGCTTAGAAGTTATATAAACACCAAGAAATTAATGTTTTGAAGCTTTATTTAAAGAGTGATGTTGTTAACTTTGAATTCTGGATCATTGTGAACAGATCACTTGCAAAAAATTTAACATCATGTGAGATTTTTGGGTGATAAGCTTAAACCATTTTCAGACATAAACATGGCAATATTATCTAGATCAGTTTGATATGCTCTTTTTAAAATTTAAGCCCTTTTTTGATGTTTTATTTTTTAAAGTAACATTCGTCCAAAAAACAGATGGCATCGGCATACTGAAAAAATTACTTTTTTTGGAAATAAATATTGGTAGATGTAAAGTTAGGTACTAAATAGAATGGGGCCCAATTACAGAGCCTTGAGGGATACCCATATAAAGGAATCTTTTAGAGGAATAATGTGACCAATTCTTGTTTGGATACTTCTTTTGGGCCCAAGTGTTTTAACATAGTCATAGATATGACCGAAAGCCCAACCGTTTTTAACTTGTATGTAATGTTCATGCCAAACTGTGGGTTGCCTTATTTATTCAAAGAATGTGGCAAGAACATTTTGTCTCTTGGCAATTGATGTTTGATTTGGTTGTTAATTTCACTAATGATCAATGGTTGATCTGCCTTTTCTAAAGCCTCCTTGGTTTTACAGGGATAATCCACTTTTTTCGCAATGATAAGACAATCGATTTAAAACAATTTGCTCCATTAATTTGCATCGTGAGATGTCAGAGAGATAGGTCTATAATATTCACATCGTGTACTGGTTTGCCCTGTTTTAAAATAGGGACTAAAATTGAATCTCCCATTGGTGGGATGTTACCTTCAATCCAACTTTTTATAAAAATTGTGTAAAAAATAACAAAACGTTTTCTGGAAGATGTTTTATCAACTCATTGGAAATGGCATCCAGACCAACAGAAGTTTTCTTGGTCTTAGTGTTAATGAACAAAATAGCAGACGTAATTCTTGAAAAGTAATTTCAGCTTTTCAAGTAGTGATCATTATTTTTCTCAGGGTCATTGTATACGTCATTTTTTGATTAAATTTCCTCAAAGTTCTGCTTTGTCTGATAGACTGTTGTAAGAGCTTTCTTTACAAAGGTGTCAGCAATTGCTCAGCTTTTTGATATTCTGAAGGAATTGTTCATCACCTAGAATAACTGGATATTCTGGTAGATGAATCCATTTTTCATTTCATGGATCTTTTTCCAAATTTTACTTTTATCTTTATGTCACTTATTTCTTTAAACAAAAACGTTGACCAATGTTGCTTTTAGCACTTTCTATAACTCTGTTTCTTTGGTTTTTAGCAGATTTGACGGGAAAACATTGCCTTTCACTTTTTTAACTTTAGCATACGATTTAAAAAGTTTTCTTGTTTTTGTCTACAGCATTTTTAGATGAATCTGTCCACCATACTTTACCAACGTGTTTCGAAGAGTTTGGGCACATTCATTTTGCTTTGCCTGCAGCATTTAAAAAATGCCTCTGTAATGAGTATACATAGATTCAATGCTGATTTATCAAGAGAACTAACATCGTAAGACCTTTGACAGATTCAAATTGGCCCCGTCAGCTCGTTTATAATCAATTTTTTTTAATTTATCCTTTTCATCATTGTACTTTTAAATCAATCCCCTAAAAGTAAGGATAATAGGAATATGATCACTTCCCAAAGTGTCATCGTGTAATTGCCACTTGCAGCTAGGAAACTAACTTTGGGGAGATTAGAGTCAGATCAATTGCTGTTTTTTGTGGCTGGGAACATCTGGCAGTCTTGTAACACTTCCGTCATTTAAAAAAAAGTGGAGAATCTGAAATATTCTCCACCAAGCGATTAGGGTTACTTTGATGCAGATTTGATCCCAGAAAGGAGCAGGTTGGTTAAAGTCCCCCGCTATTAACCATTTATATTTGTAGTATTTAACGAACGTAGCCATGGGAATTGCAATCAATAATACCTTTGGGAAATACACTGAAACTACATTTAAAACTAACGATTTCTCGAATCGGACACGCGCTGCACAAGAAAACAAGTTGTTGTGTCATTTGGTACAGGCGACTGGATTTGGGTGGTAAAGTAATTGGACATTATATAAAATGGCCACAGAAATTTTCGCAGCACAATCACTTTCTTGGCACACTGGTGGATAGAAGAAAGGTCCAATCGTGGCAAGTCCTTCCTTTGTCACATTTAGAGATTGAATGATGATGACCCTATAAGTGTTGTTCTCGAGATGTTGTTTGAAGGGGTATTATATTGGAGTGATTGAACGGCAAATTACTGTAGGATACTAATATTTTCCTTCTTTTCCTCAAAAAGTTATAAAGAATAAAATACAGAAACAAAAAAATTGCAAGTTAAGCAACAGACAGTAATAGCCTATATAAAATGAAAATAGACACTTTGCAAACACCAAAAACCGAAATTCAGTATATCAATACCTAAAATCTAACAGGATAGTGACTAATAATACTATAAGCAATAATGCGCACTATGAAAAAGGCAGCCTTATAACAAACCAAAAGAAATACGTGACAGAAGACTTTTTACTGGGCTCGGGAATTTTACAGGTAATCTCGTTCTCGATGTTCCTTTCGCAGCAAGAAAGAGTTCCTCCTGCCCTGGTGATGTGGACGGGGTGGGTTGTCCCCGGGACGACGAGAGCTGTACGATGACCGGGTTGCTTTTTCTTTCTCCCGTACATGTAATGAAGATGACGACCAAGGTTGCCCGCAAACACGCTTTAGGGCCTTTCTGAGGGATGGATTAAGTCCACATGTACTGAGTGTTGTTGGTGATGTTTTGTGGGACACAAACGACGCGTTATTTTTGGCCGGAAAGATTACAATGTATTTCGTCATTAAGATTTCTCTTTTGATGTTAGCTTTTTTATCCTAGTTGGGGCGACCCCTTTTAACAACGATTCGAGTTTGAGGATAATGCTTTGTAATTCTTTCACGAAGTTGATGAAAGTAGATGCCTTTTCTTTTGGATCAGATGTGCCTTTGGATCATTTACCCCCCCATGAAACACAATAGTCTGCATTGCCGATAGAGTCAGACAGTAAAGCCTCCCCGCATTGATCAATGGTGGCGTTTTCTTTTTCTTGATATACAGTCCATAAGCTGACCCAGTCTTTGAGCGGATTACCCTTTTGCACTGAGTCGTGCAATACAACTTCAGGTAAATCTATGGAACTCTAGATTGCAATGAATGTGGAGAAAATTCGTGTTTTTGTGGTGATCTTTATTTCTTTGTTTGCTTGTAGCATGTAAGGGGTTAATTTGGTCTTTTTCTGAATGTTCTTTTCCTCATCCTTTCCCCCTACGTCATTTGTATTCGCGTCATCGTTTTCAACGTCATCAGATGCCCTGGAACCCTTCATTGCAGACCTGTTTTAAACCCCGCCCCTTGACGATGTCGGAGTATGTCGGCCTCCCACCGCTGCTCATCCGTGACTGGTCCGAGACGAGTGGCAACTGCTGCCCCGCAGCAGATGCCACATGTTGGGCTCCCACAGCGCTCGTTGCACCGCCGCCGCCCACTGCGTAGCCACGCTCGCACTCCGGACCACTCCATGCAGATCGCTAATTTGTTTTGAGATTGCGTTTTTCAGATCTAAAATCGATCCATTCATCTCATTTTTTCGACTTTCCCTCAGTCACGGTATCCTTACAGCTCCGTTTGAAACCTGTGTTTGATTTCGTTGTATTGTCTTTATCAGGTCCCCTTTCGTTGGTTGCCAACAGAACAGGCGCTAAAGTAGGTCTATCCTGTCGATCAGACTCACCTTTTTCTTGTGAATTTCCTTCATCAATTCAGGACTCATTAAATCTGATGCACAGTTTTGCACATAAACTTTCGTTTTGTTTTCAAAAACAAAGCATAGCATGTAACTTGGGAGTCCTGTGTGTGACCAGGGAATTAGATGTAAACATTCCATACATTTCAAGGGGCGGCCGTTGGTGGAGTTTTGCCTGCACTGCTCCTTAGATCTAACCGTCGATGTAACAATCGATGCAAAACAGATCTGGTCTGTAGACGGTTCCGATGGTTTTCTAGTTGACTTTATGGATGCATTTTCCTTTTTTATCATGCTTCCTTTTGTTTTCTTGTCCTGCCCATGTTAGGTCTTCTGCTACGACTGATTTAATCCATGGAGAGATCAGCCCCCATGTTGACACGGAAGTGTGTGTGTGTGTGTGTGTGTGTGTGTGTGTCTGTGTGTCTGTGTGTGTGTGTGTAAAAAGAACTGAGGCAGGCAAATCGGGGTTTAAAGACCCGTCATAGGCGGTGCTCAACAAAAGTATTTCAGTTTCGCCCAAAGTTTCATTTATTCGTCACTCAATCATCCTTTCTTTCTTTCTTTCATTGTTTTTACACCTTTTTCTTTCTTCTATCACTGATTCTTTCGCTTTGTCAGTGGGGCCCTTTTATTCATTCATTTTATTCGTTCATTTAATTCGTTATTCATTCATTCATTCGTTTGTTCGTTTGTTCATTCGTTCGTTTGATCGTTCGTTCGTTTGTTCGTTCATTCATTCATTCATTCATTCATTCATACATTTCAGTCTCTCTGTCGAAATGCTTTGGCATTATAGAAATTCACCCGATCTAATCCTCAGATTTACTATTCTTTCTTCCGTAGATAATTATTCCAACAGGACGTCCCATGTGATCTCGATCTAAACACGATTGCCTTTCGGGAATAAAGATAATGGTCGAGAAAGATAATGATAACGATCATATGATCGTAACGACGATGGTGATGACGGTTAAGAAGAATATGTTGCACTAGGTTTCGATTCGGTCAAGCTGCACAGCAATGATAATATCTGCTAGGAAAAGAATGTCAACAAGCTTCGGTCAATTCGTTCTGTTTGGGGTTTTTTTTTTCCTT
>CM031625.1:14895980-14915106 GCA_018398815.1 Conus ventricosus | reverse complement strand
TTAAACTAAAAAGACACAATTTCGAAGTCGTTATCATCATTACAACCATGGATCCCTCTGACCCCCAGCCCTGACTTTGATAACTAAAGGGAGTTTTTATGACTCAATTGCTCTGAAGGATGCCCAATTATAGTGTAGCGCAATACCATGACACAGCACAAGAAAACTATTCGGATTTCACTGAGAGATCAAAACTCTATGAATTCAATGCTTTACCCAATGGCCTATCAGCTCCCCGGTTTATTCACAAAGCTCGGTAAAACCTGTCTATGCCTCCTTAGAATGAAAGGTCATGTATCTACGGGGTTTTTGGAAGATTCTTTGTTGATTGGACTCAGAGAGAGCAACAGCCTGAGGAATGTTACAGACACACTGATTTTGTTTCCAAGTTAGGATTTATTCATTCACCCAACAAGTCAGTGATTCAGCCCACAACAAGGATTCAATACTTGGAGTCATCACAGATTTGGTCCTCCATGCAAGTCACTTTACCCACTGAACGGGCTAGTCGCATACTGTTAGTTGTCACCGGTTTCATGATGAGGACCGTTCCCCCCCATCCGTGAGGTTGCTAAGTTATAGGAAAAATCGTTGCTAGCTTTGCTGCTGTCAAGTATGACTCTCTATTGCAGCAGCTGGAGAAGACAAAAAATATTAGCTTTGAAGAGGAGCTATGGTGACTTTGACCAAACTCATGCAGTTGTTGGAGCAAAAGAGGTCAATATCTGGAGAAGCCCTGAGTGTTGGCAGGCAAACTTGCAAATGGTGGATTGTAAAGTGGTAGCTTGTCAATGTGTCAGGCACAGGTTGGGGTTTTGCAGTGTGAAGAACAGCTTCAGGTGGACATTGGTTGCGGCATGAAAATGGTCTTTATCCATTACTTATTTGGAATTGAAAGCTGTTTTACTGCTATGCAGTCAATTTCAGGGAAAGCTGGAGAACAAACATGTCGGATCATGATCGACATACACAGCCTGTCACGTGTATCAAACGATGGGAACACGCATTCAGATGTTGTGATGCATGGGCATTTACAATTTGGTCATGGTGCATTTCTAAGCAATCTCTGGTCGTGCCCCGCGGACCATTCCCGGGGAAAGCAGAACAGGACAGCTTGAACACTGATGCTGGATGGAACTTGATGAGCAGGCTCTGAAGTTGCTTCCAACAAAGCTCAGGCTTCTCCGGATATTGACCCTTCCTTTGCTTCAGGTTGAACTTCCAGATGCGCGATAATTTCATATAGGCGGATCCAGACGCTGACGCAAATTGATGCTTTTTCCCCATCTTTGGGCGCATTGTACAGTGGTGTGCATTTCCACCTTTCAGCAATCACAGGACGGGTAGTGCTGCAGAAGATCTGCGGGACCATGCAGAGGGATAACTGTGGTACCCAACTGTCGACAACAACCGTGGTTCACTGTTTTTTCAACATCTCTGCTGCCCTCCAGTAGAACTCAAGTGAGACACCACCTTCTTCACCTCCCCAGCGACCTCAGAGCAGTTCATCCTCTCATTCAGAAATGTTGGTAAACCTGTTTGTCTGCAAGATCTCTGCAAAAAATTTCCTAACTTCTGGTTTATCAAGAAATTCAGTTGCTCTAATATGGATTCAGGGAGACCCAGCACCATAAGTCCTACTTTAAAATGGCAGAAATTTGAAAAGCAGAAATAAAATCACTACTTGTACTCTGGCATTTGGCAATTTTTGGCAGAACTGTATGCTGCAGGTGCTAGTTATAGTACAGTTACCCTAGCTAGGAGTGCGGTTTCAGCATACTTTGCAGAAAGAATTAGGTCAACATCCTATAGTCTGTAAAATTGTCAAAGGTGAGTTCAACAATAGACCATCACTCCCAAAGTACTGTGACACATGGGATGTAGAAAACAGTCATTGATATGTTAGCACAGTGGCCAGATGCAGAACAGCTCAGCTTTCTGAAAAAACCCCACTCAACACTTTTGTTTCTTGCTTTACTCTCTGGTCAGAGAGGACAGACTCTTCTAGTCTTACTGTTGATAATGTAAAAATCCTGAGTCTAAATGTGTACTTGTATATAGCTCTCTTTTTTAAAAAAAACCAGACCAGGGGCTCACTTAAAGCCTTTAGTCATACCTTGTTTTGAAAACAAGAGATTGCCTGGTTCACCACTTTCAGCAGTATTTGAAAAAGGGAAAGCCCCATACGAACGGACAAAGCATTTTTATCGGTTGCATAAAGCCTTTTGCACCTGTGATAAGAGACTACATTTTTTCGTTGGATGAAAGATGTGCTGTTTATGGCTAGAATAGACACGTCAAAGTGCTCACAGCAGTCAGGCTGCTAGTACTTCTGCGCATTAAGCAGGGTGTACCAACAGACGCATCCTTAAAAACAGGGGGAGGTCCAACAGGAACACCTTTTTAAGATTCTACCCCCGGATCATTGAACAGAATGAGATGGAAATGGTGGTTCTCGAAGACAAGGTTTTTCCCAGTCCATGCCGGACACATTTGTAGACAATGGGAAGTAACTCACATTATGGGCTGATTCCCTTTCAGAGCCTGAACGTTTTAAAGGGGAATAAGTTTGATCCCCGACGCTAAAATCTCCAAAATGTATACGTCTGACCAATCAGCAGATGAGGAAAAATTTGAAAATAAAACGAGACTTACCGGGAAGTTGAAGTTCAATGGAGATTATTTCGAGGATGCTGTTGGGTAGAGGTATACATGTGCCCGCTTGTTTACCTCCCTTCCGAGTTTGTTCTGGGGATCACACGCAGCGCGCGTATCTCTCCCACTGTTTACCTCTACCCAACGCAACCTCGAATATCACCCATACCTGTCCCTTTTCTTACGTTTTTTCCGTAATTCTTACGGATTTTCGACTTTTTCAAGTCTTACGGCGTACGGCAAAAAACCCTTTCGTATTCCACAAAACAAAATCTGTTGCGATGGTTCGTTTTGGAGCTTTGTTTAAGGCGCGGTAACTGCATGTGCAAACTAAATTGGAAAGTTAAGTTTTAGACGCCATGGCAAGCTTCACCAAAACTTCCTTCACTTACGTTTTGTCAAAGTGCTCTTCCCTTCTTCCTAAAATACTGGTTCACTCCAAAAAAAGAGTAGGTCACAAGCGCGCATGTTAAAAGTAAAATAGATAACATAAACAGGGCTCAGACTGTTGGCCCTGGAGAGTTTGGCAAAAAAGGGGTGCATCGATTCAAGAAGGGGTTAAACGTGTAGTTTAGCGTACTAAACTAGGGCCCGTTTTTAAAAGAAAACATGAGGGTGTTTTTACCTAACCTCGATGGGCTGAGTGAAGAACCTCAGCCCAAGCTCTAAGAACCCCTCTTTTGCCACGAAACTGTGAGAAATGCACGGTAAGGGGTAAGTAGTATTCCGAAACTGCCCCCATTTTGGGTGCGTCACGTGGGTAAAAAACACGTGGTGTTTTTCGTCATCAACTCTGGGTGTTTTCAGTAGAAACTGAAAGTAGCCAATGAAACATACTACTACCCTACTTTCTGTTTCCAATGAAAAAACCCCACAAGTGAGCGCGTTCACCACGTGATTCGCAGTTAAAATGGCGTGGGAGTTTCGGGAATACTACTTAGGCCTTACCGTTGCATTTCTCGCAGATTTCGTGGGAAAAATGCGTGGTCTTAGAGCTTAGCTGAGGTGCATTCCCACTCAGTGCATCGAGGTAGTGTAAAACCCTCTATGTTTTCATTTAAAAGGGCCCCTGGTTTAGTAGCTAAATACGGATTACCTTAAAGAGAAAAAAGCAAGGGCCAAATTTCAGGCCCAGGAATAGAAAAATATAGGGAAGTAAAATAGAAATCGTCAATAGCAGATCTAAAAAAGTCGAATAAATTTTGTTTTTTTGAATGAGATTGCATTTTGGCCCTCTTTATGGACCCCCGGGAGTGAGTTCCCCCAGCCGTACAGAACTGGGGTAAAAGAATTAAGGGGCTTCAATATTTGAGCAGGGATGGATAACATGACCCCCTCCTTGGATTTAATTTGAAACCCTTTTGGCCCACCGGGTATAACTTCGACAGCAGGGGGCAAAACCTTCTTCTTCTTCCAGATGGGGATTTTTAACCTGCCCCCCCGGCCCACAGTCTTCACGTGATATTCTGGGACACAGGTTGCATGATTGTGTATTTTCGTGACCCGGGATCACCCCTTAGGAAAAGACATGGGGTCTTTAGAGTCCGGTATGAATTTTGTGATGTGAAAGACAACCCGGTTTAAGTCCTCCCCAAGGGCTATATGGGGATGGGGTCAACCAATGTTAATCGAGGGGAAAAATCCCCTATACCAAAAATTTGAACCCGCAAAACCCCCGGATCCGGTCCGGATTACCCCAAATGAGCATCCGGGCCCCCGGCTAAAAAAACGAAACCCACTTCGGTCGCTACCAAACTGAGTGGGAGACAGAAAAGGAGTTTCAAAAGTAATCACAAGTTCGAGGAGGGGAAGGAAATGCATACTCCCAAAGCGTGCAGAAAATCGGTGAAAGGTGTCGGCGTCAGGTCGTTTCGATGTGGTTCGTCATTTCCAAAGTGAAACAGTGTGTTGTGTGTGTGTGTTACAGTGTATGCATGTTTGGCAGGTTTGTTTTTCTTAATGTTACAATTTTCTATATTCATGGGTTTCTTATGGTTTTGGTTATAAACTTATGGCCCAGAATAAAATCTTATGACAAGAGCTAGAATAGCTTGAAAAGGTATGATCACCATTAAACTTCAACCCCAGGTAAGTCTCGTTTGATTTTCAAATTGTCTAATGATTGATTTATTGGCATCTTTCACTCTGTGCCAGATGATGAGGTGGGGGATGAAGCAAGAATTGTTTCTTTCATATTCTTCTTCCACCTCTCTTTTCATGCTGATCATCTTAACTGAAGATCTCTGATTTTTTTTTTAATCTTACAGATTCTGTATAGTGTCTTTAGTATAACATAATGTATTTCGGGAAGTGAAATCTCCTGTCCTGATTTATTACTTTTCACAGTCTGTGTTGGAAATATTTTTAATACCATTTATTAAATGAGAACGAAAAGAACCTGACCCAAAGGGAATGCAGGGAATCATGTGGAATTATTTTGTTTTTTTGTACATACAGTCAAAAGAGTACAGTAGGTTACTTGTTTCATTTAGATTTGGTGTATATATATGATCATGAGGATTTATGCTTTTTGGGTTTGGCATCTCCACAGCTGGCATGTGGACAGCATTTTCATTTGAAGTTTAGTTCCCTGAGCGTGTTCAGTTAAAATCATTATTGAGTTTTGTTTGCGCGTTATTTAGTCTATTTTACTTTTGAGAGGTTTAGTTTACAAGTCTTAAATTTTTCAGAGAAGGCTTTTTTTTTCACTTGTGAAATTCTTTTTGGACCCCTCTCTAAGATCTTTACTATTGATTGAAATGTGAATTTTTTTTAGTTGGTGCTTCTTGCTGATCACTTCATGAACCTGACAGAAAAATACATTTTGATGTCTATTCATTTCTACCTACGCAAAGGTGGTCATTGTTTTCCCCTGTGTCTGCTGGCTTGTTTGTCTGTCCACCAGATTATGCAAAAGCTTTTGGGGATGTGTTGTAAGCAAACCTCCCCAAAACATAGCTTGTAACTAAAGGGATGAACCCATTTGTTTTGATGAGGACGGATGTGCAGACCACATCAAACCATGGGTTTCAGTGGTATTACACATGTAATCACACAAAAACTACAGAACAAGGTTGAATGAAAGATGGAAAAAATGGAAACGTGTGGACTAACGCCCAGGACAGGAAATTTCATTTGGGGATTTGGATCAAACAGGGGATGCAGATCTGTGCACTTTCTTGCTAAAATTATTGCAGATTTTCCCAGTAAACATGAACACTGTGAAATTACTGTTTGCCAACTGAGGACTTTGTATGGAGTCTATATTTTCTTAAAAATACGGGAAACTTTCTAGTGATATATCTTTTAAATTTTTTTTGGGTGTTTTGCATGTCTTATTACATAATACACCAGAAATAATCCTTTAGTCAACACCAACTATTACTTCCCCTGGTGGAAAACAAACTTTTTTCATTGGTGGACTTACTCAAAGGGCAGATACACCATTCATTCAACTTTTGGGAAAAGTCTGTATTTCCCTGAGTGCCCATTTAGGATTTATTTCATCTTTTTTTACTTATTTTTTTTTGTCCTCTTTCTGCTGACCATCTTTTTGCACTGTAACAGAAGCATCTACTTGTATGTATCTTTTTTTGGGTGTTTTACTTTCACTTCTGTCTGTCTTTTGTATGTATCTTTTTAGGGTGTTTTACTTTCACTTCTTCTGTCTTATCTTCTCTCAAAGAATGATTCATTAAATCATGAATTTTTCTAGAAGTGGGGGAATAATATATATATTATATATATATATATTATATAAATATATATATATATATATAATAATTTATTTTATTTTTCCCCATTCACCCACTCAAGCACATACTGCTAGTTAGGCAGAATCATCTACCACTGCAGATATGAATGCGTATCTCCCCCTATTTCTTCAATCTAAGACAAAAGAGCAAGCTTTGTTTATAATTCAATATTTCTTGCAGTCATTGCAACACCAAGCTGCTCTGTAAGTTGCTGGAACGGTGCTCGTACTTTCTTGGAATTTATTAGTTTGTTGTATATATATATTATACTCATGCCGGGGCATATTGTAGCTCAGTACTACAAACCTAGGTTGCCCGAAAAGTACAACAAAAAGGAAAAACACGCTCAACCGTCTTACTCCCTAGAAAATTAACAAAAGGAAGAAATAAATTTGTGGTGTTTGCCATAAGCTGTGGAAAAGCACATGATTTTAGAACGAACAACTTGACAATTCAGCAATACCGCTGTTAATGACTTGGAATGTTTGAAATTGGTTTTTACGATAGACAGAATCTCAACGTACAGAAAAAAGAAAAAAAAAGAAACTCCATAAAATGTTTTTAAAAAAAGAAAGTCTTTACGAGGAGATTTGAATATTTGGGACACATGGTTAACTTTTCGTCCTCTGTGCTCCTTTTCCCAATGTGTGACTGTAATGTTATAGTTGGGGCCGCACTGTGAAGTGAATTAGGTTCAGAGCATGACTGATAAGCTGATGAGCTCAGTCTCAGTCTTTGCTGAACGTAGCATTAGTGCTTTAAAGAATAATTACGCATTTCAACTTTGTCATTATTTTGAACAAAATTCCTTTTGTGTGACTTTTCATTGTGGTTTTTTTTTCAACCCGGGTTTTCAATTGTGTTGAAATTATGTCACTTTTTGGGTTTTTTTGTTATTTCCATGCCAATACTTATTTTCTTTAATAGTTTCATTTTTATATGTGTGTTTAAAGATATGAGAGGAGTTCTGTTTGCAACTTTGAAAAATGCTATCCGTTTTCTACGCTGCTGGTGGGACAACTGTTGAGATTTTGTTTTGAACAATTTTACGGTTTCATTATATATACTGTGGTTTTGTTGTAAAAAAATTTACGCAACTATGGTTTTCTTTATTTCACACGGAAATAAAATTTTTCTTTATATCAATATCAGATCTTGGTGTATTACGTGTGTGAGCATGCAAGAATCTCTCAGTCCAGACAATTGTTGATGATTGCTTTCATTCATATTTTTTTTTGTTTATGGTTGAGTGGACCACTAGGGACTGCAATTTTTGTTTCCAGGAAGTGTTAACTCTGCTGCAACTTGACTTTCAAAAGCTTAGACAAGGTTTGTACACATGAATACAACCATTTCAATACATGTCGTTTCAAAAGCTTATACAACGGATTCTACAACCAATGTCAACTGCGTATATGAATTTTTTAAAGCAAGTACGCAAACAAGGAACATTTCAGAATATTAAAAGAAAATTTTCTAATAAAATCTCCCGCCCCAACAACTGAAATTGCAGAAAAGAAAACAGACAGATTTTAAAAACGTTCTAATCTGATATTTTAGGGTATTAAGGAAGAAGAGGAGAAAAACTTTAAATATAATGTCCAGCCTTGTACAGCGTTTAAGAAGAAACTTCCACGGAAAAAATTCCCGGGGGTGTATGAAAGTGTGGGGGTGCCATTGTCCGTCTTTTTGGGTTCCGTCCCCCGTCTTTTTGGGGTGCTGTTACCGCACAAATGTCACCATTGCAAAAATGTCAAAATTGTAAATTTTGTCCCTTTGTGACATTTTTGTGCGGAACGACTGCACAAAAAGTCACAAATGCGTTGTGACAATTTGTGCACCTATCCCCATTGTCGAATTCACCCTTTCAAAAAAAGTCCAACCTTTGTCAGTTTGTTGTCCGCGCTTTTAAGAAAGCGACAGACGTTAAGTTCGTTCGTTGGTCCGTTTTTTTTTTTGTTTTTTTTTTTTTTTGTTTTTGTTTGTTTGGTGTGTGGGTTTTTGTAAAATTTCATTCCAGAAGCCTACGTTAGAATACTTTCGTCCATAAGTTTGGAAAGGGGTAGTTAATTTCTGTTATTTTTATTTGTTGTTTTTGTGGGTGTTTGTAGCGTGCAAACGGAGTGCAGAAGGTGTGTATCACTGGGGGGTCCCAAGGATTGCATTTTGGTTACGAGACACCCCCCTGGTCATATGGGGAAACCATCCCCGAAATATCTCAATTTTGCCCAAAAGCAAGGGATGTTGTGTACGAAAAGCAGACGACAAGCCGATACAATGGTACCACCTTATAAACCGAAGAGTAGGGGAAAAGAATAAGGAAACAAGACAAAAATGAATAAAAAACCCCAGAGAAGAGGGGAGGTGTGTGTGTGTGTGAAGAAGAAGACAAAAAACATGGGGGGGGGAAGAGAAGAAAAAAAGAATGCTCCCTCCCAGGAATAAAAAAAACCTGTGCTCTCAAAAATGGGAAAACGAAAAATTATTAAAATTGATAAAAAAAAGGGACAATTACAAACACATGTAAATTTTACTAATATTATGCATGTGGGAGTATAAAATAATAATAAGGGGGATTTTTATAGCGCCTTCCACGGCACAAGGGTTTCAAGGCGAAAAAATGAAATTTTGCAAAATGTAAAAAAATGCATTGAAAAAAAAAGGCTCAAATGAAAAAAAAGGGCCCTTCTCTCATTCTCTCCCCCCGCACACACACTCTCACGCACAGACACAACAAACCCAAACCGCAACAACACAAACTACTAAGCAACCCAAAAAATAAAAAAATAAAACTTTTGTAAGGGACTGTTTCTTAGTATTGTTTAAAAGGTGGGTTTTCGGGGAGGTTTTGAAGGAAAAAAGGTTTGAGAATTCTTAGTCAGGGGGGAGTTTTTTCCCGATTTTGGAGCTGCGTAGGGAAAAAAGCTCGTTCGCCATGCTGTTTACGAGGGGGGGGTAAGGGGAAAGGGAAGGTCCTGTGTCGGTGGGGGGGGAGCGTACGGATGGGACATATACAAAGGAGATCGGATAGATAGGCAGGGGCATCGCCAGTAAAATCTTGAAGCAAACAAAACATTTGTATTTAATTTTTCTTCAACGGGGGCCAGTGCAACTTTTTGGGAGAGGGCTGCGGGGTTTGGGGTCCAGGAGTTTTGAAAATGAGACGGGCTGCAGTTCTGTACACATTGGAGGGGTTGGATGACAGTGAGGGACACCCAAAGGGAAACACAGTTGCAGAAATCTCCTTAAAAGGATGTATGATGAAACAGAGTTTTTGGGGCGTTTCAGGGGAATAGGGTGAAAGAGCAATTCGTTTAATTTCCCATGTAGGCAAACTGCAAATTTTTGTGAATTGTTTCATCGAGAGGTCCCTATAAAGGAGAACACCAGGTCACAAACAGTGTTTGAAAATTCATATGGGGAAACCCTAATTCAAAGAAAAAGGGGAGGGATCAGGGCCATGGTGACCGTTTTAAAAAATGGTGGCTTAGTCTTCTCACATTTTAAATTTAAGTTTTTTGCTGACATCAGGTCTCAATACAGAAGTAAAAGATGAAGGTAAAAAAAGGGGGTAGTAGTCATGTTGACAGAGGAAGGAGCAGCTGAGTATGTCCCCAAAATTTGTGTGAAAGGGAAATGGCCGTGGTGACATTGACAATGGAGGGGGTGTACAAAAAAAAGAGGAAGGCCCCGCACGGACCCCTGGGCACCCCAAATTGGAGGTTAGTTTATCAAAAACGGTGGTCCCCTATTTGAATGAACTGTTTCCTATCTAAAAGATAAAAACGAAAAAATTTTTAAAAGCTTTTCCCTGATGCCAATGTTTTCAAACGAGGGGAAAAGGATTTTCAGGGTTATGGTGAAAAGGCTCCCAAAAGATTAGAAAAAAAGGACAAAAATTTTTGTTTTCGTCTAAGGAATTTGAATATATTGAAAATGCAAAGGGATGGTGGTCTCCTGCTGTCCCCGGGGCATAGGCTGAGATGTGGTGTGGGAGGTTTTTTGACCCCGATGGTCAGAGAGCTGTTAAAGAATGACTTTCTCAAGAATTTTTGGATAGGAAAAAGGGAAATTTTAGATGGGTCTGTAATTTTTAAAAACGTTGGGGTCAAGATGCTTTTCTTGAGTAGAGGTTTAAAAAAGGGGGGTCTTAAAATCAGTGGGGAACTGTGCCAAAGACAGGGATCGTTTGAATTTTGGGGATGGGGAAGGAGGAGTCAGGTGTTTAAAGAGGAGGGGGTGGGGGAAAGGGGGGGCAAGGTCACGGAGTTTTCGCAGACTGTGTATGATTTTTCGAACGTCTGCTCCCACACGGCAGAAAAAAAGAGGTGGTACGTTAAAAAAAAACAGACTGTCTGAAATATCTGAGGATGGGGGGGAAAACGTTTTGAAATTGTCTGAATTTTATGGGGGAAAAATGGAAAAAGCCCCGGAAGCTGTGACGGGTCATGGTGGACGGCATTACAACACTTTCAGCTTACCCAACATCTAGTGACAGTTTAAAAAGTTCTTTACACGAGGATGTGCTGCAACTTTGATAAAATGCGGTTTTTTTCTTGAGACAAACTGTCGACTTTTGTTTGGCAGCATCGTAAATTTGCTTGTGTATTTTCAGTCTAGATATACCCCGCGCCCCTCGGGGTCGACGTCGCCGGTTTCAATTTCGGCCAGGGGCAATTGAGTTGTACCACGGGCCGGGCGAGCCGTGTACCGTCCGCGACATACGGGCAGTTACCAAAACTTTCTAAGACCAAAGTTCAAAAACGTAATGTTCGTCAGGCTGTAATTTAGCGATGTCATGAGAAAAAAAGCAGGGTCGATCTTATAATGGCCGAAACATTTGAACTGGGGTGCCCCACTTTTGCTTTTTGGGAAAATGGATGGCACACTAGACCCTTTGTGATCAGACATCAAAACATAACAACACTTAGCAAGTGCAAAAGACCCCTCAGTGTACGAAAAATCACAAGATCAAGAATTTTACCCCTTTTGGATAAGTGGGTTTATATGGCTGAGAAAAGGGCCCCACGTCTCTAAGAGTTTTTGAAAACCCCTAGCTTGGGATCACTCGAGTCGCATAGTGAACATTTAAAATCACCGGATCAGAAGTCGCCTCACGGTGGCGGCAAAGTCAAGGAAATCAGGGAACTCTTCTAGAATCTTGAAACAACAGTTTGTTCCTTTTATGGGGGGGGGTCCCATACACACACAGCGAGGGGTTTGTTATTTTGCAAAAGTATTTGGGAAAAATTGCTCAAAATACAGCCCCTTTTGGCCCTTTTCGGTCGGGGGGCTATAAACAAAAATTATCTTATCTTGCTAAAACTAACAAAAATGCAAAAAAGGTGAGCAGCGAATCGACAAATGTGTTGTTTTTATTACCCCCATGACCAACATGGCCATTTGCAGCGCGTCACCCCGTAAACATGTGAGTGAATGCAGACTAAAAATATATATACTGATTCCCTAAAAAACGTGAAAATTTTTAAGGATTTTTTGGGTGAAAAAGGGGGGGAAAATACAAATTGAACCATTTTGGGAAGTTGTTTGGGTCCAACTCGGTGCAGTGAAAAAAATTTTGGGGAGCAAACATCTTCCCCGGCATTGGGGGTCAACAAATTTGGCAATGGTTGCGCATGTGAGCACGTGCACACCATGCAGAGCAAGTTAACCGCGACAAGTCGCAGGCAGCGCTTTATAACGCGACAATTCGTACGATTTGCCGTCTGAGCGTACAAAATGCCAAGAACGAAAGGAACGCAATCGTGCCTAGCCATTGGAGCTGGTGTGGATGCCAGGCGGGTCGCCAACATTTAAACGCCATTCAACCATTTTGTTGCGCCCGCTCAAATCATGGTACCATGATGATCGTCCGGCAGGCGTCCTTGGGTCCCCACACCAAGAGAGGATCGCCATCTTTTTCGAACCCATCTGCGGAAAGGCGGCAACAGCCGCTAACAGGTGCCTAGGAATCTCCAGCAATGAATCGGCCTCACACTATGCGGCGGCATCTTCAGGAGAACGGGCTGGCATGTAGGCGTCCTCACAAAGGTCGGTACTGACACCAAGACACCGGCAGGACAGGCTGCAGTGGGCACAAGCCCGAATAAAACTGGCGCAGGCAGCAGTGGGGACGCATACTGTTCTCAGATGAGAGCCGTTTTTGTATTGACTTTGACTGACGGTCGTGTCAGATTATGGCTCGACCTGGTGAACGCTATGCGACTCCTGTGTGGTGAGCGGAACCCCTGGGGGGCCCGAACGTTATGATATGGGGTGCAATTTGGCATTAACCACGCCATAGGACCAGTCATCTTTCAAACATTGGTCCTGGTCCCCGGACAGGGTGTCAATGCACAGCGCTACATCAGCCAGGTGCTCAGACCCCATGTCGATCCTTTTTTTTGCGCAACACCCAAAATGGACATTCCAACAGGACAATGCAAGACCACACACCGCCAGGGCCACCCAGCCCAAATTTTTTCAGCCCTAACAACGTCAATGTGCTGCCCTGGCCAGCCCTCAGTCCGATTTAAACCCAATAGAACATTTTTGGGATGAATTTGGGAGACGGTTTTGGGCCTCCTGCGTCCACGACCAGCAACAGCGGCTCAACTTCACCCGGCCCTCGTCCCTGTGTGGGCTGGTGGCCAAGGGAAGGGATCAACCACCTGGTCCACTCAATGAGCCCGCAGGTGTCGAGCAGTTGTCAACGCAAAAGGTGGCCACAACGGTATTAGGACTTCAAGCTGGTTTGTCACGTGACCTTGGATTTTCCACACAAAAGACATATTGCTGATGACATTTTCACACATTACCGGTGTAATGAATCAAATCACGTTGAATTCTCGCTTCCACTCTGTACAATTGTGACCAATAAAATTCACCCCCAACCTTCAGCTTGTTTTGTTTTTGCGTTTTTTATGGAAGTCAGTATATTATTATATAAAACTGAAAATTATAAATTGTAAGCCAAATTGAAAAACGCAAAAAAAAAAAAAAAACAAAAAAACCCACGTGGACATCATAGAGTATATCCACCCATCCATCCACTCACCCACACCCACACAGAGAAGAGAGAGAGAGTGGTGACAATTTGTGCAGCAGGATATTTAAAAAAAAGGCAAAACGGATGCACAAGTTGTCACAATTGTGACATTTTGTGCAAATTGTGACAATTGTGCAATGAATAACTGCACAAAATGTCACTGTGACATTTTGTGCAATGGTGACATTTTGTGCAGTAACAGGTGCCATGTCCCGTCTGTTTGGGTTCCATGTCCCGTTGTCCAGCCGCCCACCACCCCATTCTTGTCAGCTTCAGCAGTTCGGGAGGTGGCATGACCATCGTGAGGGACAGGGATGGTACGGACAGGATACAGAGGAACACTGTGCTGTATGTCAAGGAGCAGGGAAAGCATGCATACTACGTGAATAGAAGACTCATCGTGGAAGATTACCATGCAACCCCCTCCTCCATGCATATATATGTATGGGGTGTGTAGATATGTATATAAATATATATATATAATATATATATCACACACACAACACGACACATGCATATATATTTATACACACACACACAATATAATAGATAGATAGAGATAGAGATATATTACATACCAAACCGGTCTTCCTCAGGGGACTTTTTCTATATATCTATCTACATACACACATGCATGTCCCCCCACACACCCCACACACACACACACACACCCCCCACACACACTTCGTGATGTATTGTATGAATTTGGTTTTGGTGTCGTTAGGGAGGCAGTGTTGGTAGCATTGATTTGTTTATGAGTGAATTCAAACATTGAGATTGATCGATGGTTTTAAACAGAATTGGCATGCTTCCCCGCAGTTACACGAATTTACAATGTTTATTCACAGTTCAAGAGCACACTGATTCTAAGCTCTAATGTATCTTGTAAAGAACATTCAAGATTTCGAATGGGAATATTTCCTCTGATTCACATTTCTTACAGTATATAGCGAACAATGATAATGACGAAACTCTCCACTCTTCAAGAAACACATCAGAAACTGAATTGCATTCTTACTTGTGTGGCCGATGTACCACAAAATAAATGAATTATTCAGCCCAAATACTTCCTTACGCCATGTATGTGAAATTCTCACTCATGTCAAGTAAAAACAAAGGGTATTGTTTTTACGGTTATCTAATTTTGTTTACAAAGCATTTACGCAGTCTGTTCAATCCAAATGATTCCTGTTGTGCCATTGCTCCCAGGTTATGGGCCAGTGGCCTGACGATAAAGGATGTTTTACTGTGACTTACCCCTCTCTCTCTCTCTCTGTTCCCATCCTGTTGCATGTGTTGCCTCTCCAATTTTATTTTTCTGTCTTGTAGTCTATCCTATTGCATGCTTTTCTTACGCACACGCGCGCGCGCGCACTCACACACACATATAGGCACGCGCGCGGCGCGCACGCGCACACACCCCACACACCACACGCGCGCGCTGGTTTGTGTGTATAGCGCGGACACGAACACAACATCAGCAAACACGTTCTTTCTCTCTCTCTCTCTCTCTCTCTCTCTCTCCCTCTCTGTAGGCTTGTGTGTGTGTGGTGTGTGTGTGTGTATAAACACACACATCCAGGTTCAAACCCAAAAGAACGTTTTTCACGTGGTTTCAAATATGAGTTCACCTGGCTATGAGAACGGTCCCTACCTTCTTGAAAAGATTCCGATGTCCCGCAGTCATCGCCATCCTTCGACAAGACAGAACAAGCTAGGACGCGGGTAGAATTAGTTCTTTAAACGCACACACAGAAACACCCACACGCACACACCCACACATCTGTCTCGCATCTAACGGCCAACCAAATTACTCAGCAAACTCAGCAAAAAGAAAAAAGAAAGGAAATCAAGTACCGTTTTGCATAGACTTTGTCTATATGAGGTAAAAGAAAACGATTTGGGTGCCGTATGAATTTTAAGGACTTCATGACGTGAAGAGAAGGTTAGAAAACGACCGTCTAAAATCTGTAGTGGACGATACTGAACAAAGGAACGTAGTGAGTTGTGGTTTGCGCTCGCTGTTTTTCATTCCTTCCGCCTCGACTCCAACATGTGGCCGTTTGTCCAGAGGTGGATTCCGTTTGTCCCAAAACATTTCGCCGCAGCCCAGCCTGACCAGACAACCCGGGCCTGTTCCACGAAGCCCGCCTGCCCACGGGCCCAACTTCTTCAGGGTGCCTATCCCTCCAGGAGTCATCTTTCCAAGAAGCCCTGTTTGTCAATCTGTCGCACCTCAACAGCCCAGCGTTCGACCAGCTAACCCTTGGTAAGTTTATGGCAGCATTTCTACCCTTTCCTCCAATTAAGATTTGTAGTCTCCTGTTTAGGAGCCCACTTCAGTTAGTTTCTAGAAACTCAATTTCAAAGTTGTTAAATTAAAACTTTATGACGTTTGATGTACTTGGCTTTTAGAGAGTTGAGTTTCTAGAACTAAACTGATCCGCGAATTGACGAAAGGAAGCTGTGGTGCAAGAGAGGGTTACGAAAGGAAATCATTCTCTCTTGGCATGGCAAAATCTCTTTCGGTTCTTAAACTGTTCACTTCTATTGGTCGCGTACAGAAGAGAAATGAACCGTTTGAAAACAAACCACAGGACTCATGGTCGGTTATCCTCTGGATAACTTCCCATTTGAGGTGGGGGGGGGGGGGGGGGGGGGCTTTCTGTCAGATATTAAAGTTGAATTAGTTAGAATTCACTTTGACGGGAAAAAAGAACACTATGAAAAAAAATCACATAGCTTGAGAGTGCGCGTCAAAATGTATGGGGCTCCAGTTTGATAGCTTTTTTTTTCTTTTTTGTGCTTGTATAGAGGGACCTTATAGTCTTCTTTTGGCAAGATTTCCTTCCATACCTCCTTCAGTATAAGTGCTTTTTTGTATTTTTGAGCCTGGTTTCTGTCAAATTTCAAAGTTGTTTAATTGAAACTTTATGACGTTTTATGTTCCTTGGGCTTTTAGAGAGTTCTTGAGTTTCTAGAACTAAACTGATCCGCGAATTGACGAAAGGAAGCTGTGGTGCAAAGAGGGGGTTACGAAAGGAAATCGGTTCTCTCTCTTGGCAGGGCGAAATCTCTTTCGGTTCTTAACTGTTCACTTCTATTGGTCGCGTACAGAAGAGAAATGAACCGTTTGAAAACAACCACAGGACTCATGGTCGGTTAGAGACGCCAAGAAATCCCTTTCTTTCCCATGTTTGAAACGAGCGAAAAGATTCGTTCCCACCATCCCCCCTTCCCACAAGCTTTCCTTCCTTTCCCATGTTAATGTAAAACTGTCGGAAAGATGTCATTTTCATACTCCCCCTGCACAGTGAAAATGTTTCTTTTCGTCAAATATGGACTTGTTTAAATTATGGGGTTGTGTGACTCTGTATTTACAGAGCATTGTCAAAATTCTTAGACAATTGATTTTCCTGGATCGCTGACGGACAGATGCACTTGTCTAGGAGGGTTTCGGAAAGAAATATGTCCAAACAAGCAACATTTGGCTCTTACTTTACAGCAACATTGGCTCTTTAACGAAAAGTCTTGTGCATTGTTTGAACAGTGTAAAGATTAGCGAAAAGTCTAATGCGTTGTTTGAACAGTGTACAGATTAACGGAAAGTCTGCGCGTTGTTTGAACAGACTACAGATTAACGAAAAGTCTGTGCGTTGTTTGAACAGTGTACAGTTAACGGAAAGTCTGCGCTTGTTTGAACAGTGTACAGATTAACCAAAAGTCTGCACGTGTTTGAACAGTGTAAAGATTAACGAAAGGTCTGCGCATTGTTTGAACAGTGTACAGATTAACGGAAAGTCTGGGCGTTGTTTGAACAGTGTCAGATTAACAAAAAGTCTGGGCGTTGTTTGAACAGTGACAGATTACGGAAAGTCTGGGCGTTGTTTGAACAGTGTACAGTTAACAAAAAGTCTGGCGTTGTTTGAACAGTGTACATTACGGAATTCTGGGCGTTGTTTAAACAGGCCGCGGTGGTGAAGTGGCAGCTATTAAGACCGTCCCCTTCCCCCCCCTCACCTCCATATTTTTTCCCTCCCTGCCATAGCCACCCATTCTTCCCACTTGGGCTCCTTCCCGCCCCCCCCCCCCTCCCCCCCTCCCCCCTCCCTTCCCCCCCCCTTCCTCCCCGTGTGTGTGTGTATGTCTCTCTCTCTCTCTCTCTCTTTCTCTCTCTCTCTCTCTCTCTCGTCTCTCTCGGGGGACGTGTAGCGGATGTTTTGTATGAGAAGTCGCGCGCCAAGTGCTCTGTCAGCTAATTGATAACGTCGGCTAATTGAGAGTCAGATTGGTCCTCAGAGTGGTGCACGGACTTTATGAGGAACAATGCCTCTGGACCTGTGGAGTTCCGAGCAGCATGTGGCGGATTCCTGCCTGTATTTCAAAATTTCATGATGAAACGGGCAAGAGAGAAATCGGCAATGCCTGTCGCCATGTTGAGACTGAAGTGCAGAGGTGACGGTGCTATGTTAGGACTGCACCTCTCCTATTTCTTCTGGTGGAGTTTGCTTCTCTAATGTGGTGACATGGAGAGCAAGCCAGGTCCTAACCCTCCCAGTCCAGAGACAGCACCAGGCAGACCCAACTGACCAGCGCCAGTGGAGGAGCAGCCAGCAGCAGCGCCAGTATGGAGAAACCTGGCCATCCTCATGGAGGGGAACCTTCACTGTCAGACATCATGAGCAAGCGAACACCATGGAGTCTAAAATTCGACGCGAAGCTCGACGATGTGAAGCAGGACATGATGCCCTTCGTGAGGATTACGCTGCCATGCAGGAGGAGCTGAAGGGGCTACGTGTGGTCAGGCGACTATCTCTGAAACGACTGTTACTACTATCTTCTGAAAAATCTAAATTTCATAAGAGTAGTAATACACTACTTAGGGGAATTAAGTGTGATTCTGAAATCACTACTATAATTTCATAGTTAGTAGTATACTACTATCTTAGAAATTATAGTAGTTTTCAGAGGACTAGTAAATAACAGTAACGTTCAGATAGTGCCTGAATACTGAGGTGGTCACCAGTCATGGAACAAGCAGACAGGACTTGACCAAGAAGATGTGAGGTTTGAGACGAAGACGCACTGAGGGAGATCAAGGGAACACCTCATCTATGGACTGCCAAGTGGGAAATAGACACCGTGACTGGAAACGTTGAAGACCTCATTATCAATACTTAGAGTTGCCCAGGACTTTGAATTCAATATGGTGCATGCGAAGATAGGCAGAACTCCCGTGATGCTCGATGGTTTTTACAAGCAAAGCAGGACATCTCGAGCAAAACGTAACTACAGGTAAAAACACTTTCATGAGAGGACTTTTCGACCAGGTGCGAGAGCTAAGAAAACTGACACTCCCTCAAAAGCCAGAAGTGATGTACAAGTGGCTACGTTAGTTTTTAAACTACCGTCCTTATCGACGGCAAGCGATCACACATAGGTGCTGAATGGACTTGTTGATTAAGATAGAACCGGCGGTCCAAAATAGTCGTGATGTGTCTTACTGAAGGGAACCAACGGTGAGCTGACAACGGTTGTTTCAACGCAGCGCTGTATATCGACAGCTCGTGAAACGAGCCGGAGGCCGTGTGTTGTGAGGAAAGCTCAGTAATGTCAGTGCCGGTAGAAAATGTTGGCAACACAGGTGTGTCTGTGGAATGTTTGTTCT
>CM031625.1:14794430-14894980 GCA_018398815.1 Conus ventricosus | reverse complement strand
TTTTTGAAAACAGGTGTTATTTTGGTCAAAACTGACATGTGATGGACGTGATTTGTATGTGAAAAAGGGGGTTTTCGGGCAGAATAACATGGGTGGTCGTGAACCAACATATTTACATTCTCTGACCCTGTATGTATGTAAATTACCAGAACCTTCGAGCTCCGGACATCCATTTAATATTTTCAAATTATAACAGGCGCACATATCAAGTAACTTCTTGCCAAAATCATTTACCACTATCATTTACCATTTATCATCATCATAACATGATATTCTGTTGTCTATCAATATAGCAGGCGTATCAAAAACAGAGCAAAAACTTTGAGTAAATTGACTATCGGTAATTTGTACAACACCAGTTCTTCCATTGAAATCACCATTACAAAGCAAGTGCAAAGTAGCATCCGCTGTCAACAGATCACCTATGATCCTGTCAATCTGCAGTGTATGACAACTGATGCTGTCAAATGACAACTAATGCTGCCAACAGATCACCTATGATCCTGTCAATCTGCAGTGTATGACAACTGATGCTGTCAAATGACAACTAATGCTGCCAACAGATCACCTATGATCCTGTCAATCTGCAGTGTATGACAACTGATGCTGTCAAATGACAACTAATGCTGCCAACAGATCACCCATGATCCTCTCAATCTGCAGTGTATGACAACTGATGCTGTCAAATGACAACTAATGCTGCCAACAGATCACCTATGATCCTGTCAATCTGCAGTGTATGACAACTGATGCTGCTAACAGATCACCTATGATCCTGTCAATCTGCAGTGTATGACAACTGATGCTGCCAACAGATCACCTATGATCCTGTCAATCTGCAGTGTATGACAACTATTGCTGCCAACAGATCACCTATGATCCTGTCAATCTGCAGTGTATGACAACTGATGCTGCCAACAGATCACCTATGATCCTGTCAATCTGCAGTGTATGACAACTGATGCTGCCAACAGATCACCTATGATCCGGTCAATCTGCAGTGTATGACAACTGATGCTGCCAACAGATCACCTATGATCCGGTCAATCTGCAGTGTATGACAACTTGATTCTGCAGTGTCATAAAAAGGGCTACCATAGAGTGGGACATACAGATACGTACAGTATATCAGATGCACTGTCCAACAGTTTACCGCATATTCTGACAGCGACTGAATTACCACATTCACATTGTATTACTTTTTTTTTCCTCTCCACACTTTTGTTTTGTTCCATTTTATTACCCTTCACTGGCTGCTTTGAGGCTGCTGTTGGATTCTTTTTTCGAACCCTTGGTAGTGAGAACACCACAGAATCATGGACTGTGCTGTCTCTCTATTTGACACCAAGAGCACAGACACAATTAGCCGTGTCTCCCTGATGAGTCTGATCCAGCGGACGAAAGGCCTAGGAGCAGGCAATACAAATAAATGTGCCTTTGAGAAAGATTACGATGGTTCCCTCAGACAGCTAGTGAAGGGCTTCTCATATTTATAACATATTCCCCCATTTTCTTCATCTTTAAAAAAAAAAAAAAAAAAAAAAAAAAACATTTTTGAAGTTCAAATCTTTGTCAAGTCATTACTATAACGACTGAAGAATTGTTAGCCTGCACTTGTTTTCCCCACTACTTAATTGTTCTTTTTTTATCATAACAACCACGCCACCTGACCAACGGCCGTGATGAGATAATTTCAAAGCAGGAGAAACGAATTTAACAAAATTTTGTCCATGAAAGTTTCTGTTAGGGTAACAAAATCAAAATTATTCAAGTAATTCACCAAGTCCCAGTCTCTGACTTTGTTTGCATGACCCGCCATGTTGAATGGCAGGAAAGTGAATCGCTGGGGCCGGCCTTCATCCTAGGTGTCAGCATCAATGATAAGTTCTTCACCACTATCCTCCACTGCAGCGTCCGCTTCACCATCAGGAGGGTTCAGCGTGGGTGAACCTAGACACACATCAGCCTGGATCTGTTGTACAGGTCGTTGTGTCTGCAGCATGGAGTCTATCCGCTGCCGAGCACCAGGTGTTCCATTGCCATGAATTCTTCCGGAATATCTTGGTTGTTCAGCTGACGGAGTTAAAGGCGCACGGCTTCCATGCACACTGTTGCCTGGGTATGTCGGTCACTGATGAATGGTACAGCTCGCGCCCGTAAATTATAAACAATATTTTCTTTTTGTACCGAGTCACCGCTGGCATTCTGAACCGATTGCTGTGGTACAGTGTCTGTGCCTCCAATGATGTCTGTGTGCTGGGGCGGACCTTCAGGATTGGCTGCCTCCATGCGTGAAAACCCGTTCTGTTGACCGGAGCTTGCACGGTCTGTTCCAGTGGGAGGAGCAGGTGATCGGTTTGGTTGATTTGGGGACTGGAGCATTTCTTTCTTCTGCATTTAGAGCTGGAAAGTCAGTTGTCGATAAGCAGTATGTGGGCATTCATGACCATCCACACGATTCTGTGGACCTGAATCATCACGTGATTTCCCCTCTCACCCCCTCTTGAGTGCTTTACATCATGATAAATAAGGGACGTGTTCCTTCGTCTGGAGTGTAAGGACTGATCCCATCTGAGGATTTTTTTGTTGCGAAGGTCATAGATGTAGACTGCCTCATCCGTGATCAGCCTGTCATAGCGTAGAGTGGATCATTGCCCTTCATGTCTTAGCTAGTGGCCTGTTATAGCATAGACTGGATCACCGCCCTTCATGTCTTGGCTGGTGGCCTGTCATAGCGTAGAGTGGATCACCGCCCTTCATGTCTTAGTGGCCTGTCATAGCGTAGAGTGGATCATTGCCCTTCATGTCTTAGCTAGTGGCCTGTCATAGCGTAGAGTGGATCACCGCCCTTCATGTCTTAGCTGGTGGCCTGTCATAGCGTAGAGTGGATCACCGCCCTTCATGTCTTAGCTGGTGGCCTGTCATAGCGTAGAGTGGATCACTGCCCTTCATGTCTTAGCTGGTGGCCTGTCATAGCGTAGAGTGGATCATTGCCCTTCATGTCTTAGCTGGTGGCCTGTCATAGCGTAGAGTGGATCACTGCCCTTCATGTCTTAGCTGGTGGCCTGTCATAGCGTAGAGTGGATCATTGCCCTTCATGTCTTAGCTGGTGGCCTGTCATAGCGTAGAGTGGATCACTGCCCTTCATGTCTTAGCTGGCGTTGCACATTGAGAAGTTCTTTCCTGTTCTGTTGAATAGTTTCTCAAAAATCTTTCCTAACAAAGACATGTTAAAATCCATCAGAGTACCTCAGTTTTGGTGCGTGTTGAAGCACTAACCTCTTTTAACTATAGCTCTGGGATGTTACAACAACAGCTCTGCCAGACTTGAATATTCTATCCAGAGCCAAGTCTTCTGCTATGCCCATTCCAACTCACACAATTTGACGAACCTTCTGTTCATGATCTGGAAATGAAGCGCCACTTCTAACAAAAAGGAAAGCCCTCTAAAGAAGATTGTTCCGTCTGTTCCGACTATCCAGGTAGTCGCATTTATCCGATAAGGTGGTGATCGTTTCCGGCAATATGTGTACTTCAAACCATAATGCCTGACAATGACACAGTTATGAGTTCAGCTTGTTGGTCTTCTAACAGACACAGACCAGTTCAGCTAGTTGGTCTTCTAACAGACACAGAGCAGTTCTGCTTGTTGGTCTTCTAACACACACAGACCAGTTCAGCTTGTTGGTCTTCTAACACACACACAGACCAGTTCAGCTTGTTGGTCTTCTAACACACACAGACCAGGTCAGCTTGCTGGTCTTCTAACACACAGACCAGGTCAGCTTGTTGGTCTTCTAACACACAGACCAGGTCAGCCTGTTGGTCTTCTAACACACAGACCAGGTCAGCCTGTTGGTCTTCTAACACACACAGACCAGGTCAGCTTGTTGGTCTTCTAACACAGACCAGGTCAGCTTGTTGGTCTTCTAACACACACAGACCGGGTCAGCTTGCTGGTCTTCTAACAGACACAGTCCGGGTCAACTTGCTGGTCTTCTAACAGACACAGACCAGGTCAGCTTGTTGGTCTTCTAACACACACAGACCAGTTCAGCTTGGTCTTCTAGCACACACAGACCAGGTCAGCTTGTTGGTCTTCTAACAGACACAGACCAGTTCAGCTTGTTGGTCTTCTAACACACACAGACCAGTTCAGCTTGCTGGTCTTCTAGCACACACAGACCAGTTCAGCTTGCTGGTCTTCTAAGACACAGACCAGTTCAGCTTGTTGGTCTTCTAACACACACAGACCAGTTCAGCTTGCTGGTCTTCTAACACACACAGACCAGTTCAGCTTGCTGGTCTTCTAAGACACAGACCAGTTCAGCTTGTTGGTCTTCTAACACACACAGACCAGTTCAGCTTGCTGGTCTTCTAACACACACAGACCAGTTCAGCTTGCTGGTCTTCTAACACACACAGACCAGTTCAGCTTGCTGGTCTTCTAACACACACAGACCAGTTCAGCTTGCTGGTCTTCTAACACACACACACAGAGACCATTCTCTCTTTTCTTTTCCACATTTGATCATTTCTTTTCCACTGACACAAAATGTTTTTCAACATTTCGTTCATAACGAACTCTCTTGGCTTTTATTCTTGAAATAGCGTCATGCAGAATTTGGGATATTTCCGTCTGGAGTCGATTAAATGAACGATCATTTCCATAGAAACTGTCATCACGGTGTACAGGGGCACACTGTGATTTAGACAGGCTATGGTGTATAGTATGACTTCCGGCCATACCCCCTTCCCTGGTACAGAACGTTGGAGGATGGACATGACTCCCGTTTTTGCCCCCTTCCCCGAGTAGGACCAGGATTTGGTTCAATGTCTCCATACACAAGTAAGCAGTATGACAGGAAGACAATGGCCGCAAATATACCAGTGTCACAGGTCAAAACAAAACAAACAGCACATACCTGTATTTCTGTGTATTTGTTACCTTTGGAAATCGAACAGTGTCAAGCATAAGAAAGTCAAGATACGGAGTTTTGCCCGATTGTACAGTGTCCACATTTCCCGCATAGTCCACACGCACTGCACAGGACTGGTTCAGGTTCACAACAGGGGAACAACCACACAGCACATACAGCACAACAGCCAGGCAGATTCTAACTGCACTCATCGGCCAGCACAACACATGACTGTGTTTACACGCAGCTATGGCGTTCAGTGCGCGTTTCTGCCACGTCCAATAAAACTGACCACAGCTGACTCTTGCATATGAAATTGGTATCGGCATGATCGTAAAAAATGAAGGGAAATGAAAAATCATTAAATGAAAAAGATAATCTTCAACTTATTAAAGAAAATCATTAATTAGTGGAGCGCGACCTGAAGATACGTCTTGTCGCCAGCGTGAACCCGTGTTCACCCCCAGAAAGACAGAGAGAGACAGACGGACACAGGCAGAGAAGCAGAGAGAAGAGAGAGAGAGAGAGAGAGAGAGAGAGAGAGAGAGAGAGAGAGAGAGAGAGAGAGGAGGTGGGGGAGCGAACCACTGACCGAACACCAGGTAGCAGGTCTTGTGCAGCATGAAGTCCAGGATCAGATGACTGATGAACTCAGTGGGACGCCGGTGGTGCAAGCTCCGCAGAACACGCAGAGCTTTCAGCTGTTGGCTGGTGCGGTAACTCTTCCTCACCCTCCTCACCACCACATCTTTCCGCCCCCAACACGCTTTGGCCTTGATCTTGAGGCCCCTCCCCCCGCTGCCGAGCGAGTGTACGGGAACCTGGTTAGTGACGGTCCAACCCACAGACTGGTCCCAGACCGGCTGGGCAATGACCCGCACGGGTTGGGAGGGAAGAGGGCCTGTGTACTGAACGGCGGGTTAAAGTCAGTGGAACTGGCAGTCTCAAACGCTGGTGTCTGCAGACCGCCCGGCTGCAAAAGGGAGACCATCGGCTGGTCGGCCTGAACCGGGTTCACCAGATCCAGCTGCTCGAAGGAAGCCCCCTGCTGCTGCATGATGCCTGGCTGCCCTTCATCCATCACCGACCGGCCAGACTCATCCATGGGCAGTAAGGACAGATGACCTGTGCCAGCGCTGGACGTGGGACTCGCCGAGGCAAACTGATCCGGTGTGCGTGAGGCCATGACCTGGCAGCTGGGAAAGTTGCTGGCGTTGTTGTCCAAGGGCAAGTTAGACCCGGGGTTCTGTCCATTCGTTCTTAACCAGGAGGGAACAAACTCAAAAGCATCGGCTCGCAATGTCGAGGAGACTGGAAACGAGGTGTCAGGGTTTGGCTGGGCTTGGTGTGTGGGCTGCATGGAGGCTGCAGGACGGGAAGGACGTGCATTGGTGACCACAGGTCCAGGCCCATCTTGTCCTTGACCGCCGTTCTCTTCCAAGTCAGGGAATCTCCCATGACGGAGAACGTATGCTTCAGAGGCTTCGACCAATAATTGTCCCACGTCTTCCAATGGTGGAGGTGTTGGAATCCTGGCAACAAAATCAACCTCAGACAAAAGACTGTGTCCACCATCCGCTACATCTGAAGAGCGGACCACGCCTTGCTGGAATCCCCCACCACTGGCACGCAGTGCAGTTCCCGATGCTCCGACACCAGGGACAGGCAGGTTCCCAACACGGCTAGTCCTCCCGGGGAAAGCGTCTTGCTGCCCACTCTGCCCATCAGATTCATGGGCATTACCAGCGTTGTGTCCGCGAACAACTGGAGTCCCGGTGCGAGGTTGACCGACAGTGTCAGCCATAGAGAGATGTTGGGCGTCCATGGATCCTGCGTTGGCTGCGGCCCACTGAGCAACACTGGGGCGCTGCGCCAAGACGCTTGGAGCGCTACCTTGTCTCCTGTCCCGTGCTTGGTGAGACATGGACGACGCATCCTGTTCATCAACATTTCCAGAATCTTCGACGTTGTGAATAAAGCTTTCAAATTGCTGTCCAGCTGTCAGCTGTCCAGAAAGCTGCCCAGCTGTGGGAATGTTGAGACCTGCTGAGCTCTGTGGCTGATGACCGAGGTCACCAAAGTGAACCGTGGACGTTGTTGTCATGTTCCCCTCTGAGGTGTAGTCCTCCAAATCTGCTTCCAGTGGTATCACAGCATTGGCTGATGTGACGTAACCGTCGAAGAACTGAGAGTCAGACTGTTCTGCTGTGGAGGCTGGTGTGGACATGAACGATTGTCCATCAGCTGGTTGCCCCGAGAATTGTGCTGAGGGTGGCGGGGCTGGCTGTGGATAGGTCGCTGTAGCCTCTGGTGGTTGAGGGTGATAGGTCGCTGTGGCCTGTGGATAGGTCGCCATAGCCTGTGGTAAATAGGTCGCTGTATTACCTGATGGTTGGATAGAAGTAGCTGTAATCTGTTGATAGGTCACGGTATCGTGTGGTGGTTGCAGATAAGTCGCTGTAGCCTGTTGTAATTGTAAATAGGTCGCTGGATCCTGTAGATAGATAATTGTATCGTATGCATAGGTCATTGTGTCCTGTGAGTTGGTCGTTGTATCCAGTGTGTAGGTAACTGTAGCCTGTGGATTGGTCGCTGTAGCCTGTGGATTAGTCGCTGTAGCCTGTGGTGGTGCCACTGAATCTCTCGTTTGTGTATGGGTCGCTGCTGGTCGTGGCGAATCGCAGGCAATCCCTGAACCCGACGACGGAGTCTGTGTAGCAGTGTGCGTCGTCTGGGTTTGTTCCGACACTTGAAGGTGAACGGGCTCTTTGTCGAACTCAAGAGACACCTCGAACAGTTCTCCGAATCCTGCAGTCACAGAAAAAGAACAGGGGACAAGAGAGCTAACCAGGCATGTTGTAGAGCTGACTGGAAAAGAAGTGCGCGTTTGGAATCGGAGTTTTGTCGCTCCTCGCAACAGTAATAAGAGAGATGTCCGCATGTAGCCCCGTGTTCTTAAAGATAAATATTCCTACTGATAATATCAGTTACGGGTGTATTTTACGGCTGTGTTTCCTTAGTCGTCACAGATGTGTATTTACGTTAGTAACGTCAGGAAACCGATCAGTGTTTCCACACTTGTATCAGTGTTCGAAGTTGCATTCAGTCACTTATACCAGTCACCAGAAATGTTCCCATGCTAGTAACATCAGTGAATACAAAGTTTCCCGTTTGTAACAGCAACATCAAAAGATGAAGGTCTGTGTCCACTCGTGTGATGTTAGTACAAACAGCTCATTTTCTCATTTGCAGTATTTCTGTTCAGAGATGCGTTTCCTTTACCGTCACAGGCTGCTGGGAATCGAAACCTATTTCCCCATCATTTTTTCTTTAAAAAAATGTTGCATTTAGATACAATTTACTACATTCCAATAGTTAAACATCAGTTTTCAGACACGCGCGCGCAAGCGCGCGTGAAAACACGCACGTGCGCGCGCGCACGCACGCACGCGCGCGCGCACGCACAACAACAACACATTCCCTGCATGGGGGTATTGAGTGGAGATAAAGGGGAAAGGGTCGATGGGAATGAGGTGTTGAAGACTTGGGAGGTGGGGGCGAGATGATGTTGATGGATGGGAAAGGATGGCAGATATTGATTGATGGGAGGATGGCAGTTTGTTGATTGATGGGAGGATGGCAGATGTCGATTGATGGGAGGATGGCAGATGTTGATTGATGGGAGGATGGCAGATGTTGATTGATGGGAGGATGGCAGATATTGATTGATGGGAGATGGCAGATGTTGATTGATGGGAGGATGGCAGATGTTGATTGATGGGAGGATGGCAGATGTTGATTGATGGGAGGATGGCAGATGTTGATTGATGGGAGGATGGCAGATGTTGATTGATGGGAGGATGGCAGATGGTGTTGGACAGAAGGGAAGGTGGGAAGGAGGAGATGGAAGGCATTGGCGGGGGAGAGGGGGTAGGGCAGGGGGGCAAGGGAGGGGGGGGGGGCTGAAACAACAGAAATAACTTGACTGAACATTTAACTCACGTCCGTTGTAGAGTGTGGAGATGATCGACCCTCGGGTGGCCCTCAACTCATGGAGTTCTTCGTTGGCTGCACATAGAACGGTCTATCACCAAAGGCAGCAACAACGACAGTAACAACAAATCATAAAATAAACAGATAAATAAGCAAACAAATAGATAAGCAGATAGAAAACTAACAATGAATAAATAAATACATAATTAAGTAATAATAAATAAATGAATATAAATAATACATAAATGAAATGAAATAATCCACATGTTTGCCACATTTGCTCTGTGTGAATTCTGTGTGTTTATACGACGCATCTTCTGTTCGTTTTATTTGTACCCTTCGACACTCGCCCCGCCATCCTCACCCCCACCCCATCCCCCCTTTGGGAAAGCATTTCCCAAGGCTCTCTCAGATTCGTGCTGTGGAGAATGGGGTCGGAAGGCACGGCGGTGGGAGGGGTCAGAAGGCATGGCGGTGGGAGGGGTCAGAAGGCATGGCGGTGGGAGGGGTCGGAAGGCATGGTGGTGGGAGGGGGTCAGAAGGCATGGCGGTGGGAGGGGTCGAAGGCATGGCGGTGGGAGGGGTCAGAAGGGATGCGGTGGAGGCAGGCGTGGGAGGGGTCGAAGGCATGGCGGGTGGGAGGGTCGGAAGGCATGGGTGTGGCATGCGGGAGGGGTCGAAGGCATGGCGGTGGGAGGGGTCGGAAGGCATGGGGTGGAGGATGGGGGGGAGGGGTCGGAAGGCATGGCGGTGGGAGGGGTCTGACCTGGCATGGTGGTGGGAGGGGTCTGACCTGCATGCGGTGGGAGTGGTCTGACTGCATGGGGGGAGGGTCTGACTGCATGGTGTGGAGGGGTCGGAAGGCATGGCGGTGGGAGGGGTCGAAGCATGGCGGTGGAGGGGTGGAAGGCAGGCGTGGGGGGTCGGAAGGCATGGCGGTGGGAGGGTCTGACCTGGCATGGCGGTGGGAGGGGTCTGACCTGGCATGGCTGGTGGGAGGGGTCGGAAGGCACGGCGGTGGGAGGGGTCGGAAGGCATGGCGGTGGGAGGGGTCGGAAGGCATGGCGGTGGGAGGGGTCGGAAGGCATGGCGGTGGGAGGGGTCGGAAGGCAGGCGGTGGGAGGGGTCTGACCTGGCATGGCGGTGGGAGGGGTCGACTGGGCATGGTGGTGGGAGGGGTCGGAAGGCATGGCGGTGGGAGGGGTCGGAAGGCATGGCGGTGGGAGGGGTCTGGACCTGGCATGGTGGTGGGAGGGGTCGGAAGGCATGGCGTGGGAGGGGTCTGACCTGTGGCGTGGAGGGTGACTGATGGTGGGAGGGGTCGGAAGGCATGGCGGTGGGAGGGGTCTGATCTGGCATGGCGGTGGGAGGGGTCTGACCTGGCATGGTGGTGGGAGGGGTCGGAAGGCATGGCGCGTGGAGGGGTCTGACCTGGCATGGTGGTGGGAGGGGTCGGAAGGCATGGCGGTGGGAGGGGTCTGACCTGGCATGGGGTGGGAGGGGTCTGACTGGCATGGTGGTGGGAGGGGTCGGAAGGCATGGCGGTGGGAGGGGTCTGACCTGGCATGGCGGTGGGAGGGGTCTGACCTGGCATGGCGGTGGGAGGGGTCTGACCTGGCATGGCGGTGGGAGGGGTCTGACCTGGCATGGCGGGGGAAGGGGTCTGACCTGGCATGGTGGTGGGGGGGGGTCGGAAGGCATGGCGGTGGGAGGGTCTGACCTGGCATGGTGGTGGGGGACCTGGCTTGGAGGGGACCTGGCATGGGGAGTGGGGAGGGGTCGAAGGCATGGCGGTGGGAGGGGTCTGACCTGGCATGGCGGTGGGAGGGGTCTGACCTGGCATGGTGGTGGGAGGGGTCGGAAGGCATGGCGGTGGGAGGGGTCTGACCTGGCATGGCGGTGGGAGGGGTCTGACCTGGCATGGCGTGGTGGGGGAGGGGGGGGGTCGGAAGGCATGGCGGTGGAGGGGTCTGACCTGGCATGGTGGTGGGAGGGGTCTGACCTGGCATGGTGGTGGGCGGGGTTTGAACGCATGGCGGTGGGAGGGGGTCGAAGGCATGGCGGTGGGAGGGGTCTGACCTGGCATGGCGGTGGGGGGTTGACTGGCAGGCGGTGGGAGGGGTCGTGAAGCATGGCGGTGGAGGGTCGGAAGGCATGTGGTGGGAGGGGTCTGACCTGGCATGGGGTGGGCGGGGTTGACCTGGCATGGCGGTGGGAGGGGTCTGACTGGCATGGCGGTGGGAGGGGTCGGAAGGCATGGCGGTGGGAGGGGTCGGAAGGCATGGCGGTGGGAGGGGTCTGACCTGGCATGGCGGTGGGAGGGGTCTGACCTGGCATGGCGGTGGGAGGGTGGCGCGTGGAGTTTGACCTGGCATGGCGGTGGGAGGGGTCGAAGGCATGGTGGGGAGGGGTCGGAAGGCATGGCGGTGGGAGGGGTTTGAATGGCATGGCGGTGGGAGGGGTCTGAAGCCTTGGCTGGTGGTGATGGGTTCGGAAGGCATGGCGGTGGGAGGGGTCTGACCTGCATGGTGGTGGCGGGTTTGACCTGTCATGTGGGTGGTGAGGGTTGACCTGGCATGGCGGTGGGAGGGTCGGAAGGCATGGCGGTGGGAGGGGTTGACTGCATGGCGGTGGGAGGGGTTTGACCTGGCATGGCGGTGGGAGGGGTCTGACCTGGCATGGCGGTGGGCAGGGGGTCGGACATGGGTGGGGGGTAGACATGGTGATGTCGGGTTTGATACCTTATGACGAATGGGACGGGTTGCCTCAAGGCGTTGGGAGGGGTGGAGGCTTGGTAGGTGGGAGGGGTTGAAGGCAAAAAGCGTGGAGGGGAAGAATGGCGTGGAGGGCGATTTCGAATGCGGTGGGGGGGACTGGGTGTGGGAAAAAAACGGCCTGTGCTTGGGCGTTCTTATAGATCGACAGTTTTACAATTGGCAAGATGGCTGCATGGGAGATTGAAGGCTCTGCGAAATCGGATTCTCGACACTTTGGGGACTTGTTTAATTAAAGGCCGCAAAGTGGGTTCTAAGTAAACAGGAGTAGGTGGCAGAGAGCCCGATGAGTGAACTGGAAAGTCGATGTCGGGGGGGAACAGTGTTTGGTTAGGCGGTGGGGGCCAAGAGAAGGGGGGGAGGTAGGCGGTGGGAAAGGAGGTGAGGGGGCAGGGGGAAGGAAACGGGTAGAGGGCGGACGGGGGGGACGAACGGGTAAAGGGGGGTTAAAAAAAAGGACGAAGGGTGCGGGGGAGGGGGGGGGGGGGGGGGGGGGGCGGGACGGAGGGCAGAGGCTGCGGCGAATTCTTATACGAGACAGTTGTTCCCGGAAACGCGTTGTTCTCGAAACAATCAGTGACCCAGCAGGAGGCCTGACATTCTAATACTGAAAGAAGTTGTTCCGGCAAACGCTGTGTTTTCTCAGAACACAATCATGTGACCAGCAGGAGGCTGACATTCTTAATATGAAAGACAGTTGTTCCCGCAAACGCTGTGTTTTCTCAGAACACAATCATGTGACCCAGCAGGAGGCCTGACATCTGATACAAAGGACGTTTTACGGCATAATGTCCCGTTCATCCACAGCACATTCAATCATGTGACCCACAGAGGCCATAAAAAGCTCCAAAGGTGACGTTAAAGGCATTAGATGTGCCGTTCATCCACAGCACATGTTACAATCATGATGATCACTTTTCCCCCAAAATACAAAGCATCCCAAAGGTGACGTTTAAAGGCATTAGATGTGCCGTTCATCCACAGCACATGTTACAATCATGATGAACATCACTTTACACCCAAATACAAAGCAATCCCATACCCTTTTTTAATCTGGTCAAATGTGACAAGAGAGAGACTCAAGACTCAAATGTTGTATTCTTAAAGGTCATAGCCCCTTAGAATGGGGATGCACATCATAAATCATGTCGCAAATTGATCTTGGTATTCTTTTCATACATAGTTCGCTTTTTGAATGCTTTATATAAAAAAATAGCTAACTGTTTAACCGTGTTTTATTTGTGATGGCATTAACAAGGTTAATTTGAACAGGCAAGGATTATTGAAGTACTTTCGTGAGATGAATTGCTCTCTAAGTTCGTCTAATACTGGACAAGCCAATACAAATGAACTTCCTCTTTTGCATTTCGACATAATGGACAGATCAAATTTCTACTACATGACTGTCTATAACGAAAGTAGTGAGTGAAGAGATCGGAAACACCAAATCTAAAACTTAGTCATGATACGTTTTAGATGTTTGTCCATTTTCATTTATACAGGCTATAGACAGGTAAACATCGTAGATTTTTAAAAGTTCTATATATTTCAAATCTGTCACTGTTCTGTACATGACAATTCCAATTTTTCCAGCTGCATTGAACGAGTCTTTCTCGGAATACCTGGATAAAAGCACTCATTCACCAAACCCCTTTGGGTTTCATCCAAACAAATCCAAACCCCATATTCGTTTTTTCACTTTTAGTCACCGTTTTTTTCCTCTGTCGCCCAATTCTAAAACCTTCGATATGCTTTATATAAAAAATTTTGGACTTCACCCGAGAAAATTTTAGCCAGTATCTAAAAACACTTGTTATGGAATTAAAAATTTTAGGAAATCTACCCGTTTCCCATATACCAAATCATTTGGCTTTTGCAATGATACATAAGAAATTTTTCACACAAACAGATGGTCTTTCCTTTGTCCGCAGAAACTGCATCAATGCCCCATATTAGCTCCATACTGTACCTAGGTTAAACCCGGGCCATCAAATAACTTAAAAAAACAAAGAAAGGGGGAAATCGTTTTTTAGCAATGAAAATTTCTTTTGGATGCCAGTAACGCATTTTTGCTCGGCTGGCCAAATCTTTTTAAGCAAAGACAAAACTCGAACGCGTTGAGAAGCATATTCCCAAATATTTATACACATTGACAACTTGCATTGTAGACCCCTCTTTCTCTTTCTGCTAGATATCCGCCCTTTCTAAAAAAAACAATTGTATTACTTTTTGCCATATTAACTTTTAATTCTAATGAAGCAGCAACTCTTTGCAAAGTATTTAACTGGGTTTGTAATCCAACCACTGTTTCTGACACCATGGCCACATCAGCCAAAAGAATGAAACTTTCCAAAACGTCATTTATGAAATGTGCACCATGCCTTCCACAATTTATGACATCCTGTGTTAGTTCATTAATGAATAAAGAAAACAGAACAGGGCTACAGACATCGCCCGTTTCACACCAGAAGCGCAATTTACATAGTCTGTTAGAGCAGCACAGATCGCACTCTTGCCTTTACACAATTAGACATACTTATTATACATTTATAAAGTTTTCCATGGATACCATTTTTAAACGGGATAGGCCACAGGAAGGTTTTATTGACTGAATCAAAAGCCTTCTCGAAATCAATAAATACAACATAATTTACTATTTAAACAAAACTGTTTTTGTATATGCCATTAGTGTGAACATGTGATCAACTGTAGAATAGTTTTCTTGAACCCAGCTTGATATTCCCTGATAATGTTATTTTCTTCCACTGCCGAACTAAAGTTAAGGGCCAGAAGAAGAATCATCTCTCATAACCCCAAAAATCAAAGCAACACCTTCAACTCTTGAAATGTATTAATACGACATGTAACCTTTCAATTCATGTAAACAAAATCACCAACAAAGAAATTTCATTCGCGCAGCAAACGTCGGAATTACCCCACCCCCCTTTTGAAAAGTTGCAAGAAAGTTCTTTCAGTTGGTCAAGTTCAGTAACGGGTGTGCCACCCTGGGCTGCAAGGCATTCACCGATCCGTGAGCGCATTGAGTTCACATGGTTCTGGAGCATCTGTTGAGATTGCCATCCACTCCTGCTGCATGAACCGGAAGAGCTGGTCGACATCAGCAGGTGGGGGGTGATTGTCCCTCACCCGGCGCCAAGGATATCCCAGAGGTGTTCTATGGGCGCCAAGTCGGGTGATCGGGCTGGCCAGTTCATCCTCACAATCTGCTGACGCTGCAGAACATCTTGGACCACCCTAGCGCGATGAGGGGTCGCGTTATCGTCTTGGAGTATAGCGCCGGCACCCATGGCTTGCAGTGTAGGGAGGATCAGAGGCGTCACGATTTCATCCCTGTACCGTACGCCGGTAAGATTGCCTCTAATACGGTACAGTGGGGTCCTCCCGTGCAGATGGAAGCCAGCCCACACCATAACTGAACCGCCTCCGTACCTGTCATATGTTCCTGGACACAGGCGTCGATGAAACGTTCACCTGGACGTCTCCAAGCGCGTATGCGGGCATCACAGCAAGACAGAGTAAACCGGGACTCGTCTGTAAAGAGTACTCTGCCCCACTGCTGTCTGTTCCAACGTCGATGGTTTTGGCAGAACGCCATCCTGGCCGGCGATGACGTGGTGTGAGGGGCACACGGACGACAGTTCTTGAGTGCAGGCGCACCTCACGCAGACGACGGGTCACTGTCATGCGACTTATGGTGACGTTGGTAGCGGCCCTGAGGTTGCCTATCAACGTCCTGCGGGTGATGGTTCGGTGACGTAGAGCCAAGACCTGGAGGTAGCGATCGTCTCTTCGATCTGTACATCTTGGCCGCCCAGACCGAGGTCGCTCATCAGTACTTCCGGTAGTCTGGAAGCGTTGGTGGAGCCGCTGAATAACAGAGTGGCTAACTCCTAGCCGTCTGGAAACTTCTCTGCCGGAAACGCCGTCCTGCAGCCATCCCAGCGCCCGTCCTCGATCCACTGTTGTCAGTTTCGTTCTTGGAGGCATGCTTAATCAGAGCTCTGGTGCGCGCCCCTAAATACCCATTCCTGTGCAACTTTCGTTGAGAAGTGTTCAGTATAGCCATGGTTTGCTCGTGCAAAATGCCAAAAACCTACTGCAATACTGCTTCTTCAGCTAAATTCGAGCAAAGTTTCAAGAGAAGTCTCGTGTTTTGACAACCTTTTCACTGCCCCTAAAAACGGTGTTGCTGAACTGCAATTCTTGCAAAACATGGTCAGGCACGTGCAGCAGTGGGAAAGGCTTTGGGAAAACCCAAGTTGACCATTTTTTCGTCACGCGGTGTTGGCATGAAAAATACATACGGAAAGCTGCTGAAATCAGAGGCCGGCCCTTAACTTTAGTTCCGCAGTATATAATTATTTGCATCACCTTTTTATACAATGGATGACAATAGACTCGGACCAGCTTCTGGGATACACCTCTTGATCAAATAAGGAGTTAAAGAATTTAACCAGAAAATCTAGAAATAAACTTGACTGGCACGCAGTGTTTTTTCAGTTCATCGATAATTCCATCTCGACCAGCAGCTTTGCGAGGTTTTACCTCTCTTAGCGCAATTATAACTTCTTCTTTGGAAATTGGACGGTTTAGATTGTCACCGTCATGATCAGATTCATCGATGTAATTTTCATTTCCCAGATCATAACGAGAACCAGCGTTTCCTTCTAGCAGATCTCTGAAACGATGAGACCATGTTTCTAAACCTATATCATTTACGGGTTGCTTCCTTTTTCTGGACATTTTGCGGATACAGTCCCAAAAATCTTTCTGACTATTTACAGACGCAAGTAATTCTGTCAACAGAATATCATTATATTGCTTTTTTCTTTTTAAGAGATGTTTTTATTGTCGTCTAGCTTTGCAGTAGGCTACTCGAGACGGTATTGACAAAGAACGTCGATATCTCTTTAATAAATTACGAATTAAATTCTTTTGTTAGCAAGACATTCCATATCATACCAGTCTTCTAACATTTTCCAGTACAAACCTGTTTCTTCATACATTCCCCAGCCACTTTTATACAAGAATTAAACACACTTAACGATTCTTCAATGTCATTATCAACCAGACTTACTACCTCTTGCATGCGCACTTGCATTTCATCGGAAAGGATTACATTTTTAAACAAATCAGCATGAGCTTCGTTCCAGACAAATTTTTCAATAGTACGTAGCGCCTGTTTTTTTTTTTTAACCTGTACGGGCTCACAGTTATGACATGAGGAAGCGAACTTCAGTTCTAAAGGCATGTGGTCAGACTGTTCTCTCCGACACCTACATCTCACAACTATGAGAAGTGGTAGAAAACAATAATAAGACAACAAATAGTCATTCACACTGCTACCGCTGTCGGATATGTATGTAGCGACCTTGAAAGTCACCATTACACTCCATTTAAAATACACAATTTCAAAGCAGCGCACATGTTAATTAACAGCTTTTCATAATTATTCAGGACAACATCTGATGAATTTCGTACATGAGGTGATTCACTTTTATGTTGATCATTGTATGTAAACATGCTTTCTACAAAATCACATGACAAATTTGAGATTTCAAGTCACCGCACACTACCACATCCACATCATTTTTAACAAAATGTAAACAGTCACATATAAATTCTTCTAACAAGGAAACTCCACTTCTTTATCAAAATAGGAATAGTAGGGCGACCCCTCTAGAGGTACATATGCACATACGAAGATAACATGTTTTAAGGTGCCAAGCAAAGATTTATCAACAAGAAAAGCACAGAACAAATCAGATACAATATCCAAAGGCGTAAAAAAGGGACGGATCTCTTTTTTTTTTGTTTTTTTTTGTTTACAACACATACCAGCCCACCGGAACGCCTTCCTCGTGCCGTAAACTTTAATGCACGTGTACAGTAAACTGTACCCAGAGAACACAGGCGACTGAAAAACATCTACAAACGTCTAGACAAAACATACAAATACAAAATCAAAACCAGACACATCAGAAATAAAATTATTCTGCATTTTGGAACGCAATCCATGAACATTCCAGTGAAGAAACGAAAAAAAAAAATCATTTTATTACAAGTGTCACCATAACATATCGTTTTTAGAGGACAAGGACATCAAACATCACTTCCATCAGACACATCACCATCTGTGTTGCTAACATTTTCTACCGGCACTGACATTACTGAGCTTTCCTCACAACACACGGCCTCCGGCTCGTTTCACGAGCTGTCGATATACAGCGCTGCGTTGAAACAACCGTTGTCAGCTCACCGTTGGTTCCCTTCACTGTAAAGGACACATCACAGACTAATTTTGGACCGGCCGAGTTCCTATCTTAATTCAACAAGTCCATTGTCAGCACCTATGGTGAATCGCTTGCCGTCGATAAGGAGGTAGTTAAAAACTAACGTAGCCCGTTTACCATCACTTCTGGCTTTCTTGAGGCGAGGTGTCAGTTTCTTCCTTAGCTCTCGCACCCTGGTCGAAAAGTCCTCTCCAGTGAAAGTGTTTGTTCCTTGTAGTTTACGTTTTGCTCTGAGAATGTCCTGCTTCTGCTTGTAAAAAAACACATCGAGCAATCACGGGAGAGTCCTGCCTATTGTTCAGTCGATGCACCATATTGAATTCAAAGTCCTGGGACAACTCTAACGTATTGGTAATGAGGTCCTTCAAAACGTTTTCGCAGTCCACAGGAGTCTCATTTTCCCAACATGGCAGTCCATAGATGAGGTTGTTCCGCTTGGATCTCCCCTCAAGGTCGTCGGTCTTCGTCTCAAGCTCCTCCATCTTCTTGGTCAAGTCCTGGTTCTGCTGCCATTGACTGGTGACCTCACATAGCCCTTCAGCTCTCCTGCTGGCAGCGTAATCTCACGATAGGCACTCATGTCTGCTTCACAATCGTCGAGCTTCGCGTCGATATTTAGACTCCATGGTGTTTCAGCTTGCATGATGTCTGACGTGAAGGTTCCCTCCATGAGGATGGCCAGGTTTCTCCATATGGCGCTGCTGCTGGCTCCTCTCCACTGCGCTGGTCAGTTGGGTCTGCCTGGTGCTGTCTCATGGACGGGGAGGTTTAGGACCTGGCTTGCTCTCCATGTCACCACATTAGTGAAGCAAACTCCACCAGAAGAAATAGGAGAGGTGCAGTCCTAACATAGCACCGTCACCTCTGCACTTCAGTCTCAACATGGCGACAGGCATTGCCGATTTCTCTCTTGCCCGTTTCATCATGAAATTTTGAAATACAGGCAGGAATCCGCCACATGCTGCTCGGAACTCCACAGGTCCAGAAGGCATTGTTCCTCATAAAGTCCGTGCACCACTCTGAGGACCAATCTGACTCTCAATTAGCCGACGTTATCAATTAGCTGACAGAGCACTTGGCGCGCGACTTCTCATACAAAACATCCGCTCACGTCCCCCGACGAGGAGAGGAGAGAGAGAGAGAGAGAGAGAGAAAGAGAGAGAGAGAGAGAGAGAGACACACACACACGGGGAGGAAGGGGGGGGGGGAGGGAGGGGGGAGGGGGGGGGGGGGGGGGCGGGAAGGAGCCCAAGTGGGAAGAATGGGTGGCTATGGCAGGGGAGGGAAAAAATAGGGAGGTGGAGGGGGGAAGGGGACGGTCTACAGCTGCCACTTTCCACCACCGCGGCCTGTTTAAACAACGCCAGACTTCCGTATTGTACACTGTTCAACAACGCCAGACTTTGTAATCTACTGTACACTGTTTTCACAAACAACGCCCAGACTTTTCGTTAATCTGTACACTGTTCAAACAACGCCCAGACTTTCCGTTAATCTGTACACTGTTCAAACAATGCGCAGACCTTTCGTTAATCTTTACACTGTTCAAACAACGTGCAGACTTTTGGTTAATCTGTACACTGTTCAAACAATGCGCAGACTTTCCGTTAATCTGTACTGTTCAAACAACGCACAGACTTTCGTTAATCTGTAGTCTGTTCAAACAACGCAGACTTTCGTTAATCTGTACACTGTTCAAACAATGCAAGACTTTTCGCTCTTTAAATGTAAAGCCAAAAAATGTTGCTGTAAAGTAAGAGCCAAATGTTGCTTGTTTGGACATATTTTCTTTCCGAAACCCTCCTAGACAAGTGCATCTGTCCGTCAGCGATCCAGGTAAATCAATTGTCTAAGAATTTTGACAATGCTCTGTAAATACAGAGTCACACAACACCATTAATTTCAACAAGTCCATATTTGACGAAAAGAAACATTTTCACTGTGCAGGGGGAGTATGAAAATGACATCTTTCCGACAGTTTTACATTAACATGGGAAAGGAAGGAAAGCTTGTGGGAAGGGGGATGGTGGGAACGAATCTTTCTGCTCGTTTCAAACATGGGAAAGAAAGGGATTTCTTGGCCGTCTCTCAACCGACCATGAGTCCTGTGGTTTGTTTTCAAACGGTTCATTTCTCTTCTGTACGCGACCAATAGAAGTGAACAGTTTAAGAACCGAAAGAGATTTCGCCCTGCCAAGAGAGAGAACCGATTTCCTTTCGTAACCCCCTCTTGCACCACAGCTTCCTTTCGTCAATTCGCGGATCAGTTTAGTTCTAGAAACTCAAGAACTCTCTAAAAGCCCAAGGAACATCAAACGTCATAAAGTTTCAATTAAACAACTTTGAAATTTGACAGAAACCAGGGCTCAAGAATACAAAAAAGCACTTATACTGAAGGAGGTATGGAAGGAAATCTTGCCAAAAGAAGACTATAAGGTCCCTCTATACAAGCACAAAAAAGAAAAAAAAAAGCTATCAAAACTGGAGCCCCATACATTTTGACGCGCACTCTCAAGCTATGTGATTTTTTTTCATAGTGTTCTTTTTTCCCGTCAAAGTGAATTCTAACTAATTCAACTTTAATATCTGACAGAAAGCCCCCCCCCCCCCCCCCTCCCCCACACCTCAAATGGGAAGTTATCCAGAGGATAACCGACCATGAGTCCTGTGGTTTGTTTTCAAACGGTTCATTTCTCTTCTGTACGCGACCAATAGAAGTGAACAGTTTAAGAACCGAAAGAGATTTTGCCATGCCAAGAGAGAACTGATTTCCTTTCGTAACCCTCTCTTGCACCACAGCTTCCTTTCGTCAATTCGCGGATCAGTTTAGTTCTAGAAACTCAACTCTCTAAAAGCCCAAGGAACATCAAACGTCATAAAGTTTCAATTTAACAACTTTGAAATTTGAGTTTCTAGAACTAAACTGAACGTGCCTCCAAAATCAGGGAGATACAAATCTTAATTGGAGGAAAGGGTGGAAATGCTGCCATAAACTTACTCAAAGGGTTAGCTGGTCGAACGCTGGGCTGTTGAGGTGCGACAGATTGGACAACCAGGGCTCTTGGAGAAAGATCGACTCCCTGGAGAGGATAGGCACCCTGAAGAAGTTGGGCTCCGTGGGCAGGCTGGGCTTCGTGAACAGGCTGGGTTGTCTGGTCAGGCTGGGGCTGCCGGACGAAAATGTTTTGGGACAAACGGATCCCACCTCCTGGGACAAACGGCCACATGCTTGGAGTCGAGGGCGGAGGAATGAAAAAACAGCGAGCGCAAAACACAACCTCACTACGTTCCTTGGTTCAGTATCGTCCACACAGATTGAGACGGTCGTTTTCTCTCTTTCTCTCTCACTTCATGAAGTCTGAAAAGTTCATACGGCCACCCAAATCGTTTTCTTTTTACCTCATATAGACAAAGACTATGCAAAACGGTACTTGATTTCCTTTCTTTTCTTTTTGTGTGTGTTTGCTGAGTAATTTGGTTGCCCGTTAGACTGCGAGACAGATGTGTGGGTGTGTGCGTGTGGGTGTTTCTGTGTGTGCGTTTAAAGAATAATTCTACCCGCGTCCTAGCTTGTTCTGTCTTGTCGAAGGATGGCGAGTGACTGCGGGACATCGGAATCTTTTCAAGAAGGTACGACCGTTCTCATAGCCAGGTGAACTCATATTTGAAACCACGTGAAAAACGTTCTTTTGGGTTTGAACCTGGATGTGTGTGCTATACACACACACACACACACACACACAAGCCTACAGAGAGGGAGAGAGAGAGAGAGAGAGAGAGAGAGAGGAAAAGAACGTGTTGCTGATGTTGACGTGTTCGTGTCCGCGCTATACACACAAACACGCGCGCGCGTGTGGTGTGTGTGTGTGTGTGCGCGTGCGCGCGCGCGCGTGCCTATATGTGTGTGTGGAGTGCGCGCGCGCGCGTGTGCGTAAGAAAAGCATGCAATAGGATAGACTACAAGACAGAAAAATAAAATGGAGAGGCAACACATGCAACAGGATGGGACAGAGAGAGAGAGAGAGGGGGTTAAGTCACAGTAAAACATCCTTTATCGTCAGGCCACTGGCCCATAACCTGGGAGCAATGGCACAACAGGAATCATTTGGATTGAACAGACTGCGTAAATGCTTTGTAAACAAAATTAGATAACCGTAAAACAATCCATTTGTTTTTACTTGACATGAGTGAGAATTTCAACATACATGGCGTAAGGAAGTATTTGGGCTGAATAAATTCATTTATTTTGTGGTACATCGGCCACACAAGTAAGAATGCAATTCAGTTTCTGATGTGTTTCTTGAAGAGTGGAGAGTTTCGTCATTATCATTGTTCGCTATATACTGTAAGAAATGTGAATCAGAGGAAATATTCCCATTCGAAATCTTGAATGTTCTTTACAAGATACATTAAGAGCTTAGAATCAGTGTGCTCTTGAACTGTGAATAAACATTGTAGAATTCGTGTAACTGCGGGGAAGCATGCCAATTCTGTTTAAAACCATCGATCAATCTCAATGTTTGAATTCACTCATAAACAAATCAATGCTACCAACACTGCCTCCCTAACGACACCAAAACCAAATTCATACAATACATCACGAAGTGTGTGTTGTGTGTGTGTGTGTTGTGTGTGTGTGTGTGTGTGTACATGCATGTGTGTATGTAGATAGATATATAGAAAAAGTCCCCTGAGGAAGACCGGTTTGGTATGTACATATATCTCTATCTATCTATCTATTATATATGTGTGTGTGTGTATAAATATATATGCATGTGTGCGTGTGTTTTGTATATATATATATATATATTATATATATATACATACACACACACATACATATATATGCATGGAGGAGGGGGGTTGCATGGTAATCTTCCACGATGAGTCTTCTATTCACGTAGTATGCATGCTTTCCCTGCTCCTTGACATACAGCACAGTGTTCCTCTGTATCCTGTCCGTACCATCCCTGTCCCTCACGATGGTCATGCCACCTCCCGAACTGCTGAAGCTGACAGGATGGGGTGGTGGGCGGCTGGACAAACGGGACATGGAACCCAAACAGACGGGACATGGCACCTGTTACTGCACAAAATGTCACCATTGCACAAAATGTCACAGTGACATTTTGTGCAGTTATTCATTGCACAAATTGTCACAATTTGCACAAAATGTCACAATTGTGACAACTTGTGCATCCGTATGCCTTTTTTTAAATATCACTGCTGCACAAATTGTCACCACTCTCTCTCTCTTCTCTGTGTGGGTGTGGGTGAGTGGATGGATGGGTGGATATACTCTATGATGTCCACGTGGGTTTTTTTTTTTGTTTTTTTTTTTTTTGCGTTTTTCAATTTGGCTTACAATTTATAATTTTCAGTTTTATATAATAATATACTGACTTCCATAAAAAACGCAAAAACAAAACAAGCTGAAGGTTGGGGGTGAATTTTATTGGTCACAATTGTACAGAGTGGAAGCGAGAATTCAACGTGATTTGATTCATTACACCGGTAATGTGTGAAAATGTCATCAGCAATATGTCTTTTGTGTGGAAAATCCAAGGTCACGTGACAAACCAGCTTGAAGTCCAATACCGTGTGTGGCCACCATTTGCGTTGACAACTGCTCGACACCTGCGGCTCATTGAGTGGACCAGGTGGTTGATGCGTCCCCTTGGCACACCAGCCCACACATGGACGATGGCCTGGTGAAGTTGAGCCGCTGTTGCTGGTCGTGGACGCAGGAGGTCCAACCGTCTGCCAAGTTCATCCCAAAAATGTTCTATTGGGTTTAAATCGGGACTGAGGGCTGGCCAGGGCAGCACATTGACGTTGTTATGCTGAAGAAATTGCTGGGTGGCCCTGGCGGTGTGTGGTCTTGCATTGTCCTGTTGGAATGTCCAGTTTGGGTGTTGCGCAAAAAAAGGATCGACATGGGGTCTGAGCACCTGGCTGATGTAGCGCTGTGCATTGACACCCTGTCCGCGACCAGGACCAATGTTCTGAAAGATGACTGGTCCTATGGCGTGGTTAATGCCAATTGCACCCCATATCATAACGTTCGGGCCTCCCCAGGGGTTCCGCTCTACCACACAGGAGTCAGCATAGCGTTCACCAGGTCGACGCCATAATCTGACACGACCGTCAGTCATGTCAATACAAAAACGGCTCTCATCTGAGAACAGTATGCATCCCCACTGCTGCCTGCGCCAGTTGATTCGGGCTTGTGCCCACTGCAGCCTGTCCTGCCGGTGTCTTGGTGTCAGTACCGGACCTTTGTGAGGACGCCTACATGCCAGCCCGTTCTCCTGAAGATGCCGCCGCATAGTGTTGAGGCCGATTCATTGCTGGAGATTCCTAGGCACCTGTCGAGCATGTTAGCGGCTGTTTGCCGCCTGTTCCGCAGATGGGTTCGAACAAGATGGCGATCCTCTCTTGGTGTGGTGACCCAAGGACGGCCTGGCCGGGGACGATCATCAGTGGTACCAGTGACTCGCATGCGGTGCTGCAGACAATAGATGGTTGAGATGTGGACGTTAAAGATGTTGGCGACCTGCCTGGCATCCACACCAGCCTCCAGATGGCCTACGGCACGATTGCGTTCCTCTGCTCGTAGTCTTGGCATCTCTGTAGCGCTCAGACGGCAAGTCGTTACCTGAACCTTGTAGCGCGGCTTTATAAAGGCTGCATGCCTGCGTACTTGTCGCTGGTTAACTTTGCTCTGCATGGTGTGCACGTGCCTCACATGCAGCAACCAGTTTGCCAATTTTGTTGACCCTCCAATGCCGGGAATGATGTGTTGCTCACACAATTTTTTCACTGCACGCGAGTCTTGGACCCAAACAACTTGCCACAATGGTTCAATATTGTATATTCACCCTTTTCACCCGAAAAATAGCCTTTCAAATTTTCACGTTTTTTATGGAAGTCAGTATATATACTTTTAGTCTGCATTCACTGCACATGTTTACGAGGTGACAGCGCTGACAAGATGGCCCATGTTGGTCGATGAGGCTAATAGAAACAACACGATTTGTCTTGATTCGCGTGCTCATCTCTTTTGCACTTTGTTAGTTTTGAGCAAGATAAGATAATGTTGCTTATAGCCCAGCCGACCGCAAAGGGCCACATCAGGGCTGTAGTTTTGAGCAATTGTTCTCATATACATCCGCACTATGCATAATATGTATGTAATTTTCACATGTGTTTGTAATTGTCCATTTTTTCTTATACAAGTTTTAGATACATTTTGCTGTTTTCTCCATTTAGAGAGCACAGGATTTTCTTTATTCTTCTGGCACGGGAGCAGGTTCTTCTTCTTCTTCTCTTCCTCCATGTTTTTTGTCTTCTTCTTCACACACACACACACACTCTCTCTCTCTCTCTGGATTTATTATGTCATTATTTGTCTATGTTGTCTCTTGATGTCTTTCCCTCTATCTCTTCGGTTTATAAGGTGTGTACACATTTGTATCGGCTTGTCTGTCTGTCTGTGTCGTACACAGCATCTCTCTGTTGCTTGTGGACAAAATTGCAGATATTTCATGGATAGGTTCCATATGACCATTGGGTGTCTCGTAACGTCAAACATGCAATCCTTCGGTACACTCCAGTGATACACACCTTCATGCACTCAGTTTGCACGCATACAAACACCCACACAAACAGACAGAATAATAATAATAGTAATATACTACACCATGTCCAAACATAGTATGGACGAAAGTATTCTAACTGTAGTGCTTCTGGAAGTGAAATGTTTTACACACACACACACACGCACAACAAACAAAAACAAAAATAAAAACAACAAAAAACAAAACGGACACGAACGAACGAACTTAACAGTCTGCTCGCTTTCTTGAAAGCGGCGGACTAACAAGACTGACAAGAGGTTGTGACATTTTTTGCAAGAGTGAATTCGACAATGGGGCATAGGTGCACAAATTGTCACAACTGCGAGTTGTGACATTTTGTGCAGTCGTTCACTGCACAAAATGTCACAAATGGCACAAAATGTCACAATTGTGACATTTTGTGCAATGGTGACATTTTGTGCGGTAACAGCACCCAAACAGACGGGACACGGAACCAAACAGACGGGACATGGCACCCACGCACTTTCTATATCTACCTCGGTAATTTGTCTGTGGAAGGTTTCTTCTTAAACGCTGTACAAGGATGGACATATATATTTAAATGTTTTCTCTCTTTCTTCCTTAATACCATAAAATATCAGATTAGAACGTTGTTAAAGTCTGTCCTGATTTTCTACTGCAATTTCCAGTTGTTCGGGGCGGGAGATTGTATTATGAAAATTTTCTTGAATATTCTGTAAATGTTCCTTGTTTGGCTGTACTTGGCTTTTCAAAATTCATATACGCAGTTGACATTGGTTATGTACGAATCCGTTGTACTAAGCTTTTGAAACTGACATGTATTTGAAATTGGTTGTATTCATATATCAGTTAAAGTGGTTGTGTACAAATCCGTTGTTCTGAGCTTTTTGAAATGTCAAGTAGTGCAGCAGATGTTAACACTTCCTTGGAAAACAGAAATTGCAGTCCCTAGTGGTCCACTCAACCATAAACAGAAAAAATATGAATGAAAGCAATCATCAACAATTGTCTGGACTGCAGAGATTCATGCATGCTCACACACGTAATACACCAAGATCTGATATTGATATAAAGTAAATATATTTCCGTGTGAAATAAAGAAAACCATAATTGCGTAAATGTTTACAACAAAACCATCAAGTATATATAATGAAACCGTGAAATTGTTCAAAACAAAATCTCAACAGTTGTACACCAGCAGCGTAGAAAACGTGGATAGCATTTTTTCAAAGTTGCAAACAGAACTCCTCTCATATCTTTAAACACACATATAAAAATGAAACTATTTAAAGAAAATAAGTATTGTGCATGGAAATAACAAACAAACCAAAAGTGACATAATTTCAACACAAATTGAAAACCGGTGAAAAAAAAACCACAATGAAAAGTCACACAAAAGGAATTTTGTTCAAAATAATGACAAAGTTGAAATGCTGTAATTATTCTTTAAAGCACTAATGCTACGTTCAGCAAAGACTGATGACTGAGCTCATCAGCTTATCAGTCATGCTCTGAACCTAATTCACTTCACAGTGCGGCCTCAACTATAACATTACAGTCACACATTGGAAATGGAGCACAGTGGACGAAAAGTTAGAACCATGTGTCCTCAAATAATGTCAAATCTCCTCGTAAAGACTTTCTTCTTTTAAAACATTTTATGGAGTTTCTTTTTTTTTCTTTTTTCTGTACGTTGAGATTCTGTCTATCGTAAAAACCCAATTTCAAACATTCCCAAAGTCATTAACAGCAGGTATTGCTGAATTGTCAAGTTGTTCGTTCTAAATAATCATGTGCTTTTCCACAGCTTATGGCAAACACCACAAATTTATTTCTTCCTTTTGTTAATTTTCTAGGGAGTAAGATCGGTTGAGCAGTGTTTTTCCTTTTTGTTGTACTTTTCGGACAACCTAGTTTTGTAGTACTGAGCTACAATATGCCCTGGCATGAGATATATATATATATACAACAAACTAATAAATTCCAAGGATAAGTACCGAGCACCGTTCCAGCAACTTACAGAGCAGCTTGGTGTTGCAATGACTGCAAGAAATATTGAATTATAAACAAAGCTTGCTCTTATGTCTTAGATTGAAGAAATAGGGGGAGATACGCATTCATATCTGCAGTGGTAGATGATTCTGCCTAACTAACAGTATGTGCTTGAGTGGGTGAATGGGGAAAAATAAAATAAATTATATACATATATATATATATATATATATATATATATTATATCCCACTTCTAGCAAAATTCATGATTTAATGAATCAGTCTTTGAGAGAAGATGAAGACAGACAGAAGTGAAAGTAAAACACCCTAAAAAGATACATACAGAAGACAGACAGAAGTGAAAGTAAAACACCCTAAAAAGATACATACAAGTAGATGCTTCTGTTACAGTGCAACAGATGGTCAGCAGAAAGAGGACAGAAAAAAAGAATGAAAATCAAATCCTAAATGGGCACTCAGGGAAATACAGACTTTTGCCAAAGTTGAATGAATGGTGTATCTGCCCTTTGAGTAAGTCCACCAATGAAAATAAGTTTGTTTTCCACCAGGGGAAGTAATAGTTGGTGTTGACTAAAGGAGTTATTTCTGGTGTATTATGTAATAAGACATGCAAAACACCAAGAAAAATTAACAGATATATCACTAGAAAGTTTCAGTATTCTAAGAAAATATACGACTCCATACAAAGTCCTCAGTTGGCAAACAGTAATTTCACAGTGTTCATGTTTACTGGGAAAATCTGCAATAATTTTAGCAAGAATGTGCACAGATCCTGCATCCCCTGTTTGATCCAAATCCCAACTGAAATTTCCTGTCCTGGTCGTTAGTCCACACGTTCCATCTTTCCATTTTTCATTCAACCTTGTTCTGTAGTTATGTGTGATTACATGTGTAATACCACTGAACCCATGGTTTGATGTGGTCTGCACCATCCGTCCGCATCAAAACAAATGGGTTCATCCTTGAGTTACAAGCTATGTTTTGGGGAGGTTTGCTTACAACACATCCAACAGCTTTTGCATAATCTCGTGGACAGACAAACAAGCCAGCAGACACAGGAGAAAACAATGACCATCCTTTGCCTAGGTAGAAATGAATAGACATCAAAATGTATTTTTCTGTCAGGGTTCATGAAGTGATCAGCAAGAAGCACCAACTAAAAAAAATTCACAACATTTCAATCAATAGTAAAGATCTTAGAGAGGGGTCCAAAAGAATTGCACAAGTGAAAAAAAAGCCTTCTCTGAAAATTAAGACTTGTAAACTAAACCTCTCAAAGTAAAATAGACTAAATACGCGCAAACAAAACTCAATAATGATTTTAACTGAACACGCTCAGGCAACTAAACTTCAAATGAAAATGCTGTCCACATGCCAGCTGTGGAGATGCACAACCAAAAGCATAAATCCTCATGATCATATATATACACCAAATCTAAATGCAACAAGTAACCACTGTACTCTTTTGACTGTATGTACAAAAATCAAACATAATTCCACATGATTCCCTGCATTCCCTTGGCTCAGGTTCTTTTCGTTCTCATTTAATAAATGGTATTAAAAATATTTCCAACACAGACTGTGAAAAGTAATAAATCAGGACAGGAGATTTCACTTCCAGAAATACATTATGTTATACTAAAGACACTATACAGAATCTGTAAGATTAAAAAAAAAATCAGAGATCTTCAGTTAAGATGATCAGCACTGAAAAAGAGGTGGGAAGAAGAATATGAAAGAAACAATTCTTGCTTCATCCCCCACCTCATCATCTTGGCACAGAGTGAAAGATGCCCAAAAAATCAATCATTAGACAATTTGAAAATCAAACGAGACTTACCTGGAAGCTGAAGTTTAATGGTGATCATACCTGTCAAGCTATTCTAGGCTCTTGTCATAAGATTTTTATCGTCTGACCATAAGTTTTAACCAAAAACCATAGAAACCCATGAATATAGAAAATTGTAACATTAAGAAAAACAAACCATGCCAAACATGCATACACTGTAACACACACACACATACAAACACACTGTTTCACTTTGGAAATGACGAACCACATCGAAACGACCTGACGCCGACACTTTCACTGATTTTCTGCACGCTTTGCAGTATGCATATTCCTTCCCCTCCTCGGAACTTGTGATTAACTTTTGAAACTCCTTTTCTGTCTCCCACTCAGTTTGGTAGCGACCGAAGTAGAGCTTCGGTTTTTTAGCCGGGGGGCCGGATAGCTCAGTTGGTAGAGTGCCGGACTCGTGATCCTGGGGTTGCGGGTTCGAATTTCGGTATAGGGGGATTTTTCCCTCGGAGTTAACATTGGTTCTGACTCCATTCCCATACAGTCGTTCGGATGGGACTATAAACCGAGGTCTAGTCTGTGTCACATGCACTAAGATCATTCACGGACTCTAAAGATCCGATGCTCATGTCCTAAGACGGGTGAGTACCGGCTACACGAAAATACACAATGAATGCAACCTGTGTGCCAGAATAGTCTACGTGAAGACTGTGGGCGCGGGGCAGGTTAAACATCCCCATCTGGAAGAAGAAGAAGGTTTTGAAGCCATGCTGTCGAACGTTATAGCTCGAGTGGGAGCCAGAAAAGGAGTTTCAAAAGTTAATCACAAGGAGTGGCGGTCAATGTTATACCATACCTGCATCAAATATTGACAGCCACTTACATTCTTTTTATCCCAGTTCTGTACGGCTGTGGAACTCACTGCCGGGTGCCATCAAGATTGCCACAAATGCAATCTCATTCAAAAAACAAATTGATTCGACAGTTTTGAGATCTGCATATTGACGATTTTCTATTTTTACTTCCCTGATATTTTACTATTACCTGGGCCTGAATTTGGCCATTGCTTTTATCTTCTTGAAGGTAATCCTGTAGTTTAGCGTACTAAACTCAGGGGCCGTTCAAATGAAAACATAGAGGGTGTTTTTACACTAACCTCGATGCACTGAGTCGAATGCAACCCTCAGCTAAGCTCTAAGACCACTCCTTTTGCCACGAAACTGCGAGAAATGCACGGTAGGCCTAAGTAGTATTCCCGAACTGCACGCCATTTTGACTGCTGATCACGTGGGTGAACGCGTCATCACTCTGTGTGTTTTCATTGGAAACAGAAAGTAGGGTAGTAGTATGTTTTCAGTTTCTACTGAAAACACCCAGAAGTTGATGACGCAAACACCACGTGTTTTACCCACGTGATCAGCAGTCAAAATGGCGGGCAGTTCGGGAATACTACTTAGGCCTACCGTGCATTTCTCGCAGTTTCGTGGCAAAAGGAGTGGTCTTAGAGCTTAGCTGAGGGTTGCATTCGACTCAGCGCATCGAGGTTAGTGTAAAAACACCCTCTATGTTTTCATTTGAACGGCCCCTGAGTTTAGTACGCTAAACTACAGGATTACCCTTCTTGAATATCGAGTGCGACCCCTTGTTGCCAAATTGCTCCAGGGGCCAACAGTCTGAGTCGCACTGTTTTATGTTATCTTATTTTACTTTTTAACATGCGCGCGCTGGTGACCTACTCGTTTTTGAGTGAACCAGTATTTTAGGAAGAAGAAGAAGGAGTACAACTTTGACACACGTAAGTGAAGGAAGTGTTGGTAGAATGCTTTGCGCATGCGTCTAGACTATAACTTCCACCGATTGCACAATGCAGTTACCGCGCGATTAAACAAAAGCTCCAGACGAACCATCGCAACAGATTTTTTTTTTGGTGGAAAATACGTAAGGTTTTTGCCGTACGCCGTAAGACTTGAAAAATGTCGAAAATCCGTAAGAATTACGGAAAAAACGTAAGACTTGACAGGTATGGGTGATTATTTCGAGGATGCTGTTGGGTAGAGGTAAACATGTGGAGGATGATACTGCGCGCGCATGTGATCCCCGAGAACAAACTCGGAAGGGAGGGTTCAAGCGGGCACATGTATACCTCTACCCAACAGCATCCTCGAAATAATCTCCATTGAACTTCAACTTCCAGGTAAGTCTCGTTTGATTTTCAAATTATTCCTCATCTGCTGATTGGTCAGACGTATACATGTGGAGATTTTAGCGTCGGGGATCAAACGTTATCCCTTAACACGTCAGGCTCTGAAAGGCAATCAGCCCATAATGTGAGTTACTTCCCATTGTCTACAAATGTGTCCGGCATGGACTGGGAAAAACTCTTAGTCTTCGTAGAACCACCATTTCCATCTTCATTCTGTTCAATGATCCGGTGGTAGAATCTTGAAAAGGTGTTCCTGTTGGACCATCCCCCTGCTTTAAGGATGCTGTCTGTTGGTACACCTCTGCTTAATGCTGCAGAAGTACTAGCAGTCCATGCTGTCTGTTTGCACACCTCTGCTTAATGCTGCAGAAGTACTAGCAGCCCGAGTGCTGTGAGCACTTTGACGTGTCTATTCTAGCCATAAACAGCACATCTTTCATCCAACGAGAAATGTAGTCTCTTATCACAGGTGCAAAAGGCTTTATGCAACCGATAAAAAGTGCTTTGTCCGTTCGTATGTGGGCATTCCTTTTCAAATACTGCTGAAAGTGGTGAACCAGGCAATCTCTTGTTTTCAAAACAAGGTATGACTAAAGGCTTTAAGTGAGTCCCTGGTCTGGTTTGTTTTAAAAGAGAGCTATATACAAGTACACATTTAGACTCATGGATTTTTACATTATCAACAGTAAGACTATGAAGAGTCTGTCCTCTCTGACCAGAGAGTAAAGCAAGTAACAAAAGTGTTCTGAGTGTGAGTTTCAGAAAGCTGAGCTGTTCTGCATCTGGCCACTGTGCTAACATATCAATGACTGTGTCTACATCCCATGTGTCACAGTACTTTGGGAGTGATGGTCTATTGTTGAACTCACCTTTGACAATTTTACAGACTATAGGATGTTGACCTATTGTTTATGCATTATCAGGACAAAGGTATGCTGAAACCGCACTCCTAGCTAGGGTAACTGTACTATAACTAGCACCTGCAGCATACAGTTCTGCCAAAAAATTTGCCAAATGCACATGAGTACAAGTAGTGATTTTATTTCTGCTTACAAATTTCTGCCATTTTTTAATGTAGGACTTATGGGTGCTGGGTCTCCCTGAATCCATGATTAGAGCAACTGAATTTCTTGATAAACCAGAAGTTAGGAAATTTTTGCAGAGATCTTGCAGACAAGCAGGTTTAGCCAACATTCTGAATGAGAGGATGAACTGCTCTGAGGTCGCTGGGTAGGTGAAGAAGGTGGTGTCTGCACTTGAGTTCTACTGGAGGGCAGCAGAGATGTTGAAGAACAGTGAACCACGGTTGTGTCGGCCAGTTGGGTACCACAGTTATCCCCTCTGCATGGTCCCGCCAGATCTTCTGCAGCACCCGTCCTGTGATGCTGAAAGGTGGAAATGCACACCACTGTAAATGCTCCCAAGAGATGGGAAAAGCATCAATTGCTTCAGCTTCTGGATCCGGCCTATACTGGGTTCCCAGGTGATGGGCATGAGGCCAAAAAAGGACCTTTAAAGGACCTCAAATCAGTTTAAAAGGACCTTTGCCAACATAACTTTACAGTACACCCCAAACCCTTTGGCATGCAGAACAGCAGACATTTACCTCTCATAGCCAGTTATCCTGAAAGGAACATCTCCCTGGCATTTTAACGTTTAGCTTGCAACAAAAACTTTGTAAAACTTTCCAAACTAGGCCTCCGGCAGAAATAGCTAGGGCAGAGAAAGGTCAGGGATGGAGGGAGGGGGGTAGACAAGGCGGGAAAAGGAATCTATCCTGTAAATGTTACTCAAGAACTCGGCATATAGCTGTTCCCCAAGCTGTTTGTTATGTTCGCAATCCGTCATGTTATGTACCTATATTTATTTGGGTAATAATATTTTCATCATTATTGCCCTTGGGGAGCCGGAATAGCTCAGTTGGTAGAGCGCCTGACTCGTAATCTTGGTGATCCTGGGGTTGCGGGTTCGAACCTCCGCCGGGGCGTTTCGGTACAGGGGGATTTTTCCCTCGGAGTTAACATTGGTTCTGACTCCATTTCCCATACAGTCCTTCGAATGAGACTATAAACCGAGGTTCCGTGTGTGAACGCATGCATAACATCTTGCACACACGTAAAATCCCATCACCAACTTTCGGAAGAGAAGGCCAGTTTGGCCGTTGGTATGGATGACACGTTACACATAGCATGCACCTTCCCCGAAGATGGAGTATGGCTGCCTTAATGGCGGGATAAAAAACGGTCATACACACAAAACTCCACTGCCTGTGTATACAGGCAATGTCCGCAGGAGTATCAGCCTGCGTACGCAGAAAGAAAAAAAAATCATTATTGCCCCACTTTTAATGAATTTCTACAAAGGAACATTTTAACATAGATAGCATGAGCGAAAATGTAAAGTCAGCTATATGCTGCGAACATTAGCACCGCGTCTACACTGTGGAACCGCTGACGTCAAAAAAGCTGGATTGCAGCAACGCACCATCAGAAGACGCAAGCCACTGCCCGCAGCTTGCGTCGTCTGCTAGCTAAGCTTACTAAACAGAAAGCCCACTGATAGGCCTAGCGTCATAGGCCTGCCTACCGCGTTTCAGACGATCACGTCGGCATCTGTCAACTCTTTGCAACTTGCAAAAGTACGGTTTGGGTTGTGGAAGATGCATCGGTTTCGTTTTCAAGCCTCCTTCTCTTGAAAAAACAGGACTTAACAGTACCTTTCGAAAATTAAAAGGACCTCCTCGTGAGTTAAAAGGACCAACTTGCTGAATCAAAGGACTTAAAAGGCCTTTTGACAAAAATCCCATTTATAAGGACTTCAAAGGACCCTACGAACCCTGCTATATGAAATGTATCGCTGCATCTGGAAGTTCAACCTGGAAGCAAGAGGTCAATATCTGGAGAAGCCCTGAGCTGTTGGAAGGCAAACTTCAGAGCCTGCTCATCAAGTTTCCATTCAGCATCAGTGTCAGCTGTCCTGTTCTGCTTCCCTGGAATGTGCGCTGCACTGATCCAGATATTCTTAGAAATGCACCATGACCAAATTGTAAATGCCATGTCATCACAAGCATCTGAATGGCTTGTTCCCATGCGATTGATACAGCTGACAGCTGTTGTATTGTCTATCATTATCCGGACATGTTTGTTCTCCAGCTTTCCCTGAAATGACTGCAAAGCAAGTAAAACAGCTTTCAATTCCAAATAATTAATGTGAAAGACCATTTCATGCGGCAACCAATGTCCACCTGAAGCTGTTTCTTCACACTTGCACCCCCAACCTGTGCCAGACACATTGACAATCCACCATTTACGTTCCTCCTTACTCTCTTCAGACAACTGCATGAGTTGGTCAAAGTCACCTCTGCTCTCTTCAAAGCCAATATTTTTGTCTTTCTCAAGCTGTCTGCAATAGAGAGGTCCATACTTGACAGCAGCAAAGCTAGCAACGATTTTTCCTATAACTTGAGCAACCTCACGGATTGTGTGACTTTGCTCATCAAGAAACCTTTGACAACTAGACAGTATGCTGACAGCCCTTTCAGTGTTAAGAGTGACTTTCATGGAGACCAAATCTGTGATGACTCCAAGGTATTGAATCCTTGTTGTGGGCTGAATAACTGACTTGGTTGGGTGAATGATAAATCCTAACTTTTGAAACAAATCAGTGGTGTCTGTAACATTCCTCAGGCTGTTGCTCTCTCTGAGTCCAATCAACAAAGAATCATCCAAAAACCCCGTAGATACATGACCTTTCATTCTAAGGGAGGCATAGACAGGTTTTTACAGCTTTGTGAATAAACGGGGAGCTGATAGGCCATTGGGTAAAGCATTGAATTCATAGAGTTGATCTCTCCATTGAAATCCGAATAGTTTCTTGTGCTGTTCATGGATTGCTACACTATAATTGGCATCCTTCAGATCAATTGAGGTCATAAAACATCCTTGAGTTATCAAAGTCAGGGCTGTGTTCAGAGTATCCATTTTGAAATGATGATAACTGACTTCTAAATTGAGTCTTTTTAGGTTTAAAATCATGCGATAAGATCCATCTTTCTTTTCCCTGGTAAAAACTGGAGAAATAACTTCACCAGGGCAATGCCCACAAGGGGAAATTACTTTCTTAGCAATCAACTTTTGAACTTCTGAATCAATGATCTTGTACTCTTTCTGATTGCTTTTGTTTTAGTGCAAGATAGCCTGGATAACTGGTCTAAAGGACAGTCAAATTCAACCTTAACCCTGCTATCATGCTTAAAATCTCTGGGTCTGAAGTGATTTTAGACCATGCATCTTCAAACTGTCTTAATCTCCCAGCAGTGAACTCTTGTTTCTGAGGTTTTAAAGATGGAACCAAGCTCACCTCTTCTATTGGGAGCTGGGATTTTGATGTCCTGTTTCTGCTGAAACCAATGCTGTCTGCTGTTCTACTCCTTTGGCCTAAAAAATGACCGTGTGACTCAAGAGTAGTAAGAACCGCCCGCTTGTCCACGATAGTAGTGGGCGTTTCCCGCGTATCTGCGCTCATGGCCTACACTGAAGCTGATGCAGTTGGTCTCATGCACGTCTTTCAGTGTTGCAGACAAACTGTCCCCAAACAACTGGTCTGTGATCAGGACCGATTCATCACAGATTCGCGAAAACTGCTTGTTTACATGTGGTCTGATGCCACTGCGTCTGTGCAACGGAATCTCACGCGAAACGTGACCCCAAATAGATTAGTACAATGCTTCATGGCTTCAGAATTGGCCTCTGAACTGGGCAAGCCGCTAGGCCTATCAAGTAATCCGTTTGCGGCACGCACGCACATAGTCACCACCTTGATGACTGCTCTCTGAATATGTTGGATTTTCAGGTTGCTTTTGATGGCCTCAAATGGTAATTTCGAGCATATTTTGTTATTTACCATCGGGATGATCAATTTCTGACAATTTGCCAGTCTGTTGTAGGCTTCAAATTTCTTTTTCTGCAGATCCGGGCTAAGTTTGTTCATGAACCGACCATTAACAATTTCTGCCAGTTCCTCTCTCATTTCTTCGCTCACAGGTTCATCCGTACCGCTCAGTTCAGCTGCTATTTCTTTCAGCAAGGTCAGATTTGTCTCTAACTGGTCAGCTTTTTCATTCTGCGATGCAAAAAGCTGTGCCTCTTTTTCCTGTAATTCTTCCAGTTCCCCATCTTCTCTCAGCTCCAAAATATCACTGTTGTTGTTCCTGTTCTGACTCTGAATCATCTCCAGAAACTTGGGCAAACTTGGCAGGTTCTGTGGCACCATCTTCATCTGGAAATGTTCTCTTTGGCCAAAGTATTCCCACTAGGGTCTCGAATTGTTTGTTCCAGCTTGCATCTAGCTCTTGAATCAGGCTTCTAACTGATTCTGGGACTGTTTATGGCCCGCTGCTGTCTGTGGGTTCTGAAAGAGCCGCTGATGTGTGCTCAAAAGTTCAGCTTCTGAAAGAGCTGAGCACAAAGGATCAAGACTACCAGTGTTGATCAGAAAGCTGACCAGTCTAATATAAACTTTGAAATAATAATTTCTTAGATTGTTAGATTCTAATGATCCTGATGTGATTATGATGTTTATTACTGACCCGAAAGGAATTGTGAAGGCCCAAGGAAATTATTCATGCTAGATATCTATCACTGGGAAACCACTTTCATATGTCCGTCTGGCTGCGTTTTGGCATGAACTGGGGAGCGTGCGCAGTATCGTCCTCCACATGTATACGTCTGACAAATCAGCAGACGAGGAATAACTAGATTAAATAAACACTGCCATGGAGACAAGAATAGAAAAGCAAAATGTCTGCCGTAAAACGAGGGTGCTGTGAGGTTGCTGCACTAGGTTGCTGCACTAGGTTGCTACACTAGGTTATGGGTAAGCAATTTGTACAAAACAAAGAGGAGACTCCTGTCGGAGTCTGCACCAGTGGACAGATGTAAGAGCAAAGTGAATCTTTCCTAAGACAAGAGAAATAAGCACCAGTCGATACATCCTGGCATACACCTCTCAAGACTTTCATTTTCGCAAGTCCAACACCCATCTTGAAAGTGTGATCTATCATCTTTGAAAAACGCAAAAATAGTCACTGTTGTGTTGAAACGATGAAGGATATATGGAGCAAGCACACAGATAAATGAATAAACTGTATATGAACATATTGAACTGTATAGTCACAACAGAAAGAAAATACGAAAAACATTTGTGCATGCGGTTCTTTCGTTTCTTCTTTCCTTTCCCCCAAAGTTTTGGTGTTTTTTTTTCCCATTGATACCTTTTGCCCCTGTATCTTTGCTGCGCAAAATTTTGTGGTGACGATGTGGATACAGTGTGCATGAATGGTATGCTTTTAAAAGGGACTTGTGCAATATGAAAGAAGGATTTGAGCAAAAAAGCAAACCAACAGAAAAAAAAACGCAAGACACCGTGACAATTTTTCCCCCTACCATCCCTCTCCCTCTTCCATTTCCCCCACCCCACCTCCCTCTCCCTCTCCCACCCCTTGTCTCCCCCCCCCTCCCTTTATTAGAAGTCCCCCCAGCCTCTTGCGGTTTTTCTATAACACATAGTTATACGACGGCGGGAGCCACCTTGGGAAAATTTGGGAGCCAGGCCGGATAGAGTCCCCTTGGGTCCATTTTTACGCGGGATTTTGGGGTGAAAATCCACCAGGTGTCTTTGGGGCCGCCTAACATTGGCATTTTTTTTTCTTTTTTGAGGGTTTGACAAAATTTTAAAAAAAAAGTATTAGTACGCCCAGGAGCGACAGATTACAGGACAAAACAAATGATTTCCACCCTTTTGGGTCATTTCGGGAAAAAAACAAACAACATTTAGGGCGTGAAAAAAAAGAACGAAAACCCACTTATCATCTCATATTCGGTGCAAAATGGCTGCTGGATAAAAAACAAAGCTGTTAAGGAGGGATCAGGGGAGTTGAAATAGTAATGAACCATATAAGAAGACAAAATGGAAAATAATAGGTGATGGGGAGACAAACGTAAAAAAAAGTGGGAATACGGAAAACCCCCCCCCCCCCCCCCCCCCCTTTTTTTTTTTTAAGTGTTGAAGTGGCAAAAACAGGGAAAGGGAAAAAAAAAAAAAAGGGGGGGGGGGGTGGAGGGGGTAAAAACAGCGAGTTGTTTGTTTGAATTATTGTCTAAGGGAGATATATTAGTGAGGTACTGTTGGGTGGAGATTGTCTATAGTAAAAACAAAGAAAAAAAAAAAACCCCAAAAAACCCCAAGGGGGTGATAGTAGATAGTAGTTATAAGGGGGGTTGTGGGTAAAATAAGACGAATGGGTCAGGGCAATGCTGTTGTGATTGACTGAACTTTAGACCTTGATGTTCATCGTATGGTGAAAATCTGTCAAAAAAAAGTGCAGACATGAGTGACAAAAATGTTTCACAGTAACTCCTGAAAATGTAAAACCCTATTTGCAAAAATGTGTCTCTCGCTTACTAACATGCACAGAAGGCGATGCAGATTTTTAATAAAAATTTCGCATGAGCCGAGTGGTGTGGTGAGTGTCATGGGGTGTTTGTTTGGGTCTGTGGTGTGTGTGAAACTTGTGTGTGTGGCTGGCGTGCATGTGGTATGCATGAGAGGAGAGAGAGAGAAGCACATGGTTGCGGGTGTGGGTGTGTGTGTGTGTGCTGGTGTGTCTTGTGCGGTTTTTGTGTCTGGTGTATGGTAGTGTGTTCGCCACCGAGTGGTGCTTGTCTTTTTGATCCTGAAGTTACTCATGTACTCTGTACACATATTCTGGAATGGAAGCTGCTGTTCTCTTAATTAGTGTGTGAATATCCTGCACTTTTTTATATACAAAAGTGCAACAAAACCCCCCAACAATAAAAGATACGCCCCCACACTTGTACAAACAACACACATTTTTTTGTCTTGAATTGATACACACCTTCCATCAGTTTCTCTTGTGTTAATGAAAATTTTACGCATATTAAAGCACAAATAAAAAAATGTGCACTGTTTTCCCGAAGGGGATATGTTATAGTCATAACATAAAGTAGGGAAGCGATCAATTCCCCTTTGTGTTTAATGCTCCAAAATACTCAGATTTCAGTCTTAATCGTATAATTTGTTAAAAACTCTTTGTGCCAACTCTATCAAATTTTAATTTGGTTCCTAACTTCAGAAAGGTAATCTGATTTTAAAAACATGAAAAAGCATGCTTGACAAAAATAATGTTGTCTTCTTATGTTTTCAACGTGGGAGCCATTCATCTTTTTTTCTTTTAAGTTCATGGCAAGGGGTTTGTGTTTGTTAACATCATCCCGCCCTGGAAATGGGGTGGAAGGCAGTACAGGGTTTTTTTCCCCGTGCCTGTTACCTCCCGTGCCGTTACACAGACTGTGCGGGTAAGCACGCGTGATGTTAACTTTTTTCCTCTGGTTCTCACATGAACTGTTTTGATGACTGGGGCTTTAGCATTAATTTCAGATTTGTTATCCCAAAAACCCACATGGCCTTTTTTGTCCCGTCCACTTTTTGAACCATGCTTAATATCAAATTTAAATTTTTAAAGTCACCGACTTGTCCAAAATAGCACTTCCTGGCATTTTTTAGTCGGATTTAAATTTACTTTCAAAAAGTGAACTGTGAGCCACAACTTTAAAAAATCTCTTGACATCATGAAATGAATTTCAGAGATCGCCTCTTGACCCTGTACGACCATTTAAGGAAAGGTTGCATTGTACTTTATAATATTAACCCTCTTTTATTCAGATTCTTTGAGACCAAATTCCCTCTAGTTTTCAAACTTTTTTTGGTGAATTTAGCCTTAAAATGGGTATGTATGGTTCATGCTTCACCACAACCAAAAATAAACCTCTAGAGCTATGAAATTCCGCATGTATGGTCACAAGGCTTTGTTCTATACTGTGAGCAAGATTTTGTGTCTCGAAGTGAAAGGTCATGCCACTGCCACCAAAATGTCACCCAATGTGTCACATGCGATGGTGACAATTCTAATACAGCACATCAACATGCAGTTATCCCATGCACATGCATGTTAGTGTTGTAAAATAGAAACTGTGGTCTAACTGAGATGATCTGTCTTCTGTCCGCCTGTTCAGTCCCCACAGGTAGTCCACAGAATGTCGCACACAACTAGTGTCAATTGTCACTACTGAACAGTTTACTGTAATTACATTCAAGCACAGTTCCGCATTGTTTTTCTGTCACTGTTCTAAGCACTTTATACATGTCCATATGTATTTATACACTGTATAGCTGTACAGTGAGGAAATTGAGTAGAGTGTCACTGCCAAGTGTAAGATAAGATAAGATAATGTTGCTTATAGCCCAGCCGACCGCAAAGAGCCACATCAGGGCTGTCACCACGTTAAAATCAACTCACCAGTCATTAAAAAAAAAAAAAAAAACCAACTTTCACACATCTCATTAAATGACATCGTCTAGAAACGCACCAGAAATTGCATTAAAAATCTTTCTTCCACAAAATCTTAAATCAGATGAAAAATGTTAATCTCCTCAAAAACTCAAGGATCACATCAGGCGGGACATCCCTGAACAGGATCTTCATGGACTCCGCTGTAAAATGTTTGTGTCTCACATCGTGCAAGTCCCAACACTCTAAAAGAACATGTTTCATTGTGAGTGGCGCATGACATGGAATACACACGGAGCTTCTTCACTCTTTAAAAGGTAAGAATGGGTAAAATACGAATGGCCGGTGTGCAGCCGGCACAGAACCGTTTCCTCTTTACGACCTCCCGACGTAGATGGGAGGAAGTCCTTAAGGTTTGGACGGATCTGAAAGAGTTTGTTACCGTCTGTGTGTTCCAATCCTCCTGCCAGAGGTCTCTCACATAATCGTTAATTTTGGGTTTCACATCTGAGCAGGGGATATAAACGTTGTACAGTTTCTCTCTTGTGGCGTTCTTGGCTAAACGATCAACCATTTCGTTCCCGCCGATGCCAACATGACCAGGAACCCAAGCAAGAGTAATGTTGTAACCGTCCGCCTTCAACTTGCTAAAAAATTTTTAAAAAAGTAAAAGTTCTGGATGCTGAAGGTTGCGGGCAGCTATGGCCTCCAAAGCTGACAGCGAATCCGACAGAACCAGAAAGTCCCTCTTCGAAGAATGCGAGATTATCTTCAAAGCCAAAACCAGAGCGGTAAGTTCAGCAGAATAGACAGAAGCATCGGAATGAATATGTTCCAACAGTATCTGAGAAGGAGCCCCAGGGCAGTAGGCTCCACAGGCCACTCCATCTTCAGACTTGGAACCGTCAGTGAAAACTTTTTGACAGGATGGGAATTTGGAACAGAGGTCAGCATACAATGCCTTGTACGCCAGAGAGCTGGTAGACTCTTTGCGAAAAGCTGCAAGATCGAAACGAATCTCTGGTGTGAAAAAGGTCCACGGAGGTTGATCCAGAAACTTGGAAAAATCGGACACAACTCCTAGGTCTAGACCTGCATTCCGCACGTGAGGCCGCATACGAAGACCAAACGCGGAATACATTTTGGGTTATTTTCAAACTTACTTTGGAACGGAGGGTCTAAGACACAGTCATAGGCAGGATTCTGCGGTTCTGAGAACAGTCGGATATAATAATTCAAAGACAGTTTCAGCCTGCGGTTGGACAGTGAAGGTTCACCCGCCTCTGCGTACAGGCTGCACACAGGGGTGGTGCGGAATGCTCCAAGACAGAGACGAAGCCCTTGATGGTGGATAGGGTCCAAGAGTTTGAGGTAAGACGATCTTGCGGAGCTGTAGACAGCACAACCGTAGTCCAGTTTGGAACGGACCAAGGCTCTATAGAGGTGCAGCAAAGTTTTCTTATCAGCGCCCCAGTCGGTGGTGCGCTACGACCCGCAGAATATTCAGTGCTTTCTGGCAAGCAGTTTTGAGGTGTTTGATGTGGCTGAGAAAGTTAAGTTTCTGGTCAAAAATGACTCCCAGAAATTTGGCCTCTTTAACAGCTGGAATGGGAGATTTCCCTACTTGAAGTTCAGGATCTGGAAAAAACTGATGGAAATTATGGAAGTGAATACACTGACTGTGTCTTTGTTGGAGAAAAAGGTGAAACCGTTTTCATCTGCCCACCGATGGATTTTATCTACGCAAAGCTGGAGCCTGTGCTGGACACTCGGGTACAGGCTTCCAGTTGCGTAGACAGCAAAATCATCCACAAACAATGAGCAGTCTGAACCCTGCTGAACTGATTGAACAATGTTGTTGATTTTAATACTAAAGAGGGAAGGAGACAGTATGCTCCCCTGTGGAACACCCAACTCCTGCTCGTGGACATCAGAGAGTGGTGCCAACCCGGACCTGAAACTGTCGTTCTGCCAAAAAATTTTGAATGAAAAGCGGAAGATGACCTCGAAAACCCAGATCATGGAGATCATGAAGTATCCCCGACTTCCAGGTGGTATCGTAGGCCTTCTCCAAGTCAAAGAAAATTGCCACTGCATGCTGTCTGTTCAAAAAAGCGTTCCGAAGTGTAGATTCCAGACGAATCAAATGGTCAACGGTTGTCCGATGTTTGCGGAAACCACACTGTTCTTTCGCCAAAAGGCCATCGGTTTCGAGTTTCCACATGAGCCTAGCATTGACCATTTTCTCCATCAATTTGCAGACACAGCTGGTCAAAGCTATGGGACGGTAGTTTGATGGATTAGAAAGATCTTTTCCAGGTTTGGGGATGGGAATAATGAGGGCTTTCCGCCAAGACGGTGGAAAGAAACCTGTAGTCCACACATGGTTGTATACCTGTAGCAGTATGTTCAGACCTTCTTGCGGAAGATGTTTCAACAGTTGATAATGAATTTCATCCATACCTGGAGAGGAATCGCTGCAAGAAAGTAAGGCAGATTTCAGCTCGTTTAACGTGAAAGGAAGATTGTAGTCTTCCATGTGTCGGACGAAAAGTTGCAGGGTGATTTTTCTTTTAGGGCTTTGTTTTTTGACAAAAGTGGCTGATTTGTTAGAAGAGGAGGAATTCTTTTCAATGGTTGAAACAAGCAGATTAGCAACTGCTTTTTTGTCTGTTATTAAAGAGTCAGAAAACTTGAGATGGTTCACAGTGGGACAGGTGTTCTTCCCTTTGATTTTCTTAATGATGTTCCACACTTTTTTCTTGGAAGTTTTCAATGTCAACCTGGAGCAGAAACTTCTCCAGGACCGACGTTTACTGATTTTAAAAGTGTGTCTCGATTTGGCACGGAGTTTCTGATGGGCTCGAGCGTTGGGACCCGAAGGTCGTTGGTACACCTGATGCTGAGCCCGTTTTCGAACTTTGGAAATTTGTTGGCAGTCTGAATCAAACCAGGGTGTTTTTGGCATTTGAAGTTTATCGGAAGACACTGGAATACAAGCTTTAGCACACTTGATCACAGTGTTAGTCAGTGATTCTGCTGGGTCCGGACTCTGAAGAAAATCAGTGTCCTGGAATTCCTGAGAAATAGTGGCTGCAAATAGATCCCAGTTTGCTTTCTTATAATTTAGATGTTGAGAGACAGAGACGTGTTCAGTTATTACAGGTTGTAGAAGGACAGGGAAATGGTCACTTCCGTGCAGATCGTCATGGACAGACCACTCATAGTCCAGGACCAGCGAGGGGTCACAAACCGACAAATCTAAACACGAAAGTGAACCTGTGGAAGAGTGGAGGTAAGTTGCAGATCCGTCGTTCAGACAACACAAATCCAAATCTGAAAGGACATCCTCAATTAGCAGACCTCTGGATGACGTACTGACACTACCCCAAAGAGGATTGTGACCGTTTAAGTCACCCAACAGCAAAAAAGGTCGAGGAAGTTCTCCTATCAGACTGACAAGGTCCTGACGACAAACCGGGACAGAAGGTGGGAGATAAAGGGAACAGATTGTCACAGTCTTGTGGAGAGTGACTCTCGCAGCTACAGCCTGAAGGGAGGTAGACAGAGCGACAGGACTATACAACAAAGTTTTGTGTAGGAGAAGGGCAAACACGCCCGACAGTCCCAACGTGGATGGTTGTGCAGGTTTTGAAAGAATATTAAAGCCAGAAAGAGTAAAGGTCTTCTGGCTTTGAATTTGAGTTTCCTGAAGAGCTACGACGGAAGGTTTTATAGATTGACACAGAAGCTGCAGCTCCTCGAAGTTGGAATTTAGTCCACGGATATTCCAATGGAATATTGTACTATCCATGGTGCAGAGGGCAAAAAGGAGAGAGATCAGGTCATCTCCTCCTCAACATCTGCTGCCAATGGAGTGAATTTGTTATTGAGTTTCACTGGACTGTGATGGTCTTCAGACCTGCTGGCAGACTTGCCAACAGGTGAAGAAGGTCTGGATTTGGGAGACGGTGGAGGCTTCTTCCTTATCTCCACCATCTCCACACTGGATTGAACTCCCTTGCCCGCACGGGCACTGGACAGAGGAGTTCGAGGTAGGGGTGCTGGTTTTTTAATCTGCCCAGCAGCAGATGTTGTAGACTGCTGGGCAGTCTGAGGGGTGGCGGATTTTTTGCCTCCACCAGGGGCATTCACTTTGGGTTGGGAGGTGGTGGACCTGCTACCACCAGAATTGACAGATCTTACTTGCAATGTCTTTGAAAACATGAATTCATCAATCTGGCAGCAGACTGACCGAGTGGGAACTGTGGGAACTTTCTTTACGGCCGAAGCATAGGAAGAAGCTGTCGGCGTCTGACGCCCACAACCTGTTTCCGGGCTTCAAAAACGAGATCTTCTTTTCTGTTTTTATTCTTTGTATTGCGGATTCCTGAATCCAAAGAGGACAGTTTCTTGAAGAGGAGGGATGATCGCCACCGCAGTTAGCACAATGTGCCGGATCTTTACACGGCCCATCATGGGTCGCCTTGCAGCAAACACCGCACACCTCCTGCCCAGAACAGCGGTCTCTGACATGGCCAAACCTCTGCATCTGAAGCACCTCAACGGGGACGGCACATACAGCTGAACACGAACATTCAGGTAACCAACTTTGATGACCGGAGGCAGCACAGGTTGCAGAAGGTCAGAAAGAGGGTGTTGGTGGCCACTCTCTCTGAACCTTTCTTTACCGTCACCCTGCGCACCTCCGTCACACCCTGGGACGCCAGTTCCGTCTTAATTTCTGCCTCTGAGACACCTGTTAACTCTCGACAGCGAATCACACCTTTCGACGAATTCAACTGTTTATGGGGAGTCACCTTGATCTCCCTGTCCATAGTTTTGTTGCCTTTAGCAGCTGTTCAGACTGTTTTTGTGATTTACATTGAATAAGAAACGAGCCATTCCTCAACCTTTTGATGGACCGAGGGTCACCTGCCAAACCTTGAAAGCCCTTCTGTATGGCAAAAGGGCTCAGAGCTGAAAGGGGTCTTTCCTGCTCCGTCCCTTCCATCACGAGCCAGGAAGCCCAGAAACCTGTCCTCTGTCTAACCTCTGTATCAGAATCACTGTCAGTTTCGAAATCCCCTGAAATAGGGGAAGCTGCCTTCCTTTTCTTCTTGGGGGGAATGTTTTTAGAAAAGCCATAATAATTTTTATAATGTTTCATCTCTCCCTTACCCACCCACCTTGGAGTCCAACTAAGGGCCAGGGCCAAGAAACCAATGTCTTGACCCCTTCCAGGCTTCGGGAGAGACATACGACAAACAGAAACCACCAACCCTATCCCCCCTGATCATGCTCAACTCCCGGGAACAGAGAGCTGAGCACTGCAGGGGTTTACTTGGCCAGCAAGGGGACTGTCTGTCTTGACCCAGTCCCAAGAAGGGGAGCCGATTAGTACACCCGGGCCAAAGTATACTCCCTGTCTAGGAGAGGTCCGAGCCAAAGTGATGTGTTGAGAGCGCTGGCCCTCTCAATCACCAGGATCTCATTCCCCTCCGACACAGGTCGCACCGCACGGCAAATGCAGCGGATCTTAAGGAGACCACAGAGAGAAAAGGGGTGTGGAAAAGAAGACTTGAAGGGGAGACGAAGATAGAAAAGGGCCAAATAGGAAAGGCAGAAAACAAGAAAAGGAGAAAGGCGGGTTACTCTTAGTCAGATCCTCACCCTTAGCCTATCTGACATGGGAAGCCCTACCAGGGGCATCAACTCCTTACCACGTTACGCTTAGGCCAGGCAGCATCTCAACTTCACAGGCCTAGAAGCAGTTTGAAAAACCAGCCTATCTCCAAGTATTGATGCCCCCGCCAGCAAAGCCTAAGGGATCACTGGACCGCGCAAGCCCTCCGACCACGACAAGGTCGCAACCCCCGGAGGGCACTGCCAAGTGTCATCAAAGCACTGTCACCATAAACTACAGGTAAGCATATATACACATACACACAAACACAGCGACTAGCAAACTGCCCTACTGTTGAGCCACATTCTGCGCATGGTAGTCATGGAAACATTCTCATGAAAGCATAGAGGCACCTGACAGAAAGAACAAATATATGACGTTTCTACACATCGTCCCTTAGTTGTCGTATGGAATAATCAGTACAGAGACATAGCCCGCATTTCGTCAGGTGTTGTGTCGAACCATAGGGAGTCAGGTGTACCCTTAGCTGCTTGTTTTTATTGATCGTATCTGTTAGTTTCTTCTGCTACTAGTTGAAAAAAATGTGAGAGGTAGAAAAAAGAAATAATCTAGTGTGGTGGCAGTGTTCGGCAGTGAGTGCGCAGGGCCTGTCGGCTGTTAGAATGCGGCCACGTTGGCAGGATGTGTAGCTGGTCGCCATGTGTTTTGCAGAGCAGCGAGTAGCACACTGGTTCTCAGGGTCGCTTTCACCACTTTCCTCTCCTTCATTGGTGCCGATTTCAACATCATTCTCTTCTCCTAACTCTCCATTTTCATACTTCTCTACTTCTTGCATAATTTGATCCCACTCCTCCGCTGAATACTCAGGAATATCATCAAACTCGCTATTGTTAGCAGACGACGCCATTGTGAAAATCGGTCAGTCTCACACACAACTTTCCGCTCACAGTTTCCCTCTTTCTCTGTAAATGGAAGTGGTGCCAGCATCCAAAGATAGTGCTGCCAGATTACTGAGCTATAGTGGGAAATCCCCAACAACTTTTAGTGGCTCTCCGAGCATTTTCACGGCGTCAGCACATGACGGAAAAGTACGGTACACATGCATAGGGCAGCTCCCGTTTGTGCCCGTTACGAAATCTAGCGCGCATTCTCAGCGCTCCCATCTCCGCCCGTTATGAATACAAGAGGGTTAATCTTAAGTTGCAAAATAGATTTTATGAAAATATGATGTGGAATGAAAAAAAAAGCTTTTGAGAGGCCTTCAGCCGTAAAAACTATGCTATGCTCAAATGAAAAGACCATTCACCAAAATAAAAGGAGGACTCAAAAGGCCTTCTGAGGCAAATTCAATTCAGAAGGACTCAAAAAACCTGAAAGGCTGCTAAAAGCCTGCAATAAACATTGTTCACTGCGAGTGAAAATAAATTCATACAAACCTTTAGCCTGGAGGCGGGTTCGAACCAAAGCCAGAGGGTAGCTGGCCACCTGGCCACATGTGCTGCTAATAGTGCCACAGGCCAACAAAGCTAAGATGCCTGGGTCCTGATCCTTGTTTCTGGCTATGTACTGGTTCTTCAACGTCTGGAAACACACCACGTCAACTTCTCCTACTTCACTTGAAGACAAGAAGCACAATCAACTGCAGTGTTACATGAACAAAAGTGAATATTCAAGTTAATTGTTTATAGCTAAGCTGTAAAGGAGGCCACATCACAGCAATGTGAACGAAAAGAAACTAACAGAAATCAGAAAAGTTGAACCACACTTGTTTGATGGCCCACCCACCCATCCCCTTCCCTCTCCCATCCCAACTCCAAACAAAAGAGACATGTCCAAAACATTAAAAAATATCTCAGCTACAATGAAAAATATCCCACCCGCCCTACACTCAACTCGAGAGGTGGATACTGTTTGATGTACATGACAATGTTCGCAAGTTCCTGGTGTGTAAAACTAAATTTTGTGGTGAATCATCAGCTGCCATGGTGAAATAGTCAGCACTGCAGACTCCTGGCTGGGAGGCTTTGGGTTTGATTCCCACCAGAGCCATTTCTGTGGGATTTTTCTGCCCTGACAGGCTCATACCTAGAGTTGAGTTTGCTACAGGTTCAGTTGGGAAGACTGAGACCACACAGTTGAGTTTTATCCACTTAACCCTTTCACCGCCAAACATTCTATTTTGCATGAATCCCTATCGCCAGCCATTTTTCCCAAAAAGCCTTATTTCATACCAGCATATGTGAAACGCGGATATCTCTGGAACTAAGCAACCAATTCTCATGCTATTTTTTGTGAAATGGAGAAGATACACTGTATTTTTATTATAGTATAACAATTTAGTAATGGTTAGTCAGCAACAATGTCAAATTTTTAGTAATTTCAAGTGCAAAAAAAAAGCAAAATAAAAAAATAAATGTTATCTTTCTTCTCAACATAAAAAAATAAAGAAAGCATGCCAACAAACTCTCAAAAAGGGAGGAAAAATACTCCACTCACAATGAAGACCAGAAAATATGGTATATCCAACAGAAAAATGGAAGAAACAGCCATAAATCCAACTACTCCGATAGCAGAGAAACATACACACACATTCTTATGCCTAACTGGTACACATGCAAAAAGGGAACACACACACACACATTCCTTTCACTCTCACTGTTGAAAGCAATATTTTTTTTATGAAAACAAAGTCATTCACGTGCCTGTTGGTCTCAGAACCCTGGGGAGCCATTCAAACTGATCATAAGTCCCACTCAAACACGTCTCTGCTGCTCACCTCTGACACGTGTCAGTCGGCCACGCCCCTTCAACTTCGACCTGCAAGCTAGCTGTGTGTCAGGTTCATTGCCTTTTACTAGTCTTAGCTCGCCCCTTCACACCGACTTTTAACAGTCAGTCACTGCTGGTCGGCTCAACACCAAAACACTGGGCACACGCAGTGAGCCGGCATCTAGTCTGTCTCTTGTGTGCTCGTCTCTCTCCACCACTTGGCCATGGTCCAACGCCTCACTTTGCAGTAATTCGGTCAAGCTCTCCCTATCCCATGTTTCCTCATGACTATCTGGATCTTATTCATCTGAATCAGGATCAACTGACCATCTATTCAATATTCCCAGCACCTGATCTGTGGTAAATGTACGGTCAGGTCGAGTTCATGAAGTGCTTGGTTGTGACGTCATAGTGAATGGAAAAACAATCGGAATAAAAAATTTAAAAAAAAACGCTTAACTGAACAGCGCTCTGACAAAGCAAGTGACTGTGAGCACAGGTCAGGTCATTCCCCAACTATGACCTTTATTGCTGGCTTTCTATCTCATCAACCTGGAGAGTGAGTATTGGGAGTTAGGTAACCCTAGTTGGTCACCAAACGGCGACGTCGGCGGTGAGCCACTTGTCGCCGAAACGGCAACGTCGGCGGCGTAAGGGTTAATGGATGTGTCACGTGGGAGTACACCTGACAGGGGAGGTTCTATACAGGTAATGTGCAGTGGCAGAAACGGAGCGATCACTCAATCCCTCACACCACCAGACCACAAGAGGAAGAAGTTTCAACAATATTTTTATTCACATTCCAATCACTCACTCGCACTAGCACTCCAGATGGGGTATGGGTCATAACAAAGAAGAGAAAAGATAGCCGAGAGAGGAAAAGAAAGAAAAAATGGGGCATAGAAGAGAAAGGCGCTATTCAGAACTAACTGACTTAGGGGACAAAGTAAATTGAATAGACCACAAAAAAAAAAACCTCCACTATCCCGGGATCCCGCTACTGTCCCAACCTAACCCGCTAAACCGCTACAAGGACATTCAGCAGAATGACTGAAGAAAGACAGTATTAGAAACAATGCTACATCCAACGGGACCTACTCAGCTAGAGTTAAACAAAAAAAACAAAACAACAACAACAAAAACCAACAAAACGAATCGGTGACCGGCTTTAGACCCACGCACACGCACGCCAGACCCACACCCACATCACACAAGATTGAACACTCAACTCGAGTCCATGAACCGAGGAGGTTCGCAGAGGGAGGTGGATCCTGTAGAGGGGTGATGTTCGTAGTGGGCTGGTCTTCCAGTCCGAGGTGAAGCAGGTGTCCCAGTAAAGGAGACAAGGTTCACCTCCACCAGTCTGCAGGTTTGAGAAACGACTGGTGCCTGGACGCAGGATGATGACTGCAGGGTCCGTGGATACTGGTCGTCCAGCCAGCCCAAGACCGGAGCTGCAGCTGAAGGAAAAGGGCGAAAAATCCCACCCTACGGCGGAGATCAGTCTCCAGATAAGAAGTCACCACCCTATAGTCCTTGTTGTAGTCAGGGTGTGGCACATAGTGGGTCCGGCAGTGCGTCACAGTATGAAGGGTCACAGTGCCGTAATAAGGTAAACAATGTCTTTGTCACTACAAAAGGGCAAATGAACTAGAATAACTTCTTTCCCCTTTTTCCTTTGCTTTTACGTGACCTGTACTAAGGATAATTTCCTTCGTCAACAAAAGCTCCAATGAATAAAACAATTAGAATTCATCCACACGTCTGTCACACAAACATATAGGACAAGGACACAAAGGGAACGGAACCACACGTGGGGCGATACGGCAGGAATTCCTCACTCCGTGGTCTAAATGTCTAGCCGTTCGCACGACCATGCGTTCCATGATCCGTCTCGTGTCTGAAGCAACAAGAAGAAATGAAACTAACATATTTGATATCCTTCCGGACCAAATCACATATTGAGCGAGATAAGCATTGACTCAACCTGTGTAATCAGAAAAAAACAAACACAGCTTCCATTGACCGAAATAAAGGGATATCATATACTCTAGTAAGAGATTTTCAACTTAGTCCAAAGGAACAGAACCCCTACCGCTAAGGACCGAAAACGCAATTAAAGATAATGCGTTTCTACAATTCTACAACAAGACGCATATCTCGATACCATTTCCATACCTGCTCCCCCTCTTTGGAGCAGTTACACACAGAAAAGGTGTGCCCGAGCCAACGGCATATGAAGGCAGAAGAAAAACCTCTCAACCGCTGAAAGGTCAGAAAACCCAAATAAAACAAAACAGTCCAAAACAGAACATATAGTTACCAAAATGGCGGGTGGGCGAGGTGAGAAACGGTTCGCTCCCCAGTCCAACGAAGGGTGGCAGCCGAAACCGTGCCGGTCCACACCGAAGGGGACTCCAGGTCAGGGACGACCCAAGGTGGTTCTTCCAGCTGGCAGGGACAGGGATCCCAGAGGTGTCCAGTGGAATACTTTCCGACCCGCTGAAGGGCGAAAGACTCTTCCACAAAACCCACACCGAAGTAAGTGGATAAAGAAATGTGGGCCCAGCTAGCAGAGATGGAGATCTCTCCGACTCGACGGTCCGTCAATGAGTGCCACACCACTAGCCTAACCAAGATGGCAACAGGTAACAAAACAGCTCACCTGTGGCACCTGACATCAGCTGATGAACCACGTGGAAAGCGATAAAAGAACAGTTAAAGAAAGCTTTAAAAGAAAAAAAAAGAAGAGAAATATTGGAGGATGGGAGCGAAATGCACGGACGTAGCGCACCCGGGATGACACAAATAGCACACTGGTCAACACCCGGCCAATGTAGTAAAGAAGTCACTGGTAACACTTCACTTTATACTGGGTTTGAAAGGAAATGATTTATCTTCTAAACCAAAAGTATGTACGTCCGTGACAACACCCCCTAACCAAAGAGGCTTGTGCCACTGAGGCACAGCCTATCACAGCCTCCAATACGTTCTGTTCTGTACACCCTTACACTCTTATACAATTAAACTTTCCTCACTCCTGAACCTTGACTCAGTACTCCATCCGGCTGAGGTAATCAGCCTTCATCATCCTCATCCTCATAGTCATCAGTGTCATCATCCAGTGCCTCTCTGGGCACACCATTGCTAACCAAGGCACTGGAGATGGGTAGACAAGGTGGTGGCACTGAGGGTGATGAGCAAGACGACTGCTGCTGTTGCTGTTCAGGGACTGCTGGAAAGCCATATGCGCTGTGTCCTGACGCACTGCGTCGGCTGGCTTCATCTGTAGCTTGAATTCCTCCAGGCCACCGCTGGGTCGATGACGTTCAGGGTCTGGAAGCACAGTGCGTAGAATTCCAGGGCCTTGGCATGGAAGACCAGCTCAGTGTTGACCAACTCTGTCAGCACTTTCATGTCGGTGATCTCGGCCTGAAAGCTGTGAACCTGTTGCTCCAAGGCGTGCTGACTGCAAGAAGCTTCCCCACTGGCCCTCTGTAGGTCTGATTCAACCTGCACAATTTGCTGTCGGTTCTGTGGCGTCTCCATCTGGATCTGTTCCAGCTTCCTCTCCTGCACTGCTTCCTTGGACTGGGCATTGAAGGTTTCCTTCAAGTCATTCTTGGTCTTTTCGCACAACAGTCCGTAGCCACTGAGATTACACACCACTTTCTTTTCCAGCCGATTCACCTGAGCCTCCCTGTGGTTCTGAACAGCCGATTCACCTGAGCCTCCCTGTGGTTCTGAACAGCCGAGAGACTTTCAGCAAAATGGGTCATGCCTTTACGTAGAGAAGGGTTCCATTTCTCATGTTCAGCGTTCTCTGCTATCTCCCTACATACGTGGTCACCTTTGTCATGGAAGCGTGCTGTTTTACGTGTGTAGGAGACAGAGCTGTCACACAACTGGCCCTGGTGTCGCTCCATGGCTGTGCGGCGGTCCTGGTTTGGTGTTCCGACTCCCTCTCATTCGATCTCATTTCAGCGCATGTTTGACTCACTTTGGTCTGCTCCTTCGCTTCCTTAACAGTGGCTTTTACTCCTCAAGGATGCGGAACTGTTGTTTGTCAACAACGCCACAGGCATCCTGGTGTTCCGGCCCTTCGGGTTGTTCGGTGGCAAACTTTTGTAGCTGCGACCTTTACCTTTGGAAGTTCTTCGCCACTCTGGCCAATGAAAGTCCTGCTGGTTTCTCTCCAGGGTCGGACGTGTCCCCAAATGTCCTGCCATAGGGGTATCGTGGCCTAGGCGCATGAACCCTACTGCAGAGAGCTTCTGGGGCGATTAGCTGAGTGGCAGCTGAAGTAGGTGACGTGAAAGCCTGTGTACAAGCCTTTGCGTCTCACAAACTCTACCGCCAGGCTCCCCAACATTGGTTTAGGGTGCCAATGCCGAGTCAGGGGCTTCAGGAGGGGGTTTCAGGGCCTCTTTCTCTCTCTGTGCTTGGGAACGCGTGGTGGCGGCCACAAATACTTCTGCTGCAATTCTGACGATATCTCCCGACGTTGACCACCCCAAAGCACACTAAATTGCCAATCATTTGGGGTTTCGTAGGACCTGAAGGGCGACTGCCCACACCTTCCCTTTAAAGTATGGCGTGAGACATCTACCCGGCTGTAGATCGGGTTGCCTTGAAGGGTGATTCGATTCCTAGCACTGGCACTCTTCCCTCGAGGTGCCTCACTTTGGGGCTAGCTGTTCGTCGATGAAGACCGCTGTGGCTCCCGTGTCCCCAATAGCTTTCACTTTCTTGCCACACACCACCGATGGGGAAAGGTTGGATATGATGGGGTCGTGACCTCACTCTCTCCAAATGCCACCCTAACGTGCGAGACGTCGGATTTTGTCTTGTCCTTCCTTTTGGGGCAATCCCGAACGAAATGCCCCTTTTCCCCACAGAGTTAATACAAATCAGGAATAAAAGATTTACTGCCAAGTAAGATGTTTGAAGTTGGGTGAGAGAGAGAGAGAGAGGAGAGAGAGAGAGAGACCGAAGGGAGATAATTCATAGGGGTGTGAAAATTGAAAAACAGACTTGTATGAACATTTAACTATAAAAAAAACATATCATTCTCTATTAAACCAAGTATGGAATAAAGAGCACAAAATTTCAATGCCAAGAAATTATATCACAAAAAGTATGATTGTATAAACAGTAAAAATAATACAATCAAATAAAGATATTGTGATAAAAATGGCTTGGATGGGGGGGGGGGGGGGGGTTCCTTCACACACACACACACATATACATACATATAAACACACACAGATAAGATAAGATAATGTTGCTTATAGCCCAGCCGCCGCAAAGGGCCACATCAGGGCTGTCACCACGTTAAAAATCAACTCACCAGTCATTTAAAAAAAAAAAAAAAAAAAAAAAAAAAACTTTCACACATCTCGTTAAATGACATCGTCTACAAACGCACAGAAATTGCATTAAAAATCTTTCTGTCGTAAAATCTTAAATCAGATGAAAAATGTTAATCTCTCTCAAAAACTCAAGGATCACGTCTGGATATAAACACACACACTACATATATACACATACACACATATATACATATACACATACATACATATATATACACATACATAAGATAAGATAATGTATGTTGCTTATAGCCCAGCCGACCGCAAAGGGCCACATCAGGGCTGTATACACATACATACACACATATACATACATATACAATATATATATATATATATATATATATAAAATTAGAGTTAAAAGACCACTCAGAATTCTAAAAATGCTCAACCAAATAGGGAGCGACATAACAGTTTAAAATAGGATTTTAAAATGGAATGAAAACCACCCTACAAATTTGTTTCGAGCCAACTGCTCTCCTCAGGGTATGTATAATCTGGGCACGTCACCAGTGTTATATAGTTTAGTGTGTGGGCGTGTGAGCTCTGCGCGTGTGGCACGTGGCCTGTAGATTTTTTTCTTTTTGGGGGCGCGTTCAGGGGGGACGTGCCAGGGAATGGTGCATTGACAAAGATTTCCATTTGTGCCTGCAATTATTCATCATTTCTACTTTAGAGTTCAGGGATGCTAAATGGGGTTTACATAATATCAGCCACTTTTCTGTAGTACATAAGTTACATTTTTTAGAAATGTTGTTGTATGGTGCTGCTCTTTTTATAATTTTCCATGATATGTTGTAATCTATTTTCTTATCTTTAAGCTTCCAAATATATTTACTTAGTTCTGTTTGGTTTTTTTATTTTTCATTTTTGAAGGACTGTTTGTGGTTTGCATATCTGGTTTTAAAATGGTTTGCCGTGATCCCTATGTATGTTTCTTTATCACTGTCTGTTGTTACCGTAGCTTGGTACACAATATTGTTGTAGAGACATTTGTTATTCAGAGGGCACTGGTCTTTTTTTGTGCAATTACAAGATATCCTTTCGTCACCCTCTTTGGTTGTATTGTTTTTGGTTTTATTGGAAGAATCAATTATGTTTTTAAGGTTGGGCATACACGAGTACGATAGCTTGGTGTTTTTATTGAATATTTTAGATAGTACATGTTCTTTTGGAAATGTTTTAAGGATTCTGAGGAATTCTTTCCTACGTTGGTTTTTATTCTTCCATCATATGGAGGGTTATACCATATAATTTTTCTTTTCCTGTTTTTCTTATTGCTGTTCATGTTATTATCTGGGTTATATTGTAATTTGTAGTTGTAGCCACTTTTATTCAGCGCCTCTTGGTATTCTGCTGCTGCACTGTTAAATTCTTTCTCATTGCATGACAGTTCAGATAATCTTTTGTTTATGCCATTGGGTATGGTTTTTAAAATGGAGGGTGGATGGTTACTTTTGATGTCTACGTAGACAGGTGTGTCATTGGGTTTTTTGTATGGTTTGTGTGTGGTCCTTAACCGTTCCCTGCCTGGAACGAGTAACGCTCGTTCAGAAAGCCGCAGAAAACCGAAAATCGCTACGCCCCGAACGAGAGTGTCTCGTCATAACTTCGTAACAGAAAGCAGAAAAATCTACTTGGGAGACGACCCTCTAAAATGTTCTCACCTCTTCTACTGGTGTCAAGGAACAGCCCCTTTCCCTTCTCGCGAGCAGCCAGCTGACCACATGTTATGCAAATTGCGAGTTGAGAGGTCACAGCTGATAAGCATATTCAAGATGGCAGCTCAACCTAGCACTTCGTCGACGCGTCCCGTTTTCAAGCGTCACACTGCCCTTGATATTTTAGATGACGTTCTAAAGTATCAAGATAGTGATGAAGAAGACCTTTGAGGATCGGATCCTGATACTAGCGATGAGGAGGAGATGGATGGGAATCAGCACTATCCACTTTTATCGGAGATACATGCTGGTGATGACGTGGCTTCACTGTTCTGTACACAACACAGCAGTAAAGAAAGAGCCGTTAGCGTGGGTGATGAAGCGGAAATTGCCGAACGCGTGCCGTGAACGAGCACTGCACCCCCTCCTTTCTTGACGAACGGGGTGGTGGACGTGGTACGGGCTCAGAATGACGGTGAAGGTCCCGTGGAAGCGGCCGGGGGCGTGGTCAGCAACAGCTGATCAAAGAATGGCGAGAAAGAGGTGCACAGCCCTTCAACCTTGCTGTTGTTTTGACTGGGAATTCTGGTCTGCAAGTCAACTGTGCCAATTTTCAGCTGTACAAAGTTCCAGTCTTCAGTTCCTTCATGACCAGAAACTGGTTTCAGGCAAGTAGCTCTATTTTTCTTTTGTTGTTGGTTTTTGTTTGTTTTTGTTTTTACTACATGATTCTTCATTCCTTGACTATTCATTTTCTGTATTTCTCTTCTTTGCCCTATTTCCTACTGAAACCACATAATTATGGCAAATAATGACTGTATGGATAGGTGGGACTGTGTGTGTGTGTGTGTGTGTGTGTGTGTGGTGTGTGTGTGTGTGGTGTGTGTGTGTGCGCGCGCGCGCGCACCTAAGCATTATTTATTTCTGTATGCAAGTTTTCCATATAAGTTTGTTCATTTGTATAACACAGAAGCACTCATCCACAGCAGTTTTTTTTTTGTTTTGTATCATTGTGGTGTTTTTACATTCATGTGTGTGTGATACTGTTAGTGTTTGTGCATATGTGTAATGTGTGTGTGTGTGTGTGTGTGTGTGTGTGTGTGTGTGTGTGTGTGTGTGTGTGTGCGTGGAAGCTGTTTGTGTGTGTGCGTGTGTTGTGTGTGTGTGTGTGTGTGTGTGTGTGTGTGTGGTGTGTGTGTGTGTGTGTGTGTGTGCTCAACTGTGGGTCTGCTTACTGTGTGGTGGTGTGTGTGTGTGTGTGTGTGTGTGTGTGTTGTGTGTGTGTGTGTGTGTGTGTGAGTGTGTGTGTGGAAGCTGTTTGTGTGTATGCGTGTGTTGTGTGTGTGTGTGTGTGTGTGTGTGTGTGTGTGTGTGTGTGTGGTGTGTGTGTGTGTGTGTGTGTGCTAAAGCTCTCACATTGAAAACAAAACAAAAACCGTTTTATCACATGTTATTAGTGCGAACCATCATCATAACAAACAAAACCAATATACAATGATGTGAAATTGTAGACAAGGGTATAAGTAAGTAATCCACAAAAAATCTAACAAATAACTCAACAAACGGGTGAATAATGTACATGTTAGTGAACATACCGTGAAAAGCATGATTATGCCCCTTTTTTACCCAGCAAATAGCACCCCCAATTATGAGCAGATTATCATCAAGAACAACATTCCTTGGGATTTATATGACTGTCATGTGTTAGTGCTGATGTTGAACAATTAGTCACATCACTTTTTCATTGTTTATACTGATTTTATATGGTGCAATTTGTTTATGTATACTTGAAAACTTCTTTTTGTAAAACCACCAATACATGTATCCCTGTCCATCCCCTAATGGCTCACAAAACTACATTATTGTTATATAGCATCAAAGTTTGTGGTATAAGGAAAGAGAAGCCATAAAATCTAAGTCATATGTAAAGAAATACATAAGCAGTGATTGAGGTACTGAGCCTACCCCAAATAGTAAAATTATGCCCCTTTCTAGTAGAATTGGGGTACCCCCAGTAACAGACAGATTGTTACACAGAGGGACATTTATTGACAACAATATGAATCCCAGGTGTTTGTAATGTTGTTGAGCTAACACCAAAAGATATTTTTGTTGTGTTTAGTGGGTTTTTATATGCTCAATTATTCTAAAACTCTCACATTGAAAACAAAACAAAAACTGTTTTATCACATGTTATTAATGTGAACCATCATCATAACCAACAAAACCAATATTGAATGATGTGAAATTGTAGACAAGGGCATAAGTATGTAATCCACAAAAAATCTAACAAATAACTCAACAAATGGATGAGTAATGTACATGTTAGTGAACATACCGCGAAAAGCATGATTATGCCCCTTTTTACCTAAAAAATAGTACCCCCAATTATGAGCAGATTATCATCAAGAACAACATTCCTTGGGATTTATATGACTTTCATGTGTTAGTGCTGATATTCAACAAGTAGCAAGACCACTTTTTCAGTGTTCTGACTCATTCTGTTTGGCGCAATGTGTTTGTGTACACTCGAAAACTGTTATTTTTGGTAAAATTTTTATAATTATGTCAATTTCTGCTATACTAATTATCAACATAATCAAGCCATTTTGATAGAACATTGTAGACAAATGCATAACAACAAAACATGCAAAAAATCAAAGAGATCTGTCAAGAAATAAGTGAGCAGTAACCATTTCATTGAACCTACCCAAAAAAGCTCAATTTTGCCACGGCATACAGATTTTCAAATGTGCTATTATACTGTGGCAGTGAAGGGGTTAATAAGGTCTAATGTTATGTCTAAATAATTTACTATTTTTTTGTTGGCTTCTACTGTGATTTTTAGGTTGTAGCTTTGAAAGATTTTACAAAGTTCTTTTTTCTTGTTTTCAATGATTTTTGGTTTATTGTTTAATGCGGCGAGGCCGTCATCTCTGTATAAGCCAACCTGTTTACCAAGTACTTTCTGTATATGAGACAACATGAAAAGTCCAACTAATTCACAAGTTTCAGCTCCATCATAAGATCCCATCATGACATCGAACGTGGAATTTCTGCTGGTTTTTTTAATCCAAGTTTCATTGCTGCTATGGAGAAGGGTTTTCTTAGTGTGGAGAATGAGTTCCATCTCAGAATGTTATATTTGTATATTTGTTGGCGAATCTTAGTGCTTTAGTGAGTAATTCCTCATCGATAGGATAGAAATCCACTATGTCAAAAGTAATGAACACTGTATTTTTCTGTTTGTTCAATTCCTTAAACCATTGGATAACTTCATAACTATTTTTCCAGAGATTGTACTCAGTGTTTGTTTTTATGTCCTCTATTGCTTTTTCCAGGATATTTTTTATACTAATTTTGCCTAATCAGATTTTGATGGGTTTATTAGTCAACAAGTAGGGTTGTTGTGAAAGTTAGGTTTGTGATCTTTGAGAGTTATAAAAGCTTCTTTTATGCTGTTGCTTCTATCCTATCACCTAAATCCATCTGGTGCACAAGTTTTTTTTCTTTTTTGCAAATGTTGTCATGTGTAGTCTTATCAGCTTTTTTAATAATTTTTCTGAATATTTTTGTTGAGGAGTTGAGAGTACTCATTAGGTTTCCATTTTATAGAAATTGCTTGTCTTGTCAGCCTTTAAAAGCATTTTTTTGTCATTTTGGATTTGTTTTATGTTATTATTCAATGTTGTTTGGAAATTATTGTGTGATTTTCTAAATTCAATATTAGCTATAGTTTTTTCATACTTTCTTCAAAAGGTTTCATTTCCTCTATACAGGTGGCGATCTCCATGATTAAAACCATAAGTTTTTTTATCTTCCTTTTTAGCTCAAAACAAATTTGTAGGGTGGTTTTTATTCCATTTTAAAATCCTATACACATACATACACATACATATACATGTACATACACGCATACACACATGTATATACACACACATAAATGCATACATTACACACACATACACATATATATTTATATAATGTAACAATACAACATGACATTCAAACAGTGAAATTTTTGCACCATGCCATGATATCACAGAAAAGTATGATTATTTAAATAGTAAAAAGATAATTAAGTCATGTATAATTCAAGGATTAAAACACACACACACACACACTGTATAAACATTTGAACAGAAAACATAACATTCCCTAACAGACATGTAGTAAGGAATAAATAAGAACAAAATTTCAATGCCATGCAATGACATCACTAAATGTATAATATCAAAACAGTAAAAGAAGACAATCAAAGTCAAATCATATGATTCATATAATTCATGGATAGAAAAGTAAAAGATAGCTTCAAGGGGGGTGGTCCATCAAATTCACACACCACACACACACCACACACACACACAGAGGCACACACTCATGCACACACACACACACACTCATGCACACACACACACACACAGACGCGCGTGCGCACACACACACACACACACACTGTAAAACAGGACTTTTAATACTTAGTAGGGGGGGGGGGGGGGGGGGGGGGGGGGGGGGTGAGGAGGGGGGCAACCATACACACCTATGCACACATGCATGCATACACGCACATACCCCCCCCCCACCCCCCCACACACACACTCACACACACAGAGGCACACACGCAAGCACGCCACAGGGGTCAGTATTTAACCCCTTCGCTGCTATCATATTTTGCTAAGTCCCATGCTAAGAAATTTTTTAGAAAAACACAAAAATCACGCCTATGCTTTTCATTTGCTTATAATTCAGAAGATATTGAAGATAGCTACATAAAAGTATATATCAAATGAAAGGAAATTGGATGAAGAATCTGTAACAATAACAAAATGGAATGATATGCTAGAATGACACATGAACTCCTTGAAATGCAATACAAAAAAATGAAAAAAAATCAATCATGATGTTATTAGGTGATGCTGGAGCTCACAGCAGTTCATAGCACATTTTGTATTGAAGATTTACAGTGTACAATGATCCAGGAAGCAGTGTCCAGTCACAACATGCACAGTCTAGCCACACAAAGAATGAAAGGCGTTTATCTCCCAGTTTCTGTCGCCTGTAGAATTCCGAAAAAACACAAAAATCACGCCTATGACTTTCCTTTGCTTTATAGTTCAGAAGATATTGAAGACAGCTACATAAAAGTTATATCATATGAAAGGAAAATAAATGAAAAATCTGTTTGTAACAAAAATATAATGAAATGGTATGCCAGAATGTCACATGAACTCCTTGAAACAAATATAAAGAATATGAAGACGTCTAATCATGATCTAATCAGATGATGCTGACCTCACAGCAGTTTATAGCACACTTTGTGTTGGAGTATACAGTGTACAAAGACCCATGAAGCATGACCAGCCACAACCACACCACAGCCTAGCCACACAAAGAACGAAAGGTGTGTAGACTCTCCGTTTCTATCACCAGTAGAAACACCGAGTGTGATAGTTCCGGAAGCAGTCTTCCAAACAATCCTGGTTTGCTGGGGCAGTCTGGGCAGTAATACCTGGTGTCTTTCCTCTGCCCTTTCTTCCAGCAGACACGGCACCTCTTTGATGGCCGTGCTTTATGTTGGGTAGGGGGAGCAGCACACCGATGAAGTGTCTAGCACACAACCTGACAGCATGGTCGTCCTCAGCATTAGCTGGATCTTTGTCGCCCAAATTCATCTCATTCATGACTTCTTTCTGGAAGTCAAGGAAGGAGCTGCTGTGACCATCATTCCTGAACACTATGTGTGTATTCTGCATCCATCACCAGCAGGTCCAGCAACAGGCCCAGCACCAGCAGGTCCAGGCTGAACATCATCTCCATGCTGCATCAGCCTAGCTGTAACACATTGAAAGCAAGAGTCCAATTTTCCACAGAAATATTTCATGAAATAAAAAGAAAATGTACCACACACACACACACACACACATGAACACACGCACACGCACACACACACACACACGAACACACCGCACACACACACACACAGTGTAAACAAGCCACACCCCCTTCTGTTAGTCCAATAAAACTCAAACAAACAGCACACAAAATCACTTCAAAATGATAACATTTTCTTGTATCTACTCTTGCTTTCAGTTTATGAAAATATTCACAAACACATACACACTAATAAGCGAAAAAACATACACAAACTGAAATTGGTTCATTAGCATGCCACGCCCCCTTTCATTTTCATCAAGCAAACACTGCAAACAATCCAATGAGTTATGCTTCTGAACAAGTAACTTCACTGCAACATTGTTTAGATCAGTGTATTTATCACTGTGTGCTTTCTGTTTTCTAGAAAAAGTATCATCAACAACACACACACACACACCACACAACACACACACACAACCACACACACATTTCCCCCTACTCCCACCCTGCCCCTCACACGAACACACACAGGGCATAGTGGAAGAGTTGTAAGAGACACTTGGTAAACCACAAGCAAACCAAACACACTCAGTGTGACTGAGAGCGAGCGATGCGAGCGAGCAGCTGACACTGGCACACGAGCCAACGCCTTGAAAGTCGGTCAAGCACACTGGTCATTGATGACTGGCTCGCTCGCTGACGCGGCCCCGATCAGCGGTACAGACATACAATACACATACTTGGTTGTTCTGTTCACAATTATACTGAAAAGAAAAGCAACACCATTATGTTATAAAATTGAATGAATCTCTCAAATACACTCACCTGCGTCTTGAATGATTGGATCGCCATGCTCTTAGTCTGACTCAGACGACGAGTCATTCAACAAAGCTTCTTCCACTTCCAGATCAAACTCTGGGTCGTTTTGCATCAACTTCACGAAGTTCGATGCCAGCTGGATCAAAATCTTCATCTCCACTATCTTCATCTCGGTAAATTTCGTCAGTAACCTCTGCAACTGTATACCTTCGTCATGGGGCAGCCATGGCTTTGAATACTGAAAGTAGGACTTCACAGTACCTTGCTGATCGATCGTCATAAATTATGTAAATGAACCAATTATCTTGAACAAATGGTACACCAAAAGCAAAGAGTGGTCAAGGGAGCTTATCAAATCATAAATAGAGGGATTTTCGGCAATGCTGGATGAAACAGAAAGAGTGTTGAATCATGACGAACAATGTTCGTCAACAGCGCATTGCAAGGCGGCACTTTTCATGACGGACACTGTACGTCAACAGCACAGTGAAGAGGTTAAACGAAAAAATAAGACACACATTCTCCCTTCTCTCATTAACTCTCTCATTGAAGAGGCGTACGGCAGATGGCAGGAAGGAGTTCCTCAGTTGGTTGGTCCGGGCACTGAAACTCCTCACACACACACACACACAGAGTAATGCACAAATACTCAGTACATATAATCACTCACTCCCTTTGTTTATCCCTTCCTTCCCCCCCCCCCCCCCCTTCCCCTCTCTCCCCATAGTCTACTGATACATGAATGGATCGCTGCAAAAAAATGCACTCAGTGTGTAAAACATACATGACACATTTAAACATAGCACAATTTAGATTTCTCTTTACCCACCTCTAAGGAATGCATGGACAACTCAAAGAACTGCAAAGGCTGAGTGTTGACTGGCCAGTCGTTCAATAAACCTGGTGTGCTTGTGAACGGATGATCAAGAGGAAATAAATCAGAATTATCAGTAAAATCATCAGTGAAAACAGCTCTAAAATCGTTGACTTCTTCCCCCATTTCAGCGTCAGTATCCGAATCAAACACTTGTTGTTGAGGCCCATGCGTGACACATTTCGTCGCTTTTCGCATATCAGCGCCCACTTCAGTGTATCCCGTCTGTCTCCCACTTAGGGTCAATCTCATCGAATCGCTATTTTCTTCACATCTCATTCAGTCTGGTCTTTCAGTTGTCTTCAACGTAACTCATTCTCGCCTTCGTTCGATGATTGCAGACAATGCCGCATAGGGATGTTGCCCCGATGTTGGGAATTAGCCCCGATAGAATTGCTGACCCCCTCTTCTTCAATCTGCGGCGCAATCAATCATGCTGCTGTACTGGCTTTTCTTCCATGCCTAACTGTCTTCATCACCTGAAAGGACAGAAAAACCTCATGCACCACATAACTAATAATCTGATAGTACTTTCTAAACTTCAGCTCTTGCATCAGCATTCAACACTGCTGCTCTACCATTCACTTAAAAGCAAACAATCCCTTCTGAACTTCCTCTCTATCTGCTCTCCCTCAACCCCACTATAAGACAAATCCCTTCCTCTCCAGTCACCCTACTATATCGACAATCCTCTCCTTCCCTCAACCCATATCAGACAAATCCCTCTCCCTCAACCCCACATCAGACAAATCCCTCCCCTTCTCTTTAACCATATAGACAAATCCCACTCTCACTTAACCCCCTATCAGATCAAATCCCTCCCCTCTCCCTCAACCTCACAAAAGACAAATCCCTTCCCCTCTCCCTCAAACCCACTATCAGACAAATCCCTCCCTCTCCCCAAACCCCACTATCAGACAAATCCTCCCTCTCCTAGACCCACAATCAAACAAATTCCCTCCCTCTCCTAACCCACTATCAGACAAATCCCCCCTCCTCCTCTCAACCCCACTATCAGACAAATCCCTCCCCTCTCCCTCACCCCACATCAGACAAATCCCCTCCCCTCTCCTCAACCCCATATCATGACAATTCCTCCCTCTCCCTTAACCCCACTATCAGACAAATTCCCTCTCCCTTCTCCTCAACCCCACTATTCAGACAAATCCCTCCCTCTCCCTTAACCCCACTATCAGACAAATCCCTCCCTCTCCCTCAACCCACAATCAGACAAATCCCTCCCCTCTCCCTCAACCCCACTATCAGACAAATCCCTCCCCTCTCCCTCAACCCCACATCAGACAAATCCCTCCCCTCTCCCTCAACCCACAATCAGACAAATCCCTCCCCTCCCCCTCAACCCCACTATCAGACAAACCCCTCCCCTCTCCCTCAACCCCACTATCAGACAAATCCCTCCCCTCTCCCTCAACCCCACAATCAGACAAATCCCTCCCCCCTCCCTTAACCCCACTATCAGACAAATCCCTCCCCTCTCCCTCAACCCCACAATCAGACAAATCCCTCCCCTCTCCCTCAACCCCACTATCAGACAAATCCCTCCCCTCTCCCTTAACCCCACTATAAGACAAATCCCTCCCCTCTCCCTCAACCCCACTATCAGACAAATCCCTCCCCTCTCCCTCAACCCCACTATCAGACAAATCCCTCCCCTCTCCCTCAACCCCACTGTAAGACAAATCCCTCCCCTCTCCCTCAACCCCACTATCAGACAAATCCTCCCCTCTCCCTCAACCCCACTATCAGACAAATCCCTCCCCTCTCCCTCAACCCCACTATCAGACAAATCCCTCCCCTCTCCTCAACCCCACTATCAGACAAATCCCTCCCCTCTCCCTCAACCCCACTATCAGACAAATCCCTCCCCTCTCCCTCAACCCCACAATCAGACAAATCCCTCCCCTCTCCCTCAACCCCACTATCAGACAAATCCTCCCCTCTCCATCAACCCCACAATCAGACAAACCCCTCCCCTCTCCCTCAACCCCACTATAAGACAAATCCCTCCCCTCTCCCTCAACCCCACAATCAGACAAATCCCTCCCCTTGCCCTCAACCCCACTATCAGACAAATCCCTCCCCTCTCCCTCAACCCCACTATCAGACAAATCCCTCCCTCTCCCTCAACCCCACTATCAGACAAATCCCTCCCCTCTCCTCAACCCCACAATCAGACAAATCCCTCCCCTCTCCCTCAACCCCAATCAGACAAATCCCTCCCCTCTCCTTCAACCCCACTATAAGACAAATCCCTCCCCTCTCCCTCAACCCCACTATAAGACAAATCCTCCCCCAGACCTGTTTACCCCCAACATTACCTTTCAGTAGCCATGATGACCTGTGTCAGTAGTTTGGGCTCAAATTTGAGCAACTGTCAGTAGTCACCACTACTTCTGCAGCATTTGATCTCTTTGGCAATTTTTGAGTCTGGGCATATGCGTTTGATTGCCTTTGTGAGAGTGTCAGCTGCTGCGAATGGCAAGTTATGTTCCACCAAGAATTCGCATATCAGAGCCTCTGACCGTGTCACCTCTAGCTCATCACGCTGCTGTGTAAAGAAGCCTTGCAGAGTGGATTGTTTTCCCTTGGCTCTCTCGATTTGTTCGTGTCTGGCACTTTTAACATGTCTGGAACAGTCGTTCTTTCCGCAATGCACACAGCTGAAGTCCGTGTCACAAACAGTGCACCACACATACGCTTCTCCCTTTTTCGATGCCTGTAAACAAGACCACTCCTGTGTATAATCCTTTCGAAAACGCTGTGCAGGAGGCGACCGGGCTTTTTTCTTTGGTGGAGAGGTGCAAGGGTCAGTTGATTCACTGGCCTTTTCTTTTCCCTTTTTGTTGACATTTCGCACGAATCGACTGAGCAGACTGGAGCAGACGAAAGAAACTAGCGCGCCATGCGCAAGCAAATCGGAAAATATCAGAATGATCTCCCTTCACTTACTTTCCTTTATGATCGTCGCTGACAGCTATAGTGGCTGATTTTGTTTGTTGTTTGTTTTTTTCTCCGTAGTTTGAGCCTGTGTGATCGTAGCACCATAGCTGAGGACCTATTTTCGTAGAAACTACGGTGAATCCGTAGGGGTAAACAGGTCTGCTCCCCCCTCCCTCTCAACCCCACTATCGGACAAATCCCTCCCCTCTCCCTCAACCCCACTGTAAGACAAATCCCTCCCCTCTCCTCAACCCCACAATCAGACAAATCCCTCCCCTCTCCCTCAACCCCACTATCGGACAAATCCCTCCCCTCCGCTGCCATCCCTCACATTTCGACCCACCACTTTAAACAGAACACGGGGAGTCCTGCTGATACACAAACATTAGCATGAATGTGCTATACATTATATTCTTTCATTCTCTTTATCGTCTGGACATCCCGGTATACCATGTACCATTCAAGTTCAGAAATCTGAAGGCCAGAGAAAGAAAAACACTTCAAAACCATACACAAATATGCGACCTTTCACCATGAAACAAATTGCTTGTCACCTAACAGTGTTTGCCTCTAACAGGTAGGATTTGCCCAAGTAAGTAGGGTAGTCAGAGATAATTTGGGCAAAAACTGATGCCAGGACTCTTCTTGCACATATTCCAATCTGTAAAATTGTCAACATTTCGCTTCATTCCTAAATTGTCCCTGAAAACACTGAACAGTTTAATGCTGAACCTGTGCATCCAGTTTTTTGTTGATTTTCTCAGAAATGATTCTTGGCCTCACATCTTCCAACAACCACATCTAATATGGAAAATCTTTGATTCTCTCTTGAGGGCACATAAGACCGTATGGCGAAAGCTTGGCTGTGTCTGGAGTGGCACTGTCTTCATCTGTCCGTGGCAGGGGTGGTTGGGTCTGTGGGTGTGCTCGGCAGCTGGGGGTGTGGTTTTTCGCCGGTGGGCTCTGCAGTCATGAAATACGGCTGGTACACCCATGGGGATGCTACTTTGGGGCTGTTATGAGCAGCATCCTGTAGTCTAATTTACCTCTGTTCAGGAGCAGTTATGTCCCTTGATATCTTAATGGAGTGTCCTGTGCGTGCCTGTACCCATCGTCAACACGGCGCAGGCCTCCAAGGGTGGTACAGGACTGCTCTAAAGGCAGGCGAAGACAGTGCTTCTCTGGGTCCTCCCAGCACCTTCGGGTGTTTCTTTTTCTTCTTGCCTTAACTAGGCTGACCCTGGAGAAAGTCCAGTGACGGTGAGAAAAGACCCACTGACCACAGGGAAAGTCCTGTTGACAGTGGGAAAGACTACAACTTTGGATTCTCTCTTGAGGGCACATAAGACCGTATGGCGAAAGCTTGGCTGTGTCTGGAGTGGCACTGTCTTCATCTGTCCGTGGGCAAGGGTGGTTGGGTCTGTGGGTGTGCTCGCAGCTGGGGGGTGGTGTTTTTCGCCGTGGGCTCTGCAGTCATGAAATACGGGCTGGTACACCCATGGGGATGCTACTTGGGGCTGTTATGAGCTGCATCCTGTAGTCTAATTTACCTCTGTTCAGGAGCAGTTATGTCCCTTGATATCTTAATGGAGTGTCCTGTGCGTGCCTGTACCCATCGTCAACACGGCGCAGGCCTCCAAGGTGGTACAGGACTGCTCTAAAGGCAGGCGAAGACAGTGCTTCTCTGGGTCCTCCCCAGCACCTTCGGTGTTTCTTTTCTTCTTTGCCTTAACTAGGCTGACCCTGAGAAAGGTCCAGTGACGGTGAGAAAAGACCCACTGACCACAGGAAAGTCCCTGTTGACAGTGGAAAGACTACAACTTTGGATTCTCTCTTGAGGGCACATAAGACCGTATGGCGAAAGCTTGGCTGTGTCTGGAGTGGCAACTGTCTTCATCTGTCCGTGGGCAGGGGTGTTGGGTCTGGGGGTGTGCTCGGCAGCTGGGGGTGGTGTTTTTTCGCCGGTGGGCTCTGCAGTCATGAAATACGGGCTGGTACCCCCATGGGGGATGCTACTTTGGGGCTGTTATGAGCTGCATCCTGTAGTCTAATTTACCTCTGTTCAGGAGCATTATGTCCCTTGAATCTTAATGGCTGTTCCTGTGCGTGCCTGTACCCATCGTCAACACGGCGCAGGCCTCCAAGGTGGTACAGGACTGCTCTAAAGGCAGGCGAAGACAGTGCTTCTCTGGGTCCTCCCCAGCACCTTCGGGTGTTTCTTTTTCTTCTATGGAAAATCTCTAATTTTGAGAACGTTTTCCAAACGTTCATATTTACACTCTGAACAAAACACACACACACACACACACACACACACCACACAACACCCCTCCCAATCTGTCAAACACACCAGTCCCCACTTTTGAGATAACCTTCTGAAAACAGTTTTTTGTGTGTGTGTGTGTGTGTTTGGCTACAGTAGCGTCTTCTTCAAAAACAATCTGTAAAAATCCATAAAAAGTTGAAGTCTCTGAGCAGAGCAGTCTTCACTTGGAGGTAAATCTAGTTCACAGACAAAAAAAATGTTCCACAGAAAACATGTCTCCAAAGAGAGACAACATTCATTGGGAGGTAGATCTAACACAAAGACAAAGAATTGTTTCAGTGAAAACATGTCCCTAAAGGAAAGAAAATCTTCACTGGAAGTGAAACCTAGTATTAAGACAAAAAATATTTAAGGGAAGTCTTCACTGGAATGGAAATCTAGTATTATGACCAAAAATGTTTCATATAAGACAAGTCTCCAAAGGAATGGAAGCATTTTATGTGGAGGTTTCTATATTCTGAGGGCCCTTGATGTGGAGGTTTCTATATTTTTGAGGGCCCTTGATGTGAGGTTTCTATATTCTGAGGGCCCTTGATGTGGAGGTTTTCTATATTCTGAGGGCCCTTGATGTGGAGGTTTCTATATTCTGAGGCCCTTGATGTGGAGGTTTCTATATTCTGAGGCCTTTGATGTGGAGGTTTTTATATTCTGAGGGCCTTTGATGTGGAGGTTTCTCAGAACTATCATGGAAAAGAATGCATGGAGCTGTGCTGGAGTGTGTGGGTCACCTCCATGGGGTGATGGTGGTCTGAGCGATGGCGCCAGCACTGAGCCAGAGAACAGACGTTGGTATATCGTCAGCTCCTTGAGTCCCCCTTCACAATTGCCTTGATCTGCAGGCAAGAAACAAAGAGGACAGTCATCAGTTTCCCTCCACTATGTCCTCATGAATGGTACACAAATACATACGTGAGTTAGCACTCAAACTTATCATAATACTTTCAGTCTTTCTGATATGGGCCCCGTGGAGTGTGGACATCCCAGAGGAAGACTGAAATAGTCCTGGAAGACACTGTAACAGGAGAAGACTGGTCACCCTTCTTAACCCTGTTGCCTGTGACAGAAAAGAGAAGGCTGTTGAGATCGCCAACTGCCCACTTGTCAGTCACACAACTCTGCTAGCCTGAAGGAGTAAGATAGATGGGTCTCCTATATTACGCATTACAAACCGTAACACAGATGTTATGGCACAGATGTGGGTGTTTGTACACAACGGTTAAAAGTAAGAGTGTAGCAACACAGATGCATGGGTGAAACCTGCACAACTTGATTTGACTGAAATAAGGCCGGGGTTCAGGGGCCACCTAGGCCCTGGCAGGGTACAGGGCAGCGCCCCATTAGGGGTCCAGGGGGGCAAAGCCGCCCGGGCGAAACTGAATTTTTTTTAATTTTTTAGGCCAATTTCGTTGGCTCTCCTGCACCAGAGAAAGCTGAATTGTAACATGATTTCTGCAGTAAAAAGCTTAACTGTAACATGCTTTCGTGAGTTACTGTTAGCCTTTATGTTCCATTAAAATTTATGGCTTATTGTACAAGCTCAGGAAAGTTTAAAGTCTTAAAAGTGTAGAAATAAACGAGAACATAAAAACTCAAAATGGGAAATTTTTCTCACCCAATCTGATGAACTGATCGTTTTTGAGCAAACAATACAGAAACACGTGCCGGCCACATTCATTTTCTTGCACCACTTGCGATATTCATTGCTGTCATCATCAGTTTCGTTTAGCCATTGCCATCTCCATTTGTTTCTAATCTGGCCCTCGATGCATGCTACTGGATCTCCTTCTTTCAAAAAAGCCATGACTACTGAATTTCCGGAGCACTGTGCAAACTTTCGTTATCAGCCAAACGCGCTAATGTTAGCCTGTGAAGACGCCGGAAATACAGAAACAGCTACTTCCAGTAAGGGATCGAAAGCTTGGATCTAACACAAAATCGGAACGATAATTCGTGATTTTTTTTTAATTTTTTAAATTGACGGACGTTCCGTCAAGACTGAAACTGATTTTGACGGATTTCCGTCCATAGACAGAAAAGTTTCACCCATGCAGATGTTATGGCACAGATATGGGTGTTTGTACACAGTTAAAAGTAGAAGTGTATGCTTTAAATATCCTCCTTTTTTTAAAGGTGTATTTAATTAACACCTTCATTTTTAAGAGCGCCTGATAAAGTAATAAAACTAGGGGGTACCGTTTGAAAAAAAAAATCTAAAAAAAATCTTGCTGGTCCAAACTGCAGCAGATGTGTATGAAAATCTCATTGCGGTTGTAGTTCAAAGTGCACGAGTGTGCTAAGGAGGTGCTGAGGTTTTTCACTGATCATTGCAGTCACACACATAAATGCGTGACTGATCCATTCCATTGCAGCCCTGATGTGGCCCTTTGTGGTCGGCTGGGCTATAAGCAACATTATCTTATCTTATCCATTCCATTGATGCCAACTCTCCAACTTTTAGTCAACCCACTGAATACTGAAGGGGGTCCAGACACATCCCGACACTTTCTGAGCCATCACTGTCATTTCAGCTGCACAGGGGGCCACTAAACTGTCCACAGCTGTATACAATGATTGATCTTCCTTCACAGCCACCCAGTGTCACACAGGGGGCCACTAAACTGTCCATAGCTGTATACAATGATTGGTCTTCCTTCACTGCCACCCAGTGTCACACTCCATGTAAGCAGTTTGCAAATCCGCTTTAGAGGATCAGTATTTAAAATATTACACATAATCATAACCATTCCAAGTACACTTCATAAAAGAGCAAACAGATCAGTTTTCATTCACCTGGTTGTTTTTCATTGCTGACTTGTAGAATGAAACCACCAATATGCTAAGCACAAGCATTCACACAAAACCCCAAACCTTGTCTAACAATTGTGATGCTACTTTGTTTGGTGTCGAACTTCCATATAATGTTTACTAGATTCCATTTTCATTTTTTGAATGACCGCATTTTTGTCTAGAGATTAATTTCATTACCTCAAAATCATGATTTGCATATGGAAATATGCACCCCTACCTGGTATCTATGAGACTTGTCCTGTTTCATAGCATGTGTTTTTACATAAGTGATGCTAACATGCATAACATTTAAGAACAGTACAATGAAGTGATGTAAGTGGTCCTATATTATTTTGAGTAAATCTTATTTGTGAGGGCATACACATGCACAGATCCACAGAAACAATGCGTCAGTTAGTAAGTACTGCTCATTACGCCATGTAACTTGAGGGCAGACTCTGGAATCTTGATGAAGTCGTTTGAAGTTGCCTCTTCCACAGAGATTTGATCACCGCCTCGTCCAGCATTTGCTTGAAGCCTGACGCCTATGGTTATCTTGTTCTTGCCTGAGCCATGAACCTGCACCTACTTGGACAGATATAAGAAAACACAGACACACACACAGACAACTGCACTGTATATGTAGTACTTCATGATTAATCAATGATGCGGTATGTATGGTTCTGCACAATATCACATAAATGTCCTTCCCCACTCCCATCCCCCTTCTCAGGTCTTACACACCCCTGCCCATCTGATCCTCCTCCTCCCTTTCCCAAATCACACTCATTCCCTTCCCTCATCCCTTCACATGCCCATCCGCTTTGCCTTAGACCTATTTCATTCCCTACTCAAATAACCCCAAATCCTCTTTGCCTTAGACCTATTCACCTTCACATGCCTCATCCTCTTTCCCTATTGTACTATTCACCCCTTTCAAATGCCATCCTCTTTGCCTTAGACCATTTCATCCCCTCACATGCCCATCCTCTTTGCCTTAGGCCTATTTCATCCCTCCCCCATCCCATCCTCTTTGCCTTAGACCTATTTGAAATCCAAATTCCTTGAAAAAGAAAGAAAAAAAAAAGTGTTGGCAACCAGGACTGAAGTGGGGCCATGTAAATCTTCATTCTAATGCTCTCCCAGCTGGGGCAATTCCTGCTGACAATGTGTTATCATATAACACTATGTGCTATGTGTTATTACTATGTGTCATTATTCTTAAACACAACCTTCTCCTCACCGCAGATCTCTCAGCATTAGCCTGGGTCAACCCGTCATGGTGAGAACCCTTTGCCATGGACTACTGTTACTTACCGCACGAAATGTCACCACTGCACAAAATGTCACAATATTATGATATTTTGTACCAGTTGTGACATTTTGTGCAGTGAAGGACTGCAAAAAATGTCACAACTCGCAGTTTTTGACAATTAAGTTGCGACTATTAAGTTTACTCGTGTCTATCTTTGTGTATGTGTGTGTGTGTGTGTGTGTCGGCGCGCGAGTCCCACGTCGGCCAAAAGGGACATTTTTGGCAATGTCTCTTCAACCACTTAAGACAGCATTCTCAAATTTGTTTGTGATTAGGTAAGGTATGCTGATACTGCGAGCAAAAACAACCCAGACAAAACGTTCTGTTTCTATTAGCCTCATCAACAACATGGGCCATCTCGTCTGGGCTGTCACCTCGTAAACATGTGCAGTGAATACAGACTAAAATCTATATTATATTCAAAATTGAAAATGATAAATTGCAAGCCAAATTCAAAATCAAAAACAAAATACGTGGACATCATAGAGTATATCCACCATCCATCCACCACACCCACACAGATGAGAGAGAGAGAGTTGTGACAATTTGTGCAGCAGTGATTTAAAAAAGGCATACAGGTGCACAAATTATATCTGCACAAAATGTCACTGTGACATTTGTGCAGTGGTGACAAATTTTATGCGGTAACAGACTACTATCCACCATCCATTCCTCCCCATCCCTCCACAACCCTTTACCTCCCCTCCTTCTTCTTTTCTGAATGTGAATATTATTGTTCATATCATGAAACAGATTTCCCCTCGACAGATTCTTGTTGCAGCTTCTTTAACATGTGCAAATATACTCAACTATTCTGGGATACTAGTTTAGCCTTATGCAAAAAACTAGCACTCAGACCTAATCTTAGGGCCCAGGCAAGAGTTAAGAGGGTGGTGGTGGCCAATTGAAACTGAAAACCCCACCCAACCCTCACCCCTCTCAATATACGCACTTCTTTCCTCTCTTCAGCTTCTATCTCCCCCTTCTGTCGTGCCACATACAATGGAAAAGATTTAAAATTGAAAAGTAACAAAACAACTATACCCAAACCCCTAATACATCACACAGAAACTCACATAAGCACTCTAGTTACAGAACATGAACACATTTCAGCGACACGCACACATAGCGACAGGGCACACACCTGCAGCAACACTTTCAATCTGTCCAGTGGGGGCAGTGCATGTTCTGGACACCGCTCCTGCTCCTCCTCCTGCCACCAGGTGTCGCCACCACATTCCTGTCTGCAGCTCCTTCTCCGTGAAGTCGTCAGGTACCAAAACTGTTTTCACCTATGTCGATGATCTGCATATATTTTCAAGCATGTGCTGAACACCTTCAAATATTTCATTAACCATGCCAAAGATGTGCTTATATCATCACGCCATGCGCAGAATACCCTAAAATACTTCATAAGTGATGTCGATAATTTTCATTTACTCGATAATTTTCATTTACTATCATGTATCTGCTGAAAATCTTAAGAAATATATCATTATGCAGGCACTGAATGCCCTTAAAATATCCCATAATTAATCTTTCATTTAATAAATATCAAATGAAAACTAAACTCCCTAACCTTTAAAAAAAACCCCCAAAAAAAAAAAAAACGAACAAAATAACAGCAGGTTTTTGAAGGGAAAACCTTTGTGCACTAGTTTGCCCCAAAAAAAAGAGGGGGAAAAAAAGTAAAGAAAAAAAAGGGCAGCGTTTGTTATTTATTTTTTGTGGACTTTTTTTTTACATACAACCTCAGGCCCTTTATCTTGTGGGGTCTGATTTACCCCAAAATTTTATTGCAAAAAGTTCCCAAATTTAATTTTGTCTTTGCCCTTTGGGGGGTTGTTGGGCAGGATATTTCTTTGCAATGTGAAAAAAATTTCCAAAGGGAAAATATACTTCTATTAAAATTTCTTCCTAATTATTTCAACAAATTTCCCCAAAAAGCTTAAAAGAAATGAACGATTTTTTGAAAAAAAAATTTTTCCCCAAAAAAAAACCAAAAACGTTCTGTAGTTATTTAAAAAAAGACCTTGTTGGGTTTTTTTAAAAAATATAATATAAAAAATAAAATAATAAAATTTTGCCCAAACAGAAAATTGGGCCCAAAAGAGTAAAAAAATGAAAAGAAAATTCTTTATAAAAAAGATCTTCCTTTTTTTGTGTTTTAAATTTAAATTTTTTATTTTTTATTTGAAATTTCACATATTTAAAAAAATCTGGGACAGATCAAAAAAATAAATGCAACACTCAACCCCAAACCTTTAAATTTTAAACCAAATTTATTGTCAGTTTAACTCAAAGGTTTGCTTCACACACACCAACCACAAAACACTCCCAAACCCCACAAACGCACGCGTTTTAGTTTCCGCCCAGCGCGGGTTCACAAAAAAAACATGCCCCACGAATCTGTTTTGAACTTTAAACTTTAAAAATTTTTAATTGAAAAAAAATTTATTTACAACAATCTTGGGCCCCGAATCTGTTTTGAAAAATTTAAACATAAGTTTTTTAATTCAAAAACAAATTTTACTTTAATCAGTTAAAAAGGGAAAATTTTAAAAAATTTTAAAAAAGGGTATTCCCGAAAAAATTTGGATCAAAAAAAATTTTTCTTAAGTCATGGCCACTCACAATGGAAAAAATTTTTCTTTTTGGTGTTGGGACTTGCCCGATGTGAGACACAAAACATTTTACTGCGGAAAATCCAAAGAAAAAATCCTGTTCAGGGATGTCCCCCCCGATGTGTTTTTTGGTTTTTGAGAGAGATTAACATTTTTCTTGGGTTTAGATTTTACGGAAAGAAAGATTTTTAAAAGCAATTTCTGGGGCGTTTCTAGCGATTTTCATTTAAAGAGATGTGTGAAAAAATTGGGGTTTTTTTTTGGTTTTTTTTTTTAAAAAACTGGTTTAGTTGATTTTTTTAAAAAGGGTTGGGCAGCCCTGTTTGTGGCCCTTTTTCGGTGGTGGGCTATAAGGGGAACATTATTTTTATTTTTTTATCTCTAACCAAAAGGAAGCAGAGACTTTTCCCCAATCCGTCTTAAAAATTTGGGGGAATACCAGATGGAAAATAACAAAGTTTTTCGTTATCATCGTCAAGTCTAAAGGGGAAAATGTTTTTTGGCCCCCCTTTAATTTTTTTGGCTCCATCTTTTCCCGCTTCCTACCTATAAAATTGCCGTGGGGGGACTGCATGTCCAGGACGGGGGGGAAATCGTGTGGTATTTTCTTAAGTTTCAATAAGTTGTTTTATTAATTTGTCAGGGGTTTAAAAACAAAAGGGGATCGTTGCACTTTACACGCTTTCTCCTTTTGCGCACCCCCAAAAATTAACCCTTCTCTGGGAATGGGAAATTTACGCATTCGTTTCTTTCCTAACTCCCCCCCGAGAACCAAGAAAAAATTTCTTTGCTTTAAAAATTTTTTAAAATGTAAACAAATTTAAAAACAAGAAAATATCAAAAATTAAAAAATCAAATAAAAAATAATTTCCGGGGTTTTAAAAAATGACTTTTACCTGGGGCCGGTTTTCACACCCCCAACCACGCTTTCACACCACACCCCAGTTCTTGAAAAAAGTCTCTTTCGTTTTTCTTTTAGCAAAATGCTTGTGGTTGGGTGCCCTTGGTTGACTGGCTCCAGGCTTAAAGGGTGGGTCTTCGGGGTCGTCTTTTTGGGATTCGGGCCGAAATCTTCTTTTCGTCTTCTTCACCCAAACCCCTGGGTTTCAAAATTTAGTTTGTCTGTCTTTAAACCCCCCTCTGGGCTTCAAAAATTAGTTTCTTCTTTCCCGCTTGTCTTAACCCTAAGTTTGCTGTCTTTTTCATCTCCCAGGACCCCGTTTCTCTCGACCCTTCTCTGTCCTGTCACTCTTTTTCCCTCCCCTCTCTCTCTGTGCCCTTTTTTTCTCTCTCTAAACGGGTGTTGTTTTTCGCACGTTGTTTCCCTCGTTTATATTGGGAGGGGAAACTAAGGATTCCCCCCGGGCCCTGCCTTTGTCCCCGCTGTTCTCAAAAACCCTTGTTCAAAGTAACCCCGATTTTTCCTTGCTACATTCCCCCACTTCGATTTTTTCCCCCACCCCTACCTAAAAGGGTTAGCAAAAAACCCCTCTTAGCCCCGAAGGACATCGAAAAATTTTTCCCCCCGGGCTTTGGTGGTCGTTAAAAACAGGAAATTTTTTAAAGGAGGGGTTTTTTTTCAACCTTCCCCAAAAGCATTTTGCTAGCCCCGAAATTTGAACCAACCCCAGTGACCCCCGGCCATTTTTAAACGGAAAAAAATCCAAGGCCCCCCGCTCTTCACTGAATGTTTACCAAGAAACCCCAGATGGGCCGGGCATTTTGCACTCACTTGGGGCCCGAGGTCGGAGGGTTACAAAACCCCCCTTTCGCCACTGGCAGGTCCGAAATTTTCTCCCAGGTGGTTTTTGTCTTATGAAAACTTTGGCCGTGTGCGGGGGGTAACGTACCCCGGTTAAATTTGGGCAAATTTTATTTGGTTTCCCCGTACCTTTTCCCTTTGGGGCTCCAAGGTCTAATGCCTTTTGAGAGGTTTCACGCTCCTTGACAAATTCCCCCCCTTTGAAGACAAAGCCCCGATTGGGGTAAAAACTTAACATTCAAGGAGTGAAAACAATTAATTTTTCCCATTTAAAACCGTGCAATTTCGGCCTCTCATAAGCCTACTTTACACCCGAGAACGCACGCCCAAAATTTGTTTGCACAAAAAATTTTTTGGGAAAATCTAAACTTTCACACTTTCAAAGCAAAAAATCAACTTAAAACTGGAATCTCCCAGCTTTAAGGTTTGGTTTTGGCAAAATAACCATTATGTTTTACGGAATTCTCTCCCCTTCTCTTCCTTTCAAAGTGGCCCCAACCCCGCCCCGTAAGGGATTTGGACACGGGCCCAAGGGCCCGCTAAAACCCCAATTTATAGTGCCCGGCTTTTCGCCAACCTTTTTTTTTTTTGGCCCACGGTCCCCCCACTCTTTTTTCTTCTCCAAAAACGTTGTCGTTTCCCCGCGGGTAAGGGGTTGAATGCGCACGAACCCCCTGAAAATTTAACCCAAAGGGTACCGGGCCCCCCGTAGTACTCTTGCGTTTTCCCAAAAATTTTTTGTGGCCTTTCTTCCCGTTTTGGAAGGAAGGGGGGCGCCCCTTTATTGTCGGACATCACCCCCCTTTCTGCGTTTTTGTAGGTTTTTAAAGTTTTGCTTTTTTTGTTTTTCCCGAGGCGGAATGAGTAAATGTTCGGTACCCTTTTCCCTTGGGTTAATTTTAAAACCCGGGTTGTACCCTCTTTCACCCTTTTTTTTGTTCCTGTGGGGGGCGAAACCTAAACAATTTTTCTAAGCGGAATCCCCCTTTTGTTCTGCTGTAAGTGAAATGGGGTTAGTCTTAACCCGGGCCGCTCCAGTGCTTTATGGAGTGTTTGCCTGCCCCCGGGGCCTTTTCCTCACGTGATTCCTTTCTCTGATTCGACACGAAGTAGCGTCTGGGTTTTTCCCTACCCCCCCTGCCCGGGGTTTTCCGAATCAACCCGATTTAGGCGGCTTTGGAAAAAGCCAAAAGCCCGTTCAACTCCCTTTGAAAGGTGATCTAATCAACCCGTGCCGTTTGAATTTTGCTATTGTTCCATTTATTTGTCTACCCTCGGTTTTTTTACCCGGGGAAATTTTTCCCTTCTTCAAACAGGGAATCCTTCACCTAAACACCAGTGCACCCCGAGGTTTTAATTTACAATTTTAAACCAAAATTTTCCCCCCTTGCCCTTTTTGCACATCCATGTTTTCGCCTTGAATTGGTTTTAACACACGCACAATCCAAAACAAAAAAACAATTCATTTTTCCATCTTTTTTACCCGGGCTCTCCCTTTGGCCCGACCCTCATTGATGCTGCCCTTTTGTGAAATTAAATTTTACAATCCTTGCCAAGTGCCCTGTCTTTTTGCCCCAGAAAAAAAGGCACGTCATTCCTTTTGCCCCGTGGTATTGGTTTTCACCCTTGTTTTCTCCGTTGGGCGCCGTGGGGCCCAAGGGTGTGTTTGCGACTCATTTCGTGAGGGGCATGTGCTGGGCCCACCCTCTCTGGATATGCTTCCAGGCTTTCCTCTTTTTTCAGGCAAATTTACGCCTCGCTTCCCGGTATGTCTCAGCTGTTCAAGTACCTCATATATTTTGGTTGCCCTTTTTCCTTAATTTTGGGTTTGGTTTAAAGGCCCTCCCACAACCATCAAGTATTGGGGTTTCCCCTTTTACCAGGGTCTTGGGCCCTTTTAAATCACTGTCCACTCCCCCCTCGTTTTTCCCCTTTTTGGAGGTTTGGGCCTTTTAATTTCCGGAAATGAGTGTATGTTCACCCTGTTCGATTCGGGTGCGAAACTTTCGGGTTTAAAACCCTTTTCAGGGCAAACTTTTTGCCCTTTGTACTGCTTGTTTCCCTTGTCAAAATCCCCTTGTTAACCTTTTTGGGGAGGGTGGATCTGTTTTGTAAAGCACGGCCTGTCCCAAAAGGCGAAAAGGGTTTTTTGCCCCGTTATCTTCGGGGCCCGCCCTCGTGCTCGGGGGAACCGAAAATTTTAAAAAAACCCCTGATATAGGCGTCGATTGATTTAGTTTTTGTCCTGACAGGGGGAGTTTAAGTCTAGGTGCGCAACTTTGGGCTGCGGCCTTGGGGCCCCAAGGGAAAAGAAGGGGCTATTTCACTCCCATTTTCAGGCTTTTTTCTTTCAAAATCAAATTTTTTTGGCTAAAATTTTCCGATTCTTTCTTCGCTCTCGCCTCTCTGCATCTGCTTTAGCTCTGGAGTACACTCTCTGCATCTGGGTTTAGCTTGGCGCTGCACTTTTGCCCCGGGTCTTGCTTGGGCTGCCCCTTTTCTGCATCTGCTTTTCATTTTAGCAGCCGGCCCCTCTGCGTTTTGCTTTCATTTTTCTTTAGACCCTTCGACGCAGCAGGTTTTAAGTCTAAGTCTCTCAGAACCCCGGGATCTGAGTTTCTTTTGACAGCGTCGAGCGGTTCCTTTTTTAAACTTCCTTTTTTGAGCCCTTTCATCTCTCTCTGTTTTGTGGGGTTTCAATTTAATTACGCAGTTATTTTCCTGTATTTCCCCTTTTTTTTCCCCAAACTTTTGTTTTTTCTAAGGGGGTTTTTTTAAAAATTTCCCTTTGCCATCTTTTTTTCTGTTTTGTTTTTTTGCACCACTTAAAAACGTTTCGCTTTATAAACCCGGAAAAAAATCAGTAAAACAGTTTAATAAACGTTTCATTTCATCTTCCCCAAATTGGGGAGTGTTTTTAACACAAAGGAAAAATTAAACTTTTAAAACCACAGCTTCTGTGAGAGGGTTAAAAAAACCCCCAAGGGCCTCGTTCTTCGTTTCGATGAACGACCTTTTTTTTAAAAAACCACCCTACAAACGACAATGCTCAAAACTCAAAGAAAAAAAAAAGGGAAAAAATTAGAAGGGGTTTAATTTTTTAAAAAAATTCCTTTTGTGGAAGCTTCGCCCCAAATACTAATCTTGTACCACTTTGTTTCCCGCCTGAAAAATTAAATTTTTGGGCCCTTTCAATCCTGGGGGGCTCCAAATTTTTCCCGGACGGGGGGGAAATCCCTGATGGTTTTTGTTAAGTGCACTAAGTTTTTGTTTTTTTTAGTCAGGGTTAAAACCCCCCAAGGGTATCGTTGCAAATAATACCTTTTGCACACTCATGCGAAAACCAAACTTTTCCCCCTCTCTTGGGAATGGGATGTCAGCATTCGTTTTTTCTCCTAACCACGCTTTGGGAAAAAGAAATACAAAATTTTTAGGGTACTTTTAATTTAAACTTTTACAATTTTAAATCCAAACAAAGAAAAAAGAAAAACATAAAGTTTTAAACTTTCCCAATTCCCAAAGGGGTTTTAAAAAAATGTTCTTTCCTGGCCAGGTTTTAAAAACACAACCACGCTTTCACACCCCCCACAGTTCTTGAAAAAAAGTTTTCTTTCGTCTTTCTTCAGCCCCTGGTTGATGGTTTATGCCCTTGGTTGGGCTGGCTCCAGGCTTCAGGACTGGGTTTTCGTGGTCGTCTTTTGGGATTCGCGGAATCTTCTTCTTCGTCTTCTTCACCCCTTGGGTTCAAATTTTAGGGTTTGTCTGTTTCACCCACCTCTGGGCTTTAACTTTTTTTCCTTCTCTTCCGCTTGTTTTAACCCTAAGGCTTTTTTTCCCGTCTTTCTATCTCCAGGGAAAAGTTTTCGCCCCTTTCTCGGGCCGGCCCCACTTTTCCCTCTCTCTCTCTCTGTGCCTTTTTCTCTCTCTCTCTCCCGGTGGTTCTTCGGAAAACCCTTTTTTTCTCCCTCAGTTTTATAGGGAGGGGAAAAAAAAGGATTCCCCCTTTGGGGGGCCCTTTCTTTGTCCACGCTGTTCTCAAGCCCCTTGTTCACAAAATCCCCGAATTTTCCCCTCGCTACTTTTTTAACACCATGCATTTACACACACCCCCCACCTTAAATTTATTAGCAAAAACACTCTTAGCCCAATGGACATCGAAAAATTCCCCGCCGACTTCGGTGGGGTTGTTAACACGTAATTTTTTCTTAAGGGGGGTTACTTACAACCTTCCCCAAAGCCCTTTCAGCTAGCCCGACATAGAAAACCAAAACATGCCCACGGCTTTTTATTGAAAAAAAATTTCCCAAAGGGCCCCTGCTCTTCACTGATTTTTTAAACAAGACTTGATGAAAAAGAGTTTTTGACTCACTTGGGGCCCCCCAGGTCGTGGGGTTTAAAACCCTTCCCCTTTTGCCAAATGGGAAAGGGCCGAAATCTCTCCTTGGTGTTTTTTTTCATCTGACCACTTCGGCCGTGTGCGGTGGGTAACGTACCCTGGTTAATTGGTCAATTACTTATTTGTATACCACGTACACTGTCCCTTTGTCTCCAAGCGTCTAATGCCTTTTGAGAGGTTTCACGCTCCTTGACACTGCCCCCTGCATCCACATCAGATTTTTAAAAAAAGGTGCAACAGACTGGTAGACAAACTCCTGAATTCTTTAGACACACTTGTACATACTGGCACACATATACAACAACACACACACACACTTACAATCTCTCTATCAAACAAATGCACTGTCACACACATACAGCATATAAAAACTGAAGTCCAGCAAGCTGTACCAAAACAGATGCTAAACAGACAGAACATAGCACATCAATCACACACATGCCAGTGAGCTGCCATGAGAAAGAACCAGCATAGCAACCTGACACGTTTATAGAACAGAGGACAGAAGATAGGTAAGATAATGTTGCTTATAGCCCAGCCGACCGCAAAGGGCCACATCAGGGCTGCAGAGGACAGAAGCAGCAGACACTGAACACACTCAGGGAACAGGCTGGTCACCAGCCATCCATCCACACCTGAACATTTTTCTCTTTTCTATCTTTTTTCATAGTAAAATATTAATCCCCATGAATGCTTGTCAAGAGACCTCATTTCTTTTGATCAATAAAACAATTATAGACATATACTAAACCTGATTCAACAATACTCAGGGATTACAATATCAATTTTAATTCAATACAGTTACAACTGTGTGTGAATCTAAGCACACTTTTTCCCCAAAAAAATTCAATCATTTACTCAATTTCAAAAAATCCTTAAAGACCTTGAATCACTGGGGGTATACATGCATCTACATACACATCCCCCTTCTTTCTTTTAAGATTACTATCACACATCCTTATTCCTATTTCCTGGAAACTTCACAGAAATAAACAACAACATAGAACAACAAACATTAAAAGAAATACTGAAGATACATTACACAAGTACACACAATGTAATCGTAATTTGATCATAAATTTTTTGAAAATTATATTACTACGTTTCTCTTTATACCTGCTGGAAACTCAGTTATGCCTCCACATCTTGGAGGTAGTCAAATAATTTGAAAACTGCATTCAGAGTTACCGAAAATAGCATTTAAACAAAAATTGATCAAACCATCAATAAATCTCACAAAGACTTGCATCTTAGGCCATTCTTAACTGAACAAACTTTCAGATTGCAAATCTAGTTCATCTAGTTTGTGATCTCCGCAATTCTTATCTTTGTTCTTAACTGTCCAATCTTTAAGTTCATGAACGGAGCGGTACACATATCTTGCCGGTCCTAGCTCCATGGAAGAAAAAAAGATCACTTAACACATTTGGGGAACTGTTTGGGCTGGTGCTGAGGGAAACAACCATTTGAAAGTTCTCATGTAATAAAAATCAATTTGAGACTCGCTGACTCGATTACCTCCTGTGGTGGTAATCGCATTGTGGTTGGTTGACCTAAATTTGCATTCTTGATTCGCAAGTCAAGATTTTCATTTGGTACACCTAAAACATTTGAGTACACAATGCTTTGGAATAAACTAAGATATAAGCTAATAAGATACAGCTAAAATTGATTTCCCATCCTATTCAAAAAGCCCATGCTTATTAGGCCTTCTAATGAATCTCAGTTGAGCATACGTGAGCACTGCTTTGCAAGATGTGTTCTCCTCCTTTAAGAAAAGACTGTTCAGACTTCAATTAAGAATCGGTTTGTAGTTTGTCACACTTGGTGAAGTCTTCAAACTAGATCCTGGATCTGGAGCGTCGGTTAAGAGAGTAAGTATGATTCCTCATTAGTTCACAATCTGAAAATACAAACCAATTAAGAATGGCTTTTACAGATTTACAACAATCTGGTAATACAAACCAATTAACAATGGCCTTTAGAGATTTACAACAATCTGGAAATACAAACCAATTAAGAATGGACTTTAGAGATTTACAACAATCTGGAAATACAAACCAATTAAGAATGGCCTTTAGAGATTTACAAAATCCTTCTTCGTGGTAAGAAACTTGCCTGCATTGAGATCTTTGCTACCGAGGGTAAAAAGTTCTACCACAGTTCTAATTCAAAACTCAGACTACTAAAACCCACACAAAATCATGTTTATTTGTACAGACTCACTCTCATTCATACTAAAAGGATCTTCCACATAAACGGAATCAAAACAAAACTGGCACAAGGAAAAAGGGCTGGTGATACACTTTACAAAAAAAAAACAACAACAACAAAAAGTGCAGAAGGGTGATGTGGGAAGAAACTTGGCGAGGGAATGATATGAAAGATCAACCCAAACATGCAGACGGGAGAAAGAGATTGACTCGATTCCCCAGTAAACTCATCCACAACTACAGAAACTCTAACTCTGCACCCCTTTGGAAATGACACCCATCAGCACTACCAAACTTGCCATACAATCATGCAGGAATAAGCTACCTAACCAAAACTGATGACACACCACAAAGTATACCTTCACCAGCCGCTGTGGCGAAGTGTTAGCGTCGCGGACTCCCGGCTGGGGGGTCGTGGGTTCGAATCCCATCAGAGTCATGTGGGTTTTTTCTGCCCCGACCGGCTCCTACCCAGAGTTGAGTTTGCTGCGGACTCAGTTGGGAAGACTGGGACCACACAGTCGAGTTTCATCCACTTAATGGATGCGTTTCTGAGAGTGTTGCTCAAATTTCCTGACCAACACTGCAGGTGCCTGTATCTCTCGGGCCTGGTTGACGCCAGGATTTTATTATGAAAGGAAGCGTAGAGTACAGCCCTGTCATGTAGTCTCAGACCGAAATGGAAATCCGTAGCATCATCTTAATCATCCTCATTCCCATTGATCAGCATTAAAAAAAAAAATGTCTCAAGTTCTGTGGCCCTTCATGCCCTGCTCTCATGGTGACCTCAATTTCGATGTCCTCTCCACGTCTGTGGCCTTGGTTTGCTTCCGTCGGGGTCTCCGGTATCGGCGAGACCATGGGGGCTGTCGTTGGACGGACGTGGTGGCGCCCTCCGGAGGGAGAGCTCACTCACGCTGGCTCCGCGACTAAGCAATTATTGTCGTCAGTAGGGGGCTTAGTAGGTGGTGTCCTGCGTATGTTAGATCAGAACAGGCGCCACTGAACACCACCGAAGTGACTCGGCGGCGGTGCAGTGTCTCCTCGGTGGGTTGCCTCTTGGCGACTTGACATTGACTGCTCCCTGTGGATTGCTGGTGCCGGGGCTGCGGCGGGGCCAGCTGGGCTATGGCTGTGGACGGGGTGTCGGAATAAGCGGCGTGGGTGCACTGCCTCTGAGGTGGCGCAGAGGTTGGGACAGCAAAAAAAAAAACAAGAAAAAAAACAAAAAAAACAAAGTATACCTTCAACTTGGTGACAAGTTACTCAATAAATGCTGAAAATCATTGGATTCATGAATAAAGCAAAAACAAAATAGAACCGAAGTCACCTCTATCATTATTAAGATTATTTATCATTATCCTTTTTTTCCTGCAAAGTTTGCCTATTATAAGTCATGAGCATATAGACACACTTTAAATCTATATCTCTGTGTACCTGATCAAAGAAATAGTAAACAAGAACAAACCCAACAGATTCTACTGGAGCTTCAGTCCTTACTGTGTTGACATGGTCAAAACATCCACAACGGCAGAACTCTACAAAAGTAATCAAATTCAACGAACTCTACAAAAGTATTCAAAATTCAAACTACAATTTCAACACCTTGCTACATGCACCTCAGAACTGATTTAATCTCCATAACAGCAGAACTGGATAAAACACCTTGCAACTTATTAAAAGAAAAGTTAGCAAAACACACACAAAAACACAAACGAAAACCAACCAAGAAACAAAAAACCACTAACAAGGAAAAAAGAGTGCTCAAGCTATTGGCAACATTTTCACATTTCTTCACCAATTAAATGGAGATAAAACCGTGAATGGAAATAACAACTCAGAACAACAATTCAAATCCTCCAGACAAGACAAAGGATGAACTCCTCAAAACTGCCTCTAACATCTCGCAACTCAAAAATGGTAACCACACAAGAAAGCGAATCTGAACGAAATTTGCCACAGGGGGACAGACCAACTGACCGATCCTCTCTGCGATACCTACATCATGAGGATGGGCGTTAAGAAGACTCTCGTTAGAGTGAAGAGTGTCATCGAAAGTGTCCAGATGGGGGCTCAGATCCCATTCCCAGTCCCGTCGTAAAGAGAGGGAGGAGGGGACAATAGCATAGGAGGAAGAGGGGGAGGCCAGAGTCAGGCAGACACGCTTCATTCGCACCACCTCACGCAATGCGCGGTGAACCCAACGTAAGCAGAACTGGCAGAGATGAAGGGAATAGAAGAAGAGTGATGGAGAGAACCCCTGGGGAGAGGGGCAAGGGGTTGGGAAGGGACGTACTGAAGCGTGGCGCCAGTAGTGGAGAATGTCCTGAATGTTGGCGGTGGGTGACAGTATGAGGTAGTTCCGCCACTCATTCCAATCGATCGTCAATGTTCCATCTGTGTCCATTCTGCAACAGACACAGTAGGCATGGAAACACTAACACTTGCAACTGCAGGAAAAAAATACAGAAGAAAAAATCTTAAATGCAGCTGTGACAGGCAAACAAAACAAAAAACAAGGATAACTCTTGCTCCAGTGGAAAAACAGTTACACTTTCGTAACTAGACCAAAGTTACTTATATGCCCAATTTGCCCATCACTCTGTATGCAGATACAAAGCGTACAGACCTAACAAGAAAAAGTCCTAAAAACTTAATGCCTCAAGTCTGCCTACATATTAAGTGCCCGACACATGCACACAATATCCACCAAAGAAATTTACAAAGTAACATACACTCGAGAAGGTCGCTGTCTTTTGATCTTGAACATGGTTAAACAGAATACACACTAGAGGAGAAGTAAGTACAGAAATATCTATTAAATATACACACAGGAAATCTCAAATGAGGCAAGGTGCTGGAACCAGTAACTAAAAACAAGGACACTAACTCTAGCTCCCATCAGCTGGGCACACAGAGAAAGACAATGTACTATCTTACCCGCACTCTTTTAACAAATTTGAAATGATCCTCAATACAGCAAAAGCAGACAAATCCTGCACTTAAATATACACAAGAAAAACAATATTACAGTGTGTTAAAAAAAAAATTCTTTGAAGCCCCCGCATTCAGCTGGGAACACAGAGAAAGAAGACAACATACTACCTTACCCGAAACTCTTTTAACAAATTTGAAATGATCTTCAATACAACAAAAGGAGAAAAATCTTGTGCTTAAATACACACAAGATAAACAATACTACAGTGTGTTAAAAAAAAATGAAAGAAAAAAAAAACCCATGTCCTAAGAATAACATAAACATGTGCATTTTCAGTATCTTAGCATCTATTTGCAAAGTCAGTGTAATCCCTTCTTTTTACCATCAAGCTTTAGACAATACTTTAAAAGTCTAAACTTAGAATTAAAATACCACATCCCTGATGACAGGGGCTGTGGCCTGCAATGAAACAACTGACAGGGATTGTGGCCTGCAATGAAACAACAACTGACAGTGATTGTGGCCTGCAATGAAACAACTGACAGGGATTGTGGCCTGCAATGAAACAACTGACAGGGATTGTGGCCTGCAATGAAACAACTGACAGGGATTGTGGCCTGCAATGGAACAACTGACAGTGATTGTGGCCTGCAATGGAACAACTGACAGTGATTGTGGCCTGCAATGAAACAACTGACAGTGACTGTGGCCTGCAATGAAACAACTGACAGGGATTGTGGCCTGCAATGAAACAACTGACAGGGATTGTGGCCTGCAATGAAACATATTGACAGGGATTGTGGCCTGCAATGGAACAACTGACAGGGATTGTGGCCTGCAATGGAACAACTGACAGGGATTGTGGCCTGCAATGGAACAACTGACAGGGATTGTGGCCTGCAATGAAACATATTGACAGGGATTGTGGCCTGCAATGAAACAACTGACAGGATTGTGGCCTGCAATGAAACAACTGACAGGGATTGTGGCCTGCAATGAAACAACTGACAGGGATTGTGGCCTGCAATGAAACAACTGACAGTGACTGTGGCCTGCAATGAAACAACTGACAGGGACTGTGGCCTGCAATGAAACAACTGACTGGGATTGTGGCCTGCAATGAAACAGCTGACAGGGATTGTGGCCTGCAATGAAACAACTAATAGGGATTGTGGCCTGCAATGAAACAACTGACAGGGATTGTGGCCTGCAATGAAACAACTGACAGGGATTGTGGCCTGCAATGGAACAACTGACAGGGATTGTGGCCTGCAAAGGAACAACTGACAGGGATTGTGGCCTGCAATGAAACATATTGACAGGGATTGTGGCCTGCAATGAAACAACTGACAGGGATTGCGGCCTGCAATGAAACAACTGACAGTGACTGTGGCCTGCAATGGAACAACTGACAGTGACTGTGGCCTGCAATGAAACAACTGACAGGGATTGTGGCCTGCAATGAAACAACTGACAGGGATTGTGGCCTGCAATGGAACAACTGACAGGGATTGTGGCCTACAATGAAACATATTGACAGGGATTGTGGCCTGCAATGAAACAACTGACAGGGATTGTGGCCTGCAATGAAACATATTGACAGGGATTGTGGCCTGCAATGAAACAACTGACAGGGATTGTGGCCTGCAATGGAACAACTGACAGGAACATACAGAAGGAATACTGGTCTATTTTACTGCTTAGGCAAGTTCTGTTACACAGTATCAGAAAACCACTTTCAAACTGAAAGCATGTTGTTGTCTAATTAAAACAAAAAACGATCAATCAAATGTATGTGTGTGTTTATATCTACACATACAGATATGCAAATGTCTGCATGCAGGTGCTTCAGGATGCACATGCGTTCATGACTTCTTTTCACAGAAGCATATGTGAAGTCTCTGCATGTGAATGGGCATGTGCATGTGTTCACAGACAAGTAGATGCATGTGCTCATTTGTGTATATATGCTGTTTGCGACTGTTCCATAGTAAAACCATATGTACAAGACAGTTTTAACTGACAACAGTTGACACACAACCAGAATCTATCCAAACCTCTGCAACATTTGTTTGGCTTCTGATGGAGCTATAGTGACACCCAGCTTGCGAAAGGATTCCACGATCTCGTGGGCTTCAATTGAACCTGCAAAAAAACAGGAAAAGTAAACGCTCAATTAAAAATCATGTTTAACACATGTATACACACAAAAAACAAACCTGACTTTCATGAACACAATATTTTTTCCTGAAAAAAGGTATAATGGACTTACAAATGCCAACCCTTATGCATCAAAGCTGTGCATGTGGTCAGTACCATTTTCTATGTATGCAAACCAATATATGTACATATGTGCGATCATACATAAGTCTTTACACTCACACAAATTAGTTTAACACATTCCGCTCCACCCCACCCCCTTCCCCATCAGAATGCACAAGTGTACAGCAAACATGCATATGGGAATATTGACAAATCCCAGACATTATTAGAAAACATAAATGAAGATCATCTCCTCTCACCCTATCTCTGTCCCCACCAGACCCCTCCCTTTGATGTACATCCTGCAACCTTTATTTTCCACCATTTGAAAATGTCCTTATCATCTCTTTTTTTCATCACATTGTATAATCATTGTCTTGGAACATGTAGCATACACACATGCATTCACATGTGGTACATACGTCTTATGCAAAGAAGGCACAAACTAATGTATGCAAGGTAGATGATAATGACAAAAAGCAAAGAAAAACTATTCTGTTATTCTAGACCTTTTCTTTTTTTCTTTTTAAAAAAAAAGAGAATTCCCGCTATAAACCCTTTATTTAAAGATCTGAATACAAGATGTCCTATGCGCTTTTTCCAGAAATAAATAAAAATTCAAAACATAACTTTTCTGTAAATCAATCAGTTCCAGGCGTTTTGATATTATTCATTTTCCTCAAAGTAGCTGTAGCTTCAGCTATGTTAATGTGTCCTTCAAGATCTACTGCTTCATATTGAGTTACAGTACAAACATTCCGTACCATCACCTCACAATCGACTGTCTTTTCTCATACAGATGTTTCCGGTACATTATCAGGTACCATTCAATTATATGCTGATAACTTTGTTACACACTTATTCACAAATATTCTTTTTTTTCCAGCTCACAAAAGTGCTTAGGTATTTTATTATCTTCTGTAATTCAGTTAGCTCTGGATCGTAAAATGCCTTCTTCCAGTTCTTTTGCTTGAAGTCCTGTCGCTTTTCATTTTTCAAGTCTCTATGTCATACCCATCTTTATTTATTTATTTCTCTAGAAATCCTATTTCATTTTCCAGTTCAATTTCTAGTTCTGGATCAATTTTGTGTTTCACTGAAGCATATGCAATACTTTTGCTTCTAACTTCCATAAGAAGTACACCTGTGAAAAGTTGATCAGAAATTGTGAACTGATTTCTTCCGTTTCATATTTCTCAAGTAATTTCTGTCATAAGATGTAGCTGCATTTTGGGCCACAACGTTTTCAATAGTTTGTTTATGTCATTCATATACCTTAACAGAGAACTTAATCTTTTCATTTTTTTTTCATCTAAGGTTATTTCTGGAGTTATATCTGGATAGTATCTTCACTGTGTAATTTTTTTTCTTTGAACTTGAGTACAAATCAGGATTGTCCTCATTTACACTGTAATTAAATTTTCATCATTTTCTATAGGTAGACTTGCGTTGATTTTGAAGTCATGTTCTTACCATCTTTGTTGACATCCAGTTTTCTGAAGTTTTTGCTTAAGCTCCTTGTCATGCTCTTGATGTACAGCACAAACTCTTCAAAGTCGATCTGACCATCTCCATCTCTGTCGTACTTCTTGAACATTTTCTGGGGGAACCATCATCAGAGTTGCAGCCAAATAGTTCATAAAATGCACTGCTTTCACCTTTTATTATTCTTACACTGTATTTACACATGCATGCACATGATTATATACTATCACATGCCGACAGATATACCTTTTGCATTTTATCTAAACAACTCTTTTTCTCTTTTTTTTTCCCTTTTTTTTTGTGTCCCATTTTCTATGCCACCTCAGTGGGGCACCGAGTGGCACTGCACCCACGCACTCATTCCGACCTTCAATCCACAACCAAAGCCCTGCCCGGCCCGCCGCTGCCTCAGCACTGGGCAATCCGTAAGGAGCAGTCAATGTCAAGTCGTCAAGAGGCAATCCACCAGAGGAGACACTACACTGTTGCCACGTCACTTCCAGTGTGTTCAGGGGCGCCTGTTCTGATCTAACATACGCAGGACACCCACCTATTGAAGGCAAAAATTTGCTTAGTTGCGGAGCCGGTGTGAGGGAGTTCTCCCTTTGGAAGGCGCCACGATGTTTGTCAAACGAGATAAGAAAAAGATAATGTTGCTTATAGCCCAGCCGACCGCAAAAGGGCCACATCAGGGCTGTCACCACGTTAAAACAACTCACCAGTCATTAAAAAAAAAAAAAAAAAAAAAAAAACAACCCAACTTTCACACATCTCATTAAATGACATCGTCTAGAAACGCACAGAAATTGCATTAAAAATCTTTCTTCCGTAAAATCTTAAATCAGATGAAAAATGTTAATCTCTCTCAAAAACTAAAGGGAAACACATCAGGCAGGACATCCCTGAACAGGATCTTCATGGACTCCGCTGTAAAATGTTGTGTCTCACATCGTGCAAGTCCCAACACTCAAAAAGAACATGTTTCATTGTGAGTGGCGCATGACATGGAATACACCACGGAGCATTCTTCATCTTTTAAAAGGTAAGAATGGGTAAAATACGAATGGCCGGTGTGCAGCCGGCACAGAAACCGTTCCTCTTTACGACCTCCCGACGTAGATGGGAGGAAGTCCTTAAGGTTTGGACGGATCTGAAAGAGTTTTTTACTCGTCTGTGTGTTCCAATCCTCCTGCCAGAGGTCCTCACATAATCGTTAATTTTGGGTTTCACATCTGAGCAGGGTATATAAACGTTGGACAGTTTCTCTCTTGTGGCGTTCTTGGCTAAACGTTTCAACCATTTCGTTCCGCCGATGCCAAACATGACCAGGAACCCAAGCAAGAGTAATGTTGTAACCGGGCCGCCTTCAATTGCTAAAAAGTTCAAAAAAAAGTAAAAAGTTCTGGATGCTGAAGGTTGCGGCCAGCTATGGCCTCCAAAGCTGACAGCGAATCCGACAGAACCAGAAAGTCCCTCTTCGAAGAATGCGAGATTATCTTCAAAGCCAAAAACCAGAGCGGTAAGTTCAGCAGAATAGACAGAAGCATCGGAATGAATATGTTCCAACAGTATCTGAGAAGGAGCCCAGGCAGTAGGCTGCACAGGCCACTCCATCTTCAGACTTGGAAACCGTCAGTGAAAACTTTTTGACAGGATGGGAATTTGGAACAGAGGTCAGCATACAATGCCTTGTATGCCAGAGAGCTGGTGACTCTTTGCGAAAAGCCTGCAAGATCGAAACGAATCTCTGGTGTGAAAAAGGTCCACGGAGGTTGATCCGGAAACTTGGAAAAATCGGACACAACTCCTAGGTCTAGACCTGCATTCCGCACGTGAGGCCGCATACGAAGACCAACGGCGGAATACATTTCGGGTTATTTTCAAACTTACTTTGGAACGGAGGTCAAAGACACAGTCATCAGGCAGGATTCTGCGGTTCCGAGAACAGTCGGATATAATAATTCAAAGACAGTTTCAGCCTGCGGTTGGACAGTGAAGGTTCACCCGCCTCTGCGTACAGGCTGTACACAGGGGTGGTGCGGAACGCTCCAAGACAGAGACGAAGCCCTTGAGGGTGGATAGGGTCCAAGAGTTTGAGGTAAGACGTCTTGCGGAGCCGTACACAGCACAACCGTTAGTCCAGTTTTGGAACGGACCAAGGCTCTGTAGAGGTGCAGCAAAGTTTTTTATCAGCGCCCAGTCGGTTGTGCGCTACGACCCGCAGAATATTCAGTGCTTTCTGGCAAGCAGTTTTGAGGCGTTTGATGTGGCTGAGAAAGTTAAGTTTCTGGTCAAAAATGACTCCCAGAAATTTGGCCTCTTTAACAGCTGGAATGGGAGATTTCCCTACTTGAAGTTCAGATCTGGAAAAAACTGACGGAAATTATGGAATGAATACACTGCGTCTTTGTTGGAGAAAAGGTGAAACCGTTTTTCATCTGCCCACCGATGGATTTTATCTACGCAAAGCTGGAGCCTGCGCTGGACACTCGGGTACAGGCTTCCAGTTGCGTAGACAGCAAAATCATCCACAAACAATGAGCAGTCTGAACCCTGCTGAACTGATTGAACAATGTTGTTTGATTTTAATACTAAAGAGGGCAGGAGACAGTATGCCCCCCTGTGGAACACCCAACTCCTGCTCGTGGACATCAGAGAGAGTGGTGCCAACCCGGACCTGAAACTGTCGTTCTGCCAAAAAATTTTAAATGAAAAGCGGAAGATGACCTCGAAAACCCAGATCATGGAGATCATGAAGTATCCCCGACTTCCAGGTGGTATCGTAGGCCTTCTCCAAGTCAAAGAAAATTGCCACTGCATGCTGTCTGTTCAAAAAGCGTTCCGAAGTGTAGATTCCAGACGAATCAAAGGTCAACGGTAGTCCGATGTTTGCGGAAACCACACTGTTCTTTCGCCAAAAGGGCCCATCGGTTTCGAGTTTCCACATGAGCCTAGCATTGACCATTTTCTCCATCAATTTGCAGACACAGCTGGTCAAAGCTATGGGACGGTAGTTTGATGGATTAGAAAGATCTTTCCGGGTTTGGGGATGGGAATAATGAGGGCTTTCCGCCAAGAGGGTGGAAAGAAACCTGTAGTCCACACATGGTTGTATACCTGTAGCAGTATGTTCAGACCTTCTTGCGGAAGATGTTTCAACAGTTGATAATGAATTTCATCCATACCTGGAGAGGAATCGCTGCAAGAAAGTAAGGCAGATTTCAGCTCGTTTAACGTGAAAGGAAGATTGTAGTCTTCCATGTTGTCGGACGAAAAGTTGCGGGGTGATTTTTCTTTTAGGGCTTTGTTTTTGACAAAAGTGGCTGATTTGTTAGAAGAGGAGGAATTCTTTTCAATGGTTGAAGCAAGCAGATTAGCAACTGCTTTTTTGTCTGTTATTAAAGAGTCCGAAAACTTGAGATGGTTCACAGTGGACAGGTGTTCTTCCCTTTGATTTTCTTAATGATGTTCCACACTTTTTTCTTGGAAGTTTTCGATGTCAGCCTGGAGCAGAACTTCTCCAGGACCGACGTTTACTGATTTTAAAAGTGTGTCTCGATTTGGCACGGAGTTTTTGAGGGGCTCGAGCGTTGGACCCGAAGGTCGTTGGTACACCTGACGCTGAGCCCGTTTTCGAACTTTGGAAATCTGTTGGCAGTCTGAATCAAACCAGGGTGTTTTTGGCATTGAAGTTTATCGGAAGACACTGGAATACAAGCTTTAGCACACTTGATCACAGTGTTAGTCAGTGATTGCTGGGTCCGGACTCTGAAGAAAATCAGCGTCCTGGAATGGCTTAGAAATAGTGGCTGCAAATAGATCCCAGTTTGCTTTCTTATAATTTAGATGTTGAGAGACAGAGACGTGTTCAGTTATTACAGGTTGTAGAAGGACAGGGAAATGGTCACTTCCGTGCAGATCGTCATGGACAGACCACTCATAGTCCAGGACCAGCGAGGGGTCACAAACCGACAAATCTAAACACGAAAGTGAACCTGTGGAAGAGTGGAGGTAAGTTGCGGATCCGTCGTTCAGACAACACAAATCCAAATCCGAAAGGACATCCTCTATACCAGACCTCTGGATGACGAACTGACACTACCCCAAAGAGGATGTGACGTTAAAGTCACCCAACAGCAAAAGAGGTCGAGGAAGTTCTCCTATCAGACTGACAAGGTCCTGACGACAAACCGGGACAGAAGGTGGGAGATAAAGGGAACAGATTGTCACAGTCTTGTGGAGATGACTCTCGCAGCTACAGCCTGAAGGGAGTAGACAGAGCGACAGGACTATACAACAAAGTTTTGTGTAGGAGAAGGGCAACACCGCCCGACAGTCCCAGCGTGGATGGTTGTACAGGTTTTGAAAGAATATTAAAGCCAGAAAGAGTAAAGGTCTTCTGGCTTTGAATTTGAGTTTCCTGAGAGCTACGACGGAAGGTTTTATAGATTGACACAGAAGCTGCAGCTCCTCGAAGTTGGAATTTAGTCCATGGATATTCCAATGGAATATTGTACTATCCATGGTGCAGAGGGCGAAAGGAGAGAGATCAGGTCAGGGGGCCGGAATAGCTCAGTGGTAGAGCGCCGGAATCGTAATCTTGGTGATCCTGGGGTTGCGGGTTCGAACCCCCGCCGCGGCGGGCGTTTCGGTACAGGGGGATTTTCCCTCGGAGTTAACATTGGTTCGGACTCCATTTCCCATACAGTCCTTCGAATGAGACTATAAACCGAGGTTCCGTGTGTGAACGCATGCATAAGATCTTGCACACACGTAAAATCCCCATCACCAACTTTCGGAAGAGAAGGCCAGTTTGGCCGTTGGTATGGATGACACGTTACACATAGCATGCACCCTGCGTGAGAAACGGAAAGAACGAAGGAGTAATTGATATTGAACGATATTGACTGGATGACACGGGAAACGACCGAATGACGCCAGCTGGCAGCTCTTCAGTCGCACTACCCAGGTAGGCAGCCCGTTGTGTATATGAGTATTGATTGTAGAGCGCAATGAGTTGATTCCAAGAATTGCGCTATATAAAATCTATATATTATTATTATTATTATCTCCTCCTCAACATCTGCTTCCAATGGAGTGAATTTGTTATTGAGTTTCACTGGACTGTGATGGTCTTCAGACCTGCTGGCAGACTTGCCAACAGGTGAAGAAGGTCTGGATTTGGGAGACGGTGGAGGTTTCTTCCTCATCTCCACCATCTCCACACTGGGTTGAACTCCCTTGCCCGCACGGGGACTGGACAGAGGAGTTCGAGGGGGGATTGCTGGTTTTTTAATCTGCCCAGCAGCAGATGTTGTAGACTGCTGGGCAGTCTGAGGGTGGCGGATTTTTTGCCTCCACCAGGGGCATTCACTTTGGGTTGGAAGGTGGTGGACCTGCTTCCACCAGAGTTGACAGTTCTTCCTTGCAATGTCTTCGAAAACGTAAAGTCATCAGTCTGACAGCAGACTGACCGAGTAGGAACTGTGGGAACTTTCTTTAACGCCGAAGCATACGAAGAAGCTGTCGGCGTCTGACTGCCCACAACCTGTTTCCGGGCTTCAAAAAGGAGATCTTCTTTTTCTGTTTTAACTCTTTGTATTGCGGATTCCTGAATCCAAAGAGGACAGTTTCGTGAAGAGGAGGGATGGTCGCCACCGCAGTTTGCACAATGTGCCGGATCTTTACAACGGCCCATCATGGGTTGCCTTGCAGCAAATACCGCACACCTCCTGCCCAGAACAACGGTTTCTGACATGGCCAAACTTCTGGCATCTGAAGCACCTCAACGGGGACGGAACATATAACTGAACCCGGACATTCGGTAGCCGACTTTGATGACCGGAGGCAGCACAGGGTTGCAGAATGTCAGAAAGAGGGTGTTGGTGGCCACTCTTTCTGCACCCTTCTTTACTGTCACCTGCGCACCTCCGTCCCCACCCTGGGACGCCAGCTCCGTTTTGATCTCTGCCTCTGAAACACCTGATAAATCCCTGCAGCGAATCACTCCTTTCGATGAATTCAACTGTTTGTGGGGAGTCACCCTGATCTCCCTGTCCACTAGTTTTGTTGCCTTCAGCAGCTGTTCAGATTGTTTTTTGTGATTTACATTGAATTAGAAACGAGCCGTTCCTCAACCTCTTGATGGACCGAGGGTCACCTGCTAAGCCTTGAAAGCCCTTTTGGATAGCAAAAGGCTCAGAGCTGAAAGGGGTCTTTCTTGCTCCGTTCCTTCCATAACGAGCCAGGAAGCCCAGAAACCTGTCTTCTGTCGTACCTCCATATCCGAATCGCTGTCAGAATCGAAATCCCCTGAAATAGGGGATGCTGCCTTCCTCTTTTTTGGGGGGATGTGTTTTGAAAAAAGCCATATTTATTTTATTATGTTTCATCTCTCCCCTTTCCCACCCACCTTGGAGTCCAACTAAGGGGCCAGGGCCAAGAAACCAATGTCTTGACCCCTTCCAGGCTTCGGGAGAGACATACGACAAACAGAAACACCAACCCTATCCCCCCTGATCATGCTCAACTCCCGGGAATCAGAGAGCTGAACACTGCAGGGGTTAACTTGGCCAGCAGGGGAACTGTCTGTCTTGACCCAGCCCCAAGAAGGGGAGCCGATTAATACACCCAGGCCAAAGTGTACTCCCTGTCTAGGAGAGGTCCGAGCCAAAGTGATGTGTTGAGAGCGCTGGCCCTCTCAATCACCAGGATCTCATTTCCCCTCCGACACAGGTCGCAACGCACGGCAAACGCGGGGGATCTTAAGGAGACCACAGAGAGAAAAGGAGTGTGGAAAAGAAGACTTGAAGGGGAGACGAAGATAGAAAAGGGCCAAACAAGAAAGGCAGAAAACAAAAAAAGCAGAAAGGCGGCTACTCTTAGTCAGGATCCTCACCCTTAGCCTATCTGACATGGGGAAACCCTACCAGGGGCATCAACTCTTACCACGTTACGCTTAGGCCAGACAGCATCTTGGCTTCTCGGACCTAGAAGCAGTTTGAAAAAACCCGCCTATCTCCGAGTATTGATGCCCCCGCCAGCAAAGCCTAAGGGATCACTGTACCGCGCAAGCCCTCCGACCACGACAAGGTTGCAACCCCGAGAGGGTTTCAAACGGCAGCGCCAATGAACTTGCCAATACTGGTGACCCGACAGAATCAAACCAAGGCCATAAATGTGGAGAGGACATCAAAACTGTGGTCACCAAGAGAGCAGGGCATAAAGGGCCACATAACTTGAGATTTTTTTTATGCTGATCAATGAGAATGAGGATGATGAAGATGATGCTACGATTTCCATTCCAGTCTGGGACTGCATGATGAGGCTGTACTCTACACTTCCTTTCATAATATATTCTGGTGTCAGCCAGGCCTGAGAGATACGACACCTGCAGTGCTGGTCAGGAAATTAGAGCAACACTCTCAGAGATGCATCCATTAAGTGGATGAAACTTGCCTGTGCGGTCCCAGACTCCCCAATTGAGACCATAGCAAACTCAAATCTGCGTAGGAGCCAGTCGGGGCAGAAAGATCCCACATGGCTCCGATGGGAATCAAACCCATGACCTCCAAGCCGGGAGTCTGTGATCCTAACCACTTCGCAATGGTGGCTGGTCCAAATATCTATTTCAATGTTGGATCATTTATTTCATGTTTAGTCCCTTCTCTGTCTTTATGGCCTGTATCTCTTCATCTCCCTATTGTATAATCTAGCTGACATTTGTAGTTTTCACACTTTTGGCTCTTTTTTTATACTAAAATATACACCCCATTAAACTCATAAATAAAATTTTAAGAGAAATATAATAACTCACAATGCATCAGTTTGTAATTTATGAAGACTGCAAGATCAGTTTTTGTATTTTACTTTTTAAGCACAAATTTTTCAACACACAAAAAAAGCATGAAAATCGAAAAGAACAATCCCATATGAAGACAAGTTTGTATAATACAGATAATGCATTAAACATGTACATAACAACCAATAACTCTAACATGAAATTACTGGCAATATCATATTTCAAAATGTTCTTATAAGACCGTTTTCAAAGTTCTACTATCAAAAAAAAAAAAAAAATTTCTGTATAAAAATTCATACGCATTATTGCTGAAGTAGCAACTAGCATGAGCATATCAACTTTGGACAAAGCACTGTATTATCTGTCAAATGGATTTTTTAGGTATGGACATAGGGGAGAGCTCGTTGCACAACTAATTCTTTTTCTCCCTTTTTGAGTTTGCTGTCTGTAGGTTTTCATTTCCCTATCAAACCATGACCACACTACTGCTCACTTTCTGCCCACAAGTGTCACCAAGTGTTGAGTAACAATGAGGGAAAAACAGAAAGTTCCAACATTGTTATAAAATGAGCAATACTCATCTGTTTTAGGGTTTGAAAATTAAGTTGCACAGGACATTCGCGTGCGCACGAGAGAGAGAGAGAGAGAGAGAGAGAGAGAGAGAGAGAGAGAGAGAGAGAGAGAGACAGACAGACAGAGACAAGAGACACAGAGAGAGATAAATAACAGGGACTGGCAATAATGTTAATGGCATGTGACTGTCTCACTGCAACAGTTTGCTGTTTATCGTCTCATCCAAAAGCCCACTCAGACAAGACAGAGAGAAACCATCCCATCAGCCCGCATGTAAACAAACCAAACTCTATGCAAAGGATTTTCCAAAACTTTTGACAAGGTGAGCTATTGTCTCCTAATTCACAAGTTGCAGCACTAGGGGATCTGTGGCCAAAGAACACAGATCCAGAACTTTTATGTCTGAGACCACGCACTGTCTCGGAGCATGGATTCCCTAGGGATCAGTCCTGGGCTCTGCTCTCTTTCTCCTCTGCTCAAACCACCTCCCGTGACAGCTATCCCCATCCGCCTGACTTCTGCTGGCTATTGTAGAATATCAACTCATCCAAGGATCATGGACTTACAAGATCTCAGTTACAATGGCCAGCAGAAAAGTTATGAATGATGTCCTTTCATCCAGAAAAGTATCAGACTCCCAATGATGAGGAAATGAGACCTGACTGTACAGCACTGATCCCATGGCCAAACCCAGAATGAGACCTGACTGTACAGCACTAGATTCCACAGAACTGCAAGAGCTGTGAGACAGACAACCTACTTGGGTGTCACTATTCCCAAGATCTCAGCTGGGACACCCGTTCTGCCACCATTACCAATAAAGCTGGAGAGACTCAGTTTTCTTTGTTGAAATGTGAAGGCTGGCTTTGATATGATCAGAAGAAAAGATCAGGAGATAAGATAAGATATATTGCTTATAGCCCAGCCGACCGCAAAGGGCCACATCAGGGCTGTAAAAGAGAATATTAAACCTTGTATGACCCAGCCTTGAGTATGCTGCTCTGATCTGGTATCTGCCACGGACATCAACTAGGTGGAGAAGGAGCAGCATTATGCTGCCTGCTGGGTGGTCACCTGGCACCACC
>CM031625.1:14734430-14789430 GCA_018398815.1 Conus ventricosus | reverse complement strand
CACCTGTAAACACCAAACTGCAAGTCCTCCCTGTCCCCCACCCCACCCCCCTCCACCACCTCCCACCCGACCATGCTAGTTACTGCCTCCTGTTCAAATACCACCCCCACCCCCCTTATTTTACTGACTCCCTCACTACTGCGCTACAAATGCAACCTCCTTTAGTGCGACATAATCATCGACATAACGATGTGGCCGCCTAACGGAAGAAGAAGAAATCAAATGAATTCTAAACATACACGAAAAAGTTTACTCCCAAAGTAGAACTGATTAACCACTTTCTCCTTTCTCTTCGATGTGTTAATTAAGTTGAAAAGACGTACAAACTTGCTCACGAACATTCATATGTCTACCATTGCCTTAACTGAGTTGGATTTAAGGGAAAAGACATACTCATCAACTTACAGGCAACGGTACACATCTGATGTGAATGTTCGTGAGCAATGTATAAGGCTAGGAGGGCATGAAAGCATGTGTGAACTTGTCAACTGTTGTAGTCATTGGTTGACTGATCAATAATCTTTATTCCGATGGTAACCGGTAAGCCGAAAACCCCCGCGCTCCCCCCCTCCTGTCTATACCTTGTCCATCTAGAGACTCACGAACACTATCGCACGATATCGCGCTGGTGACCTACTCGTTTTTGAGTGAACCAGCCTTTAGGAAGAAGAAGAAGAAGAGAAGATATACTGTGGTATACATCATATTCAACCTGATTATGACATTGCTACTATCCATGAAAACGCATGGCTGATAGTTTGAAGATGGATGGTGTCGCGGTCAAATTCGTTGCTCAGTCAAATTCGTTGCCTGGCATACCAGCTTAGGTTGCTGGTATACGAACTTAGCCAAGAATGACGTCATAACATGTAGTTGCAATGGTCACAGCAAAACTCCCACAGTTTAAGACCAACCACTACCACTACCACGAAAAGAGCAGGGGGTTCCCCGCTGCCCTGGCAAAATTGATGTAGATTGAAGATAGCCGCCTGGTATTTCTTACCAAGCCACAAAAATTGTCACTTACTGTTATCGTGTGCCATCGTGTACCGGTGGAAATGGAGGACACGTAGGCCTATAAACATCACATGCATCCTATGTGAAAAACTGGAGGAAAAATGAGATAAATGAAAATGAGTGACTGATATTTGAATGGTACGGGAAACGACTGGATGAGCGCCAGTAGGTTGCTCTTCGGCTGGCTCTACCTGGGTAGGCAGCCCGTTGAGTGAGTGAGTAATGTGTTTTATTGTAAAGCGCTCAGAGCTTGGTCTGGACCGAGGATAGGCGCTATAAAATACCCAATATAATAAATAATAATAATAATAATACTCGATTTTTGTTGGTCATTGTGCTGTTACTAACGGCTGTAACGGCCTGTAATGCTTTTTCTTCTCCATGGATTATCTCAGAAAGACTTGGCCGATCTTTGTGAAAAATACCAGGTATGTTCATTATGGGTCTCGATGATGCCCGATGTTTTAGCTTACCCCGTTATAGCCATTACTAACGGCTGTAACAGCATGTAACGGTTTTTCTTCATTATAGAATATCTCAAAAAGTACTCGCCGATCTTTCTGAAAATTTGTAGTTATGTTCCTTAGGGTCACAAATAATGCCTGATGTTTTAGTTTACCGTTATAGCCGTTTGTAACGGCCTGTAACGGTTTTTCGTCTTTATAGAATATCTCAGAAAGACACTTGGCCGATCTTTCTGAAAATTTGTAGGTATGTTCATTATGGTCAAGGAAGAAGCCCGATGTTTTATTTTACCGTTACAGCCGTTACTACTCCTACTGTCAAATTGGTTACTCCAGTCAAATTCGTTGAAGTGGAATATCATGACCACTCCTGCTACACTACTACTACTACTACTACTACTACTACTAACTACTACTACTAGAATCTTGTTGGTCATTGTGCCGGCTCAGTATTGGCATTGAATTTGACCAGGCAACGAATTTGACTGATACTGCGGTCAAATTCGTTGCTCCAGTCAAATTCGTTGCCGTGCAATATCATGACCACTCCTGCGCTGCTACTGTTACTACTACTACTACTACTACTACTACTACTAACTACCTACTACTACTACTACTACTACTACTACCACTAGAAATATTGTTGGTCATGTGCCGGATCAGGAGTGGTCATAATACTGCACGGCAACGAATTTGACTGGAGCAACGAATTTGACCACGTCAGTCGCGGTCAAATTCGTTTGTCCAGTCAAATTCGTTGCCGTGCAATATTATGACCACTCTTGCTGCTACTACTGCTACTACTACTACTACTATTTCAGTAGTAGTACTACTACTACTACTACTACTACTACTACTACTACTACTACTACTACTAGAATATTGTTGGTCATTGTGCCAAATCAGTAGTGGCAATGAATTTGACAGGCAATGAACTCGTTGTTCCAGTCAAATTCGTTGCCGTGGAATATCATGACCACTCCTGCTGCTACTACTGCTCTACTACTACTACTACTACTACTACTACTACTACTACTATACCCACTAACTACTACTACTACTACACTAGAATTTTGTTGGTCATTGTGCGGCTCAGTATTGGCATTGAATTTGACCAGGCAACGAATTTGACTGATACTGCGGTCAAATTCGTTGCTCCAGTCAAATTCGTTGCCGTGCAAAACAATGACCACTCCTGCTGCTACTACTGATACTACTACTACTACTACTACTACTACTACTACTACTACTACTACTACTACCTACTACTTCTAGAAGTTTGTTGGTCATTGTGCCCGGGTCAATATTGGCAATGAATCTGACCAGGTAATGAATTTGACTGATACTGCAGTCAAATTCGTTGCTCCAGTCAAATTCGTTGCCGTGGAATATCATGACCACTCCTGCTGCTATTACTGCTACTACTACTATTCCTATTACTACTACTACTACTACTACTACTACTACTACTACTACTACTACTACTACTACTACTACTAGAATATTGTTGGTCATTCTGCCGGATCAGTATTGGCAATGAATTTGACCAGGCAATGAATTTGACTGATACTGCGGTCAAATTCGTTGCTCCATCAAATTCGTTGCCGTGCAATATCATGACCACTCCTGCTGCTACTACTGCTACTTCTACAATTACTACTACTACTACTACTACTACTAGTACTACTACTACTACTACTACTACTACTGCTACTACTACCACTACTACTACTACTACTACTAGAAATATTGTTGGTCATTGTGCCGATCGTGGTCATAATATTGCACGACAACGAATTTGACTAGAGCAACGAATATCATTGTGCCGGATCGTGGTCATAATATTGCACGACAACGAATTTGACTGGAGCAACGAATTGAATGCGGCAGTCACGGTCAAATTCGTTGCTCCAGTCAAATTCGTTGCCGTGCAATATTATGACCACTCCTGGATGCTACTAACTGCACTAACTATACTACTACTACTACTACTACTACTACTAGAATACTTTTGGTCATTGTGCCAAATCAGTAGTGGCAATGAATTTGACCAGGCAATGAATTTGACTGATACTGCGGTCAAATTCGTTGTTCCAGTCAAATTCGTTGCCGTGGAACATCATGACCACTCCTGCTGCTACTACTGCTACTATGACTACTACTACTACTACGACTACTATTACTATTACTACTACTACTTCTACTATGACTACTACTAACTACTACTACTACTACCTATTACTAGTGCTACTACTAGAATTTTGTGGTTATTGTGAAGGCTCAGTATTGGCATTGAATTTGACCAGGCAATGAATTTGACTGATGCTGCGGTCAAATTCGTTGCTCCAGTCAAATTCGTTGCCGTGCAATAAAATGACCACATCCTGCTGCTACTACTGCTACTTCTGCTACTACTGCTACTACTACTACTACTACTACTACTACTACTACTACTACTACTACTACTACTAGAATTTTGTTGGTCATTGCGTCGGATCAGTATTGGCATTGAATTTGACCAGGCAATGAATTTGACTGATACTGCGGTCAAATTCGTTGCTCCAGTCACATTCGTTGCCGTGCAATATCATGACCATTGCTACTACCGCTACTACTACTACTACTACTCTATACTATCTACTACTACTACTACTAGAATATTGTTGGTCATTGTGCCGGATCAGTATTGGCAATGAATTTGATCAGACAACGAATTTGACTGATACGGCGTCAAATTCCTTGCTCCAGTCAAACTCGTTGCCGTGAATATCATGACCACTCCTGCTGCACTACTGCACTACACTACTACTACACTACTACTACTACCTACTACTACTACTACAGAATATTGTTGGTCATTGTGCCAAATCAGTAGTGGCAATGAATTTGACCAGGCAATGAATTTGACTGATACTGCGGTCAAATTCGTTGTTCCAGTCAAATTCGTTGCCGTGGAATATTATGACCACTCCTGCTGCTACTTTTGCTACTACTACTACTACTACTACTACTACTTCTACTATTACTACTACTACTTCTACTACTACAGTACTACTACTGCTACTACTACTACTACTAGCTCTAGTACACTACGAGATATTTTGTTGGTCATTGTGCTGGCTCGTATGGCATTGAATTTGACCAGACAATGAATTTGACTGATGCTGCGGTCAAATTCGTTGCTCCAGTCAAATTCGTTGCCGTGCAATAAAATGACCACTCCTGCTGTACTACTGCTACTACAACTACTACTACTACTACTACTAGAATTTTGTTGGTCAATGCGCCGGATCAGTATTGGCATTGAATTTGACCAGGCAACGAATTTGACTGATACTACGGTCAAATTCGTTGCTCTAGTCAAATTCGTTTCCGTGCAATAAAATGACCAGTCCTGCTGCGACTACTGCAACTACTACTACTACTACTACTACTAAATTTTTTTTTGTCATTGTGCCGGATCAGTATTGGCAATGAATTTGACCAGGTAATGAATTTGACTGATACTGCGGTCAAATTCGTTGCTCAAGTCACATTCGTTGCCGTGCAATATCATGACCATTGCTACTACCGCTACTACTACTACTACTGTTACTCTACTACTACTACACTACTACTACTACTACTACTACTACTAGAATATTGTTGGTCATTGTGCCGGATCAGTATTGGCAATGAATTTGATCAGGCAACGAATTTGACTGATACAGCGGTCAAATTCCTTGCTCCAGTCAAACTCGTTGCCGTGAAATATCATGACCACTCCTGCTGCTACTACTACTACTACTATTACACTTCTACATTACTACTACTACACTACTACTACCATACTACACTAGAATATTGTTGGTCATTGTGCCAAATCAGCAGTGGCAATGAATTTGACCAGGCATGAATTTGACTGATACTGCAGTCAAATTCGTTACTCCATCAAATTCGTTGCCGTGCAATATCATGACCACTACTGCTGCTACTACTGTACTACTACTACTACTACTACTACTACTACTACTACTACTACTACACTACTACTACAACACTACTACTACTATAAATATTGTTGGTCATTGTGCCGGATCAGGAGTGGTCATAATATTGTACAGCAACGAATTTGACTGAAACAACGAATTTGACCGCGACAGTCGCGGTCAATCGATGCTCCAATCAAATTCGTTGCCGTGCAATATTATGACCACTCCTTGTGCTACTACTGCTGCTACTACTATTACTACAACTACTACTACTACTACTAGAATATTGTTGGTCATTGTGCCAAATCAACAATATCCTAGTAGTATAGTAGTAGTAGTAGTAGTAGTAGTAGTAGTAGTAGTAGTAGTTGCAGTAGTAGCAGCAGGAGTAGTCATGATATTGCACGGCAACGAATTTGACTGGAGCAACGAATTTGACCGCGACTGTCGCGGTCAAATTCGTTGCTCCAGTCAAATTCGTTGCCGTGCAATATTATGACTACTTCTGATCCGGCACATTGACCAACAATATTCCAGTAGTAGTGGTGGTAGTAGTAGTAGTAGTAGTAGTAGTAGTAGTAGTAGTAGTAGTAGTAGTAGTAGTAGTAGTAGTAGTAACAGTAGTAGCAGCAGGAGTGGAGATCATTTTGCACGGCAACGAATTTGACTGGAGCAACGAATTTGACTGCAGTATCAGTCAAATTCATTGCCTGGTCAAATTCATTGCCAACACTGATCCGGCACAATGACCAACAATATTCTAGTAGTAGTAGTAGTAGTTGTAGTAATAGTAGTAGTAGTAGTAGTAGCAGTAGCAGCAGGTGTGGTCATGATATTTCACAGCAACGAATTTGACTGAAGCAACGAATTAAACCGCAGTATCAGTCAAATTCATTGTCTGGTCAAATTCATTGCCACTGCTGATTTGGCACACTGACGAACAATATTCTAGTAGTAGTAGTAGTAGTAGTAGTAGTAGTAGTAGTAGTAGTAATAGCCTATTAGCAGTAGTAGCAGCAGGAGTGGTCATAATATTGCACGGCAACAAATTTGAATGGAGCAACGAATTTGACCGTGACAGTCGCGGTCAAATTCGTTGCTCCAGTCAAATTCATTATGGGTCACGAATAATGCGTGATGTTTTAATTTACCGTTCAGCCGTTACTAACAGCTGTAACGGCCTGTAACTCTTGTTCTTCTTTATGGAATATCCCAGAAAGTGCTTGGCCGGTCTTTGTGAAAATTAGCAGGTATGTTCATTATGGGTCACGGATGATGCCCGATGTTTTAGTTTACCCCGTTATAGCCGTTACTAACAGCTGTAACAGCCTGTAACGGTTTTTCTTCTTTATAGAATATCTCAAAAAGTACTTGGCCGATCTTTCTGAAAATTTGTAGGTATGTTTATTATGGGTCACGGATGATGCCCGATGTTTTAGTTTACCGTTACAGCCGTTACTAACGGCCGTAACGGCCTGTAACGGTTTTTCTTCTTTATAGAATATCTCAAAAAGTACTTGGCCGATCTTTCTGAACATTTGTAGGTATGTTCATTATAGGTCACGAATAATGCCTGATGTTTTAGTTTACCGTTATAGCCGTTATTAACGGCTGTAACGGTTTTTAAAATAGAATATCTCAGAAAGTACTTGGCCGATCTTTCTGAAAATTTGTAGGTATGTTCATTATGTGTCACGGATGATGCCCGATGTTTTAGTTTACCGTTACGGCCGTTTGTAACGGTTTTTATTCTCCATGGAACATCTCAGAAAGCACTTGGCCGATCTTTCTGAAAATTTGTAGGTATGTTCATTATGGGTCACAAATAATACCCGATGTTTTAGTTTACCATATGTACCGTTACTAACGGCTGTAACGGCATGTAACGCTTTTTCTTCTTCATGAAATATCTCAGAAAGCACTTGGTTGATCTTTGTTAACATTAGCAGGTATGTTCATTATGGGTCTCACGAATAATGCCCGATGTTTTAGTTTACCGTTATAGCCGTTACTAACGGCTGTAACGGCATGTAACGGTTGTTATTCTTTATAGAATATCTCAAAAAGTACTTGGCCGATCTTTGTGAAAATTAGCAGGTATGTTCATTATGGGTCATGGATGATGCCCGATGTTTCAGTTTACCGTTATAGCCATTACTAACGGCTGTAACATTTTTTTCTTTATGGAATGTCTCAGAAAGTACTTGGCTGATCTTTGTGAACATTAGCAGGTATGTTCACTATGGGTTACGGATGATGCCCGATGTTTTAGTATACCGTTACTAACGGCCTGTAACGCTTTTTCTTCTTTATGGAATATCTCCGAATGTACATAAGATAAGATAAGATAATGTTGCTTATAGCCCAGCCGACCGCAAAGGGCCACATCAGGGCTGCCGAATGTACATGGCCGATCTTTGTGAAAATTAGCATGTATGTTCATTATGGGTTACGGATGATGCCCGATGTTTCAGTTTACCGTTATAGCCATTACTAACGGCCCATACTCCAGCGGACACTCCCTGTATAGATAGGCAAGGATTAAACCCATCTGCCTTTGCTTGCAAAGGGAGTGGAGTTTTGTGTGTATGACCGTTGTTTATCCCGCCATTAAAGCAGCCATACTCCAACTTCGGGGAAGATGCATGCTACGTGTAACTGGCCTTGTCTTCCGAAAGTTGGTGATGGGATTTTGCGTGTGTGTTATGCGTGCGTTCGCAAACGGAACCTCGGTTTATAGTCTCATTCGGAAGACTGTATGGCACAGACTAAGGTTACATATATACTTAATCTGTGCTGTATGGGAAATGGAGTCAGAACCAATGTTAACTCCGAGGGAAAAATCCCCCTGTACCGAAACGGCCCGGTGGAGATTCGAACCCGCAACCCCAAGATTACGAGCCTGGCGCTCTACCACTAGGCTATTCCGGCCCCCACTCGGTGGAAGTGAGTTCCAGACATATGAACCAGGGTAAGCTAGGCTGAATTTGTATTGATCAATGCGTGGGTAGGGGAGAAAGAATTTGTTCGAGCCAGAAGAGCTGTTCAGTTTTGTAAAAAGGACATTAATATAGCATGGCATGGTATCTGTCGAAACTGTAAACATAAATGATGCCTTGTTGATTTCCAGTTACTTACTCAGAGGAAGTATATTCAGTGCTTTTAGTTTTTCATCACCTTTAAGTACGGCTGGATGGAGTAGCTTTGCTGCACGTCTGTGGAGAGAACTCAACCTTCTTTAGTGACCATTGCTATTCCCGCCCCATACTGTTGAAGCGCATTGTCAGGCTGGTTAGAATGCGTATGGACGACGTTGTCTTAGCTTTCTATAAGGTCAGTTCTGAAACTGACCCCCGAAGTCGTCGGCAATTTTCAATGTCCATTAGGCATGAAGTGGATGTTTGCCAGGCTGTTATGTAGAAATGTGTGTAAATACTGATGTGTGTAAGAATGCAGTTAGATGGAAATGCATTGTAGATGTGAACAAGATGGTAGAGAAGCAGCATCGACAGGGGCTTGACCCAAGGTAGATTCTTTGTTCAACGAAGAACGAGAAGGGTCGAGAAGAACAATACGATACGAGAGAGAGAAGAGTGAGCAGAACAGGTTAGGGTCCAAAAGAAAATGGTCTGGGCAACAAGTGGAAGCAGGATCTTTAACACAGGGGCTAGGCGTCAAAGGCATACTGAGAAACAAAGGCTACGACCGAAACCCAGAGGTGGGTGAAGAAGAAAAGAAGACCCCTGTATCAATGAAACCTAAGTCTAAACCCCAGAGGCGGGGGAAGAAGAAAAGAAAAAGAAAACTTCGATGTCGAAGAAAGAGTCCTTAGAGACGACCACGGAGACCCAGTCCTGGAACCTGGTGCCAGACAACCCAAGTCATCACCATTATCAAGTGCTGAAGTATTTTGCTGTAACCTGTCTAAGAACTGGTGTGTGGTGTACAGGTATGTGGGGGTGGAAAGCAGGCCAGGCAAGGAGGCATTGTAGATAAAGCCACGATAGGAAGTGCATGGTGACCTCCTGTGTTTCTGCGATACATTTGATGTGCTTTTGGATTTTTCATCAGCATCTTATAAGTAGAATAGAAACTATATTTCTTGTTTTCAGTCGTGTCAGAAGAGAAGCGAATGCGTGATACCCCATGTCCAGCGAGAGTGGAACGTTTGGCGAGTGCATCAGTACGCATATGCATTTATGAGTGCAGAAATAACCTTGGTGTGTTGGGCCTGACTAATAGGCTACATCAACTTAGTTCACTTAAGCGATACCTTCACAATTTCCCCCGTCCTAGACGCCATTTGATCCTGTTACATTGCTATACCAACCAACGTAGTTTTATTTTGTTAACTGGCATCTGATCTTTGGAGTGGTCCTGTGTTATGTACTGCTTGAAGGTTTGGCGCATTTCTTCATGGCTGCTGTGTTTAGTATCTTACAGCAACGCTTCATCTCCATGGTCTGGACCCCTCTTTTTTCAGAACTGCTGTGAGCTAGTCTCTGTCTTGCGTGCACTCGGGAAGATGGAATTTTAGCGCATGGAGGAATCCCGATCTTGCGTTTCCTTGAGATGTTATTGTTCTTCCATACATGTTTTAGTCCAGACAGTGCTGTTGTCTTTGCTGCCCTTGAGTGGATCTCTGGTCTGGATCCCTCACTGCCAGTGATGGAGCACAGGTCATGAACTGTTGAACGAGTGTTGTTTCTCTTGATGGTGGTGTTGGCTGCCACCACTTGGTCTTCTCATGCTGATTTTCATGCTACGTCTTGTTGATGTTTGATACTGCAGTTGAACAATGTAGCGAGTTGTTGTTCACTGCTACACGTCATCTGCAAACGGAAGGCTCGTGATGCTTCTTCCTCCCATGCTGATGGCTGACATGAAGTTCCGTGCATCTGTTGTGATGTGTTCCAGGAATGCGTTGGAAAGTGTTGGGTATAAAGGGCAGCCCTGACGTGAGCTTCAACTGGAGTATGGAACCACACTCCACAGCACTGCAGTAGTCACTGTGGAGTATGGAGTATGGAACCACACTCCAACAGCACTGCAGTAGTCACTGTGGAGTATGGAGTATGGAACCACACTCCAACAGCACTGCAGTAGTCACTGTGGAGTATGGAACCACACTCCAACAGCACTGCAGTAGTCACTGTGAAGTATGGAGTATGGAACCACACTCAACAGCACTGCAGTAGTCATTGTGAAGTATGGAGTATGGAACACACTCCAACAGCACTGCAGTAGTCATTGTGGAGTATGGAACCACACTCCAACAGCACTGCAGTAGTCACTGTGGAGTATGGAACCACACTCCAACAGCACTGCAGTAGTCACTGTGGAGTATGGAGTATGGAAGATAAGATAGTAATGTTGTTTATAGCCCAGCCGAACGATGGAGTATGGAACCACACTCCAACAGCACTGCAGTAGTCATTGTGGAGTATGGAACCACACCCAACAGCACTGCAGTAGTCACTGTGGAGTATGGAACCACACTCCAACAGCACTGCAGTAGTCACTGTGAAGTATGGAACCACACCCAACAGCACTGCAGTAGTCACTGTGGAGTATGGAGTATGGAACCACACTCCAACAGCACTGCAGTAGTCATTGTGGAGTATGGAACCACACCCCAACAGCACTGCAGTAGTCACTGTGGAGTATGGATATGGAACCACACTCCAACAGCACTGCAGTAGTCACTGTGGAGTATGGAACCACACTCCAACAGCACTGCAGTAGTCACTGTGGAGTATGGAGTATGGAACCACACTCCAACAGCACTGCAGTAGTCACTGTGAAGTATGGAACCACACCCCAACAGCACTGCAGTAGTCATGTTAAGTATGGAGTATAGAACCACACTCCAACAGCACTGCAGTAGTCACTGTGAAGTATGGAACCACACTCCAACAGCACTGCAGTAGTCACTGTGGAGTATGGAACCACACTCCAACAGCACTGCAGTAGTCACTGTGAAGTATGGAACCACACTCCAACAGCACTGCAGTAGTCACTGTGAAGTATGGAGTATAGAACCACACTCCAACAGCACTGAAGTAGTCACTGTGAAGTATGGAACTACACTCCAACAGCACTGCAGTAGTCACTGTGGAGTATGGAACCACACTCCAACAGCACTGCAGTAGTCACTGTGAAGTATGGAGTATAGAACCACACTCCAACAGCACTGCAGTAGTCACTGTGAAGTATGGAACCACACTCCAACAGCACTGCAGTAGTCACTGTGGAGTATGGAGTATGGAACCACACTCCAACAGCACTGCAGTAGTCACTGTGGAGTATGGAACCACACTCCAACAGCACTGCAGTAGTCACTGTGGAGTATGGAACCACACTCCAACAGCACTGCAGTAGTCACTGTGAAGTATGGAACCACACTCCAACAGCACTGCAGTAGTCACTGTGAAGTATGGAGTAAGAACCACACTCCAACAGCACTGCAGTAGTCACTGTGAAGTATGGAACCACACTCCAACAGCACTGCAGTAGTCACTGTGGAGTATGGAACCACACTCCAACAGCACTGCAGTAGTCACTGTGAAGTATGGAGTATAGAACCACACTCCAACAGCACTGCAGTAGTCATTGTGAAGTATGGAACCACACTCCAACAGCACTGCAGTAGTCACTGTGGAGTATGGAACCACACTCCAACAGCACTGCAGTAGTCATTGTGAAGTATGGAGTATAGAACCACACTCCAACAGCACTGCAGTAGTCACTGTGAAGTATGGAGTATAGAACCACACTCCAACAGCACTGCAGTAGTCACTGTGAAGTATGGAACCACACTCCAACAGCACTGCAGTAGTCACTGTGAAGTATGGAACCACACTCCAACAGCACTGCAGTAGTCACTGTGAAGTATGGAGTATAGAACCACACTCCAACAGCACTGCAGTAGTCACTGTGAAGTATGGAACCACACTCCAACAGCACTGCAGTAGTCACTGTGAAGTATGGAACCACACTCCAACAGCACTGCAGTAGTCACTGTGAAGTATGGAACCACACTCCAACAGCACTGCAGTAGTCACTGTGAAGTATGGAACCACACTCCAACAGCACTGCAGTAGTCATTGTGAAGTATGGAGTATAGAACCACACACCAACAGCACTGCAGTAGTCATTGTGAAGTATGGAGTATGGAACCACACTCCAACAGCACTGCAGTAGTCATCGTTAAGTATGGAGTATAGAACCACACTCCAACAGCACTGCAGTAGTCATCGTTAAGTATGGAGTATAGAACCACACTCCAACAGCACTGCAGTAGTCATTGTTAAGTATGGAGTATAGAACCACACTCCAACAGCACTGCAGTAGTCATCGTTAAGTATGGAGTATAGAACCACACTCCAACAGCACTGCAGTAGTCATTGTGGAGTATGGAGTATAGAACCACACTCCAACAGCACTGCAGTAGTCACTGTGAAGTATGGAACCACACTCCAACAGCACTGCAGTAGTCACTGTGGAGTATGGAGTATGGAACCACACTCCAACAGCACTGCAGTAGTCACTGTGAAGTATGGAACCACACTCCAACAGCACTGCAGTAGTCATTGTGAAGTATGGAGTATGGAACCACACTCCAACAGCACTGCAGTAGTCACTGTGGAGTATGGAACCACACTCCAACAGCACTGCAGTAGTCACTGTGGAGTATGGAACCACACTCCAACAGCACTGCAGTAGTCATTGTGAAGTATGGAACCACACTCCAACAGCACTGCAGTAGTCACTGTGGAGTACCGTTGCTGAATAGCGTTGATTAGCTTCGCCCAACTGTTGAATTTCTTCTTGTTGTCGCCCAGAGTGCCTCCTGTCAACCACTGTCAAACTCCTTCCTTAAGTCTATGAAGACATCACAGAACTCGCTCTGGACTTAACTGGAGAGGGTGTCTTACATGGGAATGATACATCATGAAGAGGTGGACTGTATCTTGCTCTGATTTAATCTGCTACAAACAGAGCAGAGGAGATCCAAGTGTGCCGACACTACAGCCTGGGATTGATTAAAATGACACAGGCTTCAGCGCTCTGTGAAGGGGATGGGGTGGAAGGGACATACTTTGAATAAAGATTTGACAACCTGGAACAAGAGACAGAAGCAATACCTTGAAGATTCAGCTCGGAAGCACAGATGGGATATGATTAATCCAACAAGAAAGTGTTGTAACCCCCCCCTCCCCACTCCAAACCGTAACCTTATACATAGGCTGCGGGTTCATGGATGGTTAAGCAGATATTTAAAACCGGCACCTACTTGTGCATGTGGTCAGACTCTTGATATTCCTCATTTTTTTAATTTGGCTGTACTAGTACAAAAACTCACAAGTCTCAAAACCTTTCGCTTACAATGTCTAGCCTGTTCGATCCCAGTTATGAAACTGGATGAAGTCTGGCACTGTTGGCCGTTTATCTGATAAAACCTCATCCACTCGGAAGATATTTTTAACACCTCCAGCACCCGACCCCTACCACCCCACTTCCCTCCCCAACGGGGTGTGTGTGTGTGTGTGTGTGTGTGTGTGTGTGCGTGCGTGCATGCATGTGTGCGTGCGCGAGTGTGTGTGTGTGCACGAGTGTGTATGCGTGTGTGGTGTGGTATAGTGTAGTTTAGTGGTGTGTGTGCGTGTGTGTGTGTGTGAGCGAGTGAGCGAGTGTGTGCGTGTCCGAGCGCGCGCGTATATGTGTGTGCACACACGCGAGTGTGCGCATGTGTGCGTGTGTATGCGAGTGTGTACGTATGGAAATGCGCGCGCGTGCGCGCGTGTGTGTCAATATGCAACTAAGCAGGGAATCGGTTAAGTCCATACATCACCTGCTGTGCCGATCATGCGAAAAGTCAAGGGTGTAGCACAGGCTGGTGGTTCATATACCAACTCCCATCTGTCATAATAATACACTGAACTTGGGTGTTAAGCGTCAGGGTGTGCGAGACACAGAAAAAGGACAAGAGCAAGTTTGAGACAAAAGACAAAGCACAGCGCAGCTGACAGACCTCATCAACCTGACAAACCCTGTCCACTCCTTCATAAAGCACAGCGCAGCTGACAGGCCTCATCAACCTGACAAACCCTGTCCACTCCTTCATAAAGCACAGCGCAGCTGACAGGCCTCATCAACCTGACAAACCCTGTCCACTCCTTCATAAAGCACAGCGCAGCTGACAGGCCTCATCAACCTGACAAACCCTGTCCACTCCTTCACATGTTCATTTAACCAGTGAATGCAAAAATAGTCATAGATTTTAAAGCTGTTTCCACACCATCAAGGTACAATCCACAGTGCAATGTCTAGCTATATGCCTTTGTGTGTAAAATGTAAATTCTCGTTCAATCTCACATCTGTATATACACAGTGTTCTGAAAATTAACTCCAGATCTTTGGTTCATATCTGAACTTTTAACTTTAACTAAAATTTGTGTACTTTCTTCAGCTCACACTGAATCCTAATAAAGATGAGTGAAATGATTTTACATCTGGCTTATGCTTTTTGTTGTTGTTGATCAATGATAAGTCTAGCACAGATTTCTATCCACAGCGGATTCCGACGTTACGCTTTTTTTTTTTTTGCTTTTTAAACCAATGATGACAAATCTAGCAATGGATTTCTGTCCACAGTGGAATACGACATTATGATGAAGTAAGTGGATCAGCATGCCAAATTTGGAGCAAGAGACGGAAAACCACATACTGGTATCAGTTTCACAGAGTAACAAAATGCTTGTGCAGGTGTTCTATGACCGATGGTCACAGAGATGCATACCATCATCTTCAATGACAGAGACAGGTGGTGATGAGCCAGAACTGGTTACCGATGTCTCGTTGCCTTCGTATTGAAGAAACTGAAGATGGCACCTTCATCGCTTTGCCAGCCCATGAGTAAGGAGAGCAGATAGGTGACCATATTATATTAAAGGTTTATAATTTTTGACAGGTAAGGGGAACAAGGTGATTCAACTCCAAAATGCATGGTCTGTTAGCAGACTAAGTTTGGTAGTTATGTCTAGATTTGTCTCCCAGACTGGAATGATGCTGTAAGCGTGTGACTGAAAAAGTTTGAAAAACCAGACATACTTCGTTCCACAGATTCTGATGTATCATTCACAACAGCTATTCACTCCATCTCAAGAGTGTTAGAGCCAGGTCATATGATCCAATGACACAGAACAAAAAATCCAGTTACTTTTGAACTTCTGAGATTAATGTCCTGCTGGCCAGAGATGCTTTAGGACACGTCATTCCCAAACCTAACTCTGTACGAAATCGGGCAATACCAGGTTTGACGGATTGTCACCTCTATTTTGTTGTCTGACTGGGGTTGGCCAGTATGGCTTTGGATTTAACTATTAGGCTTGTAGTCTGTACTGTGATCACTCATGATAATAGAAAAAATGGAGTAAATATAAATGAAGCATCTCTAAAGGCACTCTGCTTCATTTTGGGTCCTCTAATCCAGGAGGCATCCAGGCTGCTGCTAGTTATTTTATTTAATTTTTTTTAATACAATTTTTCATTCATAAATATGCACAAACACAAAAGATATCCTGTTTCAGGTAATAATCCTTCTTAAGCTTCTTGAAGTTCAACTACATTAGCATGCTTTTGTCCATAGTCAATTAAAGACTTGCACAAATTAAGCACTTTCATACATTTGAAAGAGACAGACTGATTACGTCAAAAGAAAGGAGAGAGAGAGAAGAGAGAGAGAGAGAGAGAGAGAGAGAGAGAGAGAGAGAGAGAGAGAGAGAAAGACAACAATAAACAACACTAACAGCAAATATATGTATACATATATCGCTGAATATATGAAATATACATCACCTTTTGATACATATTATGCAAGTAAACTGTGCTGGCATTATTGTAATCAGAAGTTTAGATTAACGCTATTTCAATGGGTTTTTCAACAACCATGTTAAAAGAGGAAGCTAGGCATTCCAAGATTGAATGAATTTTTCATGTTTCACTGGTATTCTGGTCGTGTACTTTCCAGTCTCTGTCTACGTTGTAAGACAGAAGTAAACACATTAGATGAAGGCAATCCTTTTTTCCATCTCACAGCTGTAAATATATTATTTAGTTAGCAAAATTAGGAGGTTAATAACTTCACCTGTTGTAATATTCTTTTCGCACCCAAATATAACCAGGTGCTCACTTAAATGAGAAGTGCAAGCTAACATACACCTGTGAGTAAGCCTCAACTGAAAATCCATCCAGAAAATTTGAACACACAAACAATCACAGAAGACATGATTAATGTTTTCTTTGTCAGTTCTGCAAAAAGAACATTTACTCGTTTCATTTACAATCATATTAACTTTAGTTGTATATAGGTGTCCTGAGATTCTACAACTGTATGAGCTTGAAACCACTTCAGTTGTACTTTTTTTATCCCCCCCCAATTTTTTTTTTCTATTTATTGATTTTTTAAAGTATGACTGAAAGTGACTTTCAACTGTATGCTTTTGGCAAGTCTCCAGTCCCAATTCTGGCAACAGTTAGGTTCTATATTAGGTGTTTTTTTTTCAAACATATATTAGGTTTTTTTTTCCAAACAGTTGTCAAATTGTCTTGCTCCTTTTGGAACAGATGAAACATGAAAAGCTTTGTCAGTCTTGTGGGGAAGGACCATTCTGTTTGTAACCTGCGATCGCTTCTGCGAAAATTACCTTTTACAAAGCTAACTATTCCCTTGTGAATGACAAAATTTGTTTGGATGCCATAGTTTTCCAAGAAAGTATTGAACGACAAAGCTTTCTGTATATTAAGAGTCACTTGAACCCCACATCAGAATTCTACAACGTCATCATTGAACATCCAAACCCTCTTTTCATTTTTGTCTTGGCCTTTTATCAAACAGCACCATTTTGCCTTTGGTAAGCCTGGTCCACCACTGGCTAGCACATTTCTATGCTTGTTTGTATGAGATGCAGTTTATACGGGGCTACTTGCATTTGCCTGTGTCAAAACAAACAGCATCTTTCCATGTGACACTAACTAGGAAAACCCTGTGACCGATTTGTGGGCTGGTGCAGCACACTGTGATCTGCTGTGTTTCCACACACGCCAAACATTCACAGGTTCCACCCAAGAGACTGCCATTCTGAAATGGTGAACCATAATTTCAAAGGTATTTGTGCATCATGACGCATAAAGTACCTTTTAAATTATGCTTTAAATGTCATCAATGTGGTTCAAATTATGCCCTGTCTAACATTTCTAGTGATCTATTTTACAGCATTCCACTTTTAAAAATAAGCTGTCTTCCTTTCTGCTTCACTCCTGGACTTGAGCCAGCAAGTATGTCACGGTCAAAAATAAACACAACCAAAATCCTAATCCTCCACGGAGACGGTCTGTCCACCCAGACAGACTAAGTAGCTGACCGACGCCTCGATGTCTGGTCAAACCGAGCCTCGACGCCCGGCTCAGACTCATCCAGCCAATTAAAGGCTATTTTTAGTTCTCGCGGAGACAGCACCGTTCCCGTAGACAGTCGGAGTGTCTGACCAACGTCTCAAGAGGTTTGGCCAGACCTATTGCAACGTCTGGGCCAGACTCATCTAGCCAATTTGTAGGACCAATGCCCACAATTAGATCGACGTAGCCGGAAAGGGAGAGGGGGAAGGTAGTGTGTGGTGGGGGTGAAATCAAGCTAATCAATTAAATGACCAATTGACCACCACAGAGAGTAAGGCGTGTAGGCGTGACTGTCATGATTTGAATATCCAATGGAATTAGAGGGAGATAACTTCGGGTACGAGGCGGTAAAAATACTGACCAATGGTACTCGCCCTTGGACAGATGAGTTTCAAGATAAGATAGAGATGCGGGGAGTGAAGGAGAGAACGAGAGGAGGAACGAGGAGAGAGAGAGACAGAGGAAGAGGCTCTGTGTAAGCTCTGACGAGAGAGAAGCAGAGAGATGAGGGGAGGAGAGAAGAGAACCAAGTTGAGAGATTAGCATGAGATAGTCTGCAGAGGAAGGACTAGGGGGAGATGTGGAGAGAGAGAGTTGCTAACTAATGAAGAGGAAAAGAAAGAAAAGAAAAAAAAGAAAAGAAAAGCAACCATGTCCATTTGATAGGGCAGACTGGAAGAGAGAGAGAGTGCATGCGTTAATGCAGGAAGGAAGAAAGGAGAACAGATTGATGTTGATAGTCACTGTTCCACCTTAACCGGGGTTCGACCTCATACTTGGCCAGCGCCACTTTCATCGGCAGTCCAACCGGACCAACGCCAGCGGTCTAACCTGACCAGTGCCAGCAGTCCAGCTCGACCGGTGCCAGCAGACCAAGACCAGTGCCAGCAGTTGTGTCGTGCTTGTGAAAGTGACAGTGAAAAGAAAAAAAAAGAAAAGAAAAGACAGTGATTCGTGAATAGTTAAGATCACCTGGCCAGGTAAAGTAGAAATCTATTTATACCCGGGTTAGTTAATGATGTTTTAGATAAATGATTTTTGTGAAGTTCAGGAAAGAGAGAATGTTTTATTTTGTTTGATTCCATATGCATTGATGTTTCGTTCTATGACCATGTGTAGTAAAGTTATAGACTTTACAAGTGGTTTGATGTGACGAATGCATGATATATGAATGAGATCGTAAGCAAGCTGTGAGTGTGTTTGGGCTGTGCGCTAGTCCTTCCTCCATCGACATCACCCGAGGTTGACAAAGTAAGACTTGGAAATGTAGATGGTAGCCGGTAAGAATAATTCAGCAGAAGAACACTTTCTGAAGAACAGAGGCAAAAGATTTCAAGTGTCTTCCCAGCAGACATACACAGGTCTCTTCAGTCTGGTCATGGTTCTAGCAATACAGCATCTTAAAAACTGGACTTCAAGACTATACTGAATATACAAATCCACTGAAAAACACATCTGAATTTTTCTACGTCATGTTCTACACAGACTGAAGAGAAATGGAACCACTGTCCATTGCAGATACAGTGCAGGGGGCTTCAGGGAGATCTAAAGCTGATCATTCCTTGAGGAATGTGATCTCTTTGGTTATGTATGCATGCGTGGTTTGAATGCAAAAGTAAGATGTGACTCATTAGGAATGTTAAAGAAGAAGAAAAAAGAAGAACAACAACAACAAGGACAACAACAACAACAACACGAAAGAGATGGGTAAAGTGTGAGGGAAATGGAACAGAAAAATGTCGTAATTTTATTTTTGTCAAATACAAGGTTCCAGTCATGAAAATCACCACCTATTTCATAGAAAACAACAACTGACAGTCCATCAAAACTTGTCATGAATGTTCAGTGATAACTTTTATGATACTGAAGTCGGACCATTTGTCTGACCTGATCAAAATGATATTCAATCAACATGACCTATAAACAAAGACAAAGTCAACAATGTTTATTATACAAATTTGAAAACAAAAGGGAAAAATGTCCTTATTTTCCCCATTCCAGGAGCACATAATACACATCACTAATACCTGTAGTACTTCTTCCTTTTTTTCAAAATTGTTCATTCAAGTCACTGACAGATGATCATCGAAAGCAACACAGTTCTGACAGCTTTGGCCGAAGTGTTTTCTTCTCACATTCCATGCTTGGCTCGGTCAAGATCTCACGCGACACAATCAGCCTCTGAATCTGTGCAGTTCCCTCATAAATCTGAAACCAATCACACAGGGAAATAACTTTTTAAAAGGTGGATGCGGATGTGAATGAATACAGACTCTTGTGCAGTCATTCACAAGCTTTTACCTATGTATACATTCAGTCAACACACAAACACCACACCACACTCACTGGAAGGGAAGGGGTGCCCCAGTACTTATCCCTTTCAGCATGATCAGGGAGGGGCAAAAGGATAGGTTGCTAACTGCCAATGATATCCAGTGGAAGAACTGCTTATGATGTGCTCTACCACTATGTTATGACATTTTCTTTTTCTCCTTCTCTTTTCCCTTGGACTGTGCTTACCTGGATTTTTGCAGTCTTCTTTAGTTTTTTTTGGTGTTTTTTGCTGTCTCGTCTTCCTTTTCCCCTCAGTGTCACACTCCGTGGTTACTCCTGACTTCCCATACAAAAGGCCAACACTTGTTTATTCTGTCACAGCACCAGCACCAGCAGTCTACTGGGAACTATTAATATCAAGTCATCATGGGGTAACCCACCCGAGGAGACACTGCATGGTTGCCAAGTCACTTGGGGATGTTCAGTGGTGTTGGTTCTGATCTAATATACACGGGACACATGCTACGAAATGCTCTAATGACAATAATTGCTTAATTGTGGTGCCAGCACGAGTAAGCACCCCCTCCCCCCATTAACATGTCCACCCAGCGACAGTCTGCAACTGACAACTCTGACACCACTTCACCAGCAGAATGGACATGGAGAGGAAATCAAAAGTCAGGTCACCATGACAACACAGCACAATGAGCCACAGAATTTGAATTTTTTCCTTCTGAATGATTGATGAGGATCAAGATGATTTACATGATTCCATATTGTTCCCTTCTAACTACAGACAACATGACTGAGCTGTTATTTATGTTTTCCTTTCACAATGTATCTCATATATAATGGCATCAGCCAGGGAGCAGTTATGCCCCTTGACATCTTCATGGAATGCTGTGTGCACCTGCACACTATGTGAACACAGCACATGATTCCTAGGATGGTGCTGGATTATTCCTGGCTGGTTGATTCAGCAGTTGAGGACAGTAATTCTCTGGGTCACACTGGCACCTATGGCTGTATTTTTTCAGTCTGCCTTTTGGTCAACTCGGGAAAGGCCCAGTGACAGTGAAGACTGACCCACTGACCACAGGACATGTCCTGTAGACAGCGGGAAAGATTGCCAGTCAGGATCTTCAGAGAACACGTAAATCCATAAAGCTTGACTGTGTCTGGTGTTGTACCGTTTCCATACGTCAGCGAAACAGCAACAAGTGGGGCTGTATGATGCATGCTGCAGTTTGCTTGGTTAAGGCACATTTGACAGGTGGGCTCTGCAGGCCTAAAATTAGGGCTGGTGTACCCACAGGGGCGCTTCCATGGAGGTTCTGTTGAGTGGTGGCTGGTAGTAACACAGCAGCATCTGGCGGGATGCAGTTCTATCCCTTGAGATCTTAACAGAAAGCCATGTACATCTTCTTCTTCTTCTTAAAATACTGGTTCACTCAAAAACGAGTAGGTCACCAGCGCGTCTGCATCCCGCATGTGAACACAGCACAAGCCTCCACAGGTGGTGCAGGACTGCTTCTGGCTGGTTGGCACAGCAGTTGAGGTCAGTGGTGCAGGACTGCTTCTGGCTGGTTGGCACAGCAGTTGAGGTCAGTGGTGCAGGACTGCTTCTGGCTGGTTGGCACAGCAGTTGAGGTCAGTGGTGCAGGACTGCTTCTGGCTGGTTGGCACAGCAGTTGAGGTCAGTGGTGCAGGACTGCTTCTGGCTGGTTGGCACAGCAGTTGAGGTCAGTGGTGCAGGACTGCTTCTGGCTGGTTGGCACAGCAGCTGAGGTCAGTGCTTCTTCCAGTACAACTGGCACCTTTGGGTGTATCTTTTTCTTTTCTTTTCTTTCTTCCTAACTGTCAAACTGTTAACCGTCAAGAACTCTTGCATCACCTGTTTATACTAAAAACTGCCATTCTCTCATCAATTATCATACTATAGACTGTAAAACTCTCTTTTATCAACTTTCATCCTATGAACTGTCATAAACTCTTTCATCAACGGTCACTCTCTTAATTGTCATAAATTCTTTCCACACTTTTATACTTCAAAGTGTTATAACTCTTTCATCAATTGCCACACTATTAACTGTCATATTCCTTCCAACAACAGTCACACTCTATTTCTGTAGATTGTCATTATAGAGTCTTTCATCAACAATCATAATAATACCTGTCATACTGTAAGCTGTCATACTCTCTTTCATTGACTATCATACAACAAAATGTTGTGCGCTCTTTCATCAAGTATCATACCATACACTGTTATACTCGCCTTCATCTACTGTCTTTCTATAAACTGTCATACACTTCCATATACTATCACACAAAAAGCTGTCATACTCTCTTTTGTCCACCATCATACTCACTGTTAACTGTCATATTCATTTTCATGACCTGTCACTCTACCTTGCATCTTATGTCATCCCCTGTATCCTCTGTCAAACCCTTTCATTACTGTCAAATTAAATACACAGTCATATTGTCTTCCCTTTCATTACTGTCAAATTAAATACACAGTCACACTGTCTTCCCTTTCATTACTGTCAAACTAAATACACAGTCATATTGTCTTTCATCAACTGCCAAACTCACTAGATTTCCCTGAAGGAAATACAAAACTTACTGAAATTCCAAGGACATCTGGTGAGCATACTTCCCCTTTCTGAGAAAAATGTTGAAACTTGCTTCCAAAATGGTACAACCTGCCGCCAGTGTGAGCACCGAGTGGTGTTATGGCCCACTTTTTGCTTCATCCACAACCAGAACCATTTTTGTTGTTGTTGTACAGTTTAACTCTCTTTCACTTTCGAAGCGTCCTGCTGACGATTGAGGTCTGAGTGCCACATTACTTTGTCCTCAACTAGGACACAAAATGGCGGCTGCCTACTCTCCTGAAGAAGTTCACACAAGACTTTGTGATGACAGCGTTGCCTGCTACCATACCCAAACCACAACCAGCGCTTTGCAGATTCCAGAATTACTTTTTTTCTTTTTCCCACTGAATTTCCTGTCCCCTCCCCCATGGCAGATTCTCATTTTTACATTTTGCTGAAATCCACAAATTGAAAATAAAAGAAAATAAAAAAAGAAAAAGACACATCAACTTAAGATAACTTGTACTGAATAATGTGTTACACTCTCTTTCATCATATAACTTGGGAGTCCTGTACTGAATCATTTGTTACACTCTCATCATTTAACTTGGGAGTCCTGTACTGAATAATGTGTTACACTCTCTTTCATCATATAACTTGGGAGTCCTGTACTGAATAATGTGTTACACTCTCTTTCATCATATAACTTGGGAGTCCTGTACTGAATAATGTGTTACACTCTTTCATCATATAACTTGGGAGTCCTGTACTAAATCATTTGTTACACTCTGTTTCATCATATAACTTGGGAGTCCTGTACTGAATCATTTGTTACACTCTCTTTCATCATTTATCGTACTGTTCACTCTCATGTGTACATCCTAAACCTCTAGCAGAAGACCCAGATCACTAATTTGTTCAAACACAATCTTTGAGATCAGCATAATTTTTCTTCTGCTTTGATTTTTTTCCTCCTCCATTCACCTACCTGATAAATCTTGGCATCTCGCATAAGTTTCTCTACAGGATATTCACTGTTGAATCCATTGCCACCAAAAATCTGAAACAGTAGAAGTTACATGTGTCAGATATTGCTCTTTTACTGTGTGGGGAGAGAGAAAGACAGAGAGAGAGGAGGGGGGGGGGGGGTGAGGCGGGGAAACAGAACTTGGTAATTCTCACCCTTGCTGCACTTACCAGGACACACCGATGATCTGAACCCAGTTTGGGCAAGATCTGACTAAAAGGTTAAAACTATCCACCAACCAGTTCAGCCAAGCCAACTTCTGGAGGCCTGGGCCCCTTGCAGTGTGTCACCACCACTGAACACGGTGTGAGTACACTCAGCATTCCAGCCCTTGCAGTGTGTCGCCACCACTGAACACAGTGTGAGTACACTCAGCATTCCAGCCCTTGCAGTGTGTCACCACCACTGAACACAGTGTGAGTACACTCAGCATTCCAGCCCTGAGGAGGAGGAAAACAGGGAGGTGGGACAGATCTAAATGTTAGCGAGTCATGGACAGCTTGGGAAAAAAAGAATGAAAGAAAGGGGAGGGGGGGGAGGATTGACGTGTAGGGGTGGGCCATCCTTAAAAAAGGTTAAATTTCACATATGATTATAACTGATCGATTCAGATCTACATATCTTGGATTCTGCTTCGTACATGTTAACTTTGATGTGATGTTTTTTCAACAAAGGGTGCATGCACAAATTGTATAATGACTCCAGAGGTTTCTTTGAAATTCCAGAATGTGGCAGAATAGGCCAGAGACTTTCAGACATTGTTCATGAATAGTTTGAGCATTTTCATTGGTTATATCATGTGGTACCTCTTGATCCCAACATTGTTCCATGAATAGTTTGAGCATTTTCATTGGTTATATCATGTGGTGCCTCTTGATCCTAACATTGTTCCATGAATAGTTTGAGCATTTGCATTGGTTATATCATGTGGTGCCTCTTGATCCTAACATTGTTCCATGAATAGTTTGAGCATTTTCATTGGTTATATCATGTGGTGCCTCTTGATCCTAACAGGTTTACTAAATTTGGATTTGCTGTGCCGTATTATATACTTCTTGTACATTCTAGAATATTCCATGATTATTGATTAGTTGAACCACATAGTGTTTCTTCTACTTTTCATTTAATGGTCTGTAAAGGTAATGAGAGTGGCGTGATAACTAAACAGTGAAAGTGTTTGAAAAGGACACATTTTTATATTTTTTTGTACTTTTTGGTACTGCTGCAATGAAAATTTGAGTATTGATCTGTGACTCATTTACTGTCATTATAAACTTTGAACTTGTTACCACAATCAACCTTTTCTCTGACCGGATCAATTCAAAGAGAAATCAGAACTAAGTCTTGTTCACTTATGTTCATTCAGCATCCAGCCCACTGAAGAATGAAAGAACAGAGGTTTGATTCTTATTAACCACAACATTTGCTCTCACATGTTTTGACTAAAGTAGATTCAAACGTTTGACCTTTGATGTGTCAAAATGAACTGTAACAGCCATTGAGACAAACTATAAACACACATGAAAGGCAGAGTCATGCAAAAAGAGACGGATGAACACACAAAGAAAGAGACACACATACTATGAGCTAACCAACAATGCAGACATCTGTATAGATGGAATTACACATCAGAGTGAAAACAAGGGTGATCGGTCAGCACTGCACATCCACTCTCTTCCAGCTTGAAAAAGAAAACGAAAGACAAGACATGCCTCTCTTGTGAAGAGCTCAATGACACTCTTGACAACATTCTCTTATCCTAGTTATGAGACTTGCAGATTTTAAATTGATACTGACACAAGAAATATCATTATCACCCTTCCCAACCCCAACTGCATGAAATGCATGTCTAGTGACCTTTGCCAAGGACATCAAAAGTTCACCACTGTCTGCTGATTGGTTTGTCTAGTTGTCAAAAACCTTCAGCAACAACTTCTGACCCAATTTCAGCCAAACTTGGTGGACACACGGAATGCAGCTATGGGAGGAACCCCTTATGTTTTGGTGTTGATTTAGTTCAAAGGTCAGATCCTGGATTTGCTCAACGAGATCATGCAAAAATGATGAAAAGTGATTTTAACACAACTTTGTGCAAAGAGAAACTCAAAGTTGTGCAAAGAGAAACTCATTCAATTTTGATGCAGACCTGGATCTCAGAGTGGATCCAGAATCCATCCAACCATGACGGAGGTCTTCCCTCCCCCGTCTAGTTCTACTTTGTGCATGTGTGTAAACGTGCTTCCAATTCACATTTCATGTCAGCGTAAAGCCCTCCCGGCTAAAATGATATAATGATGCAGGCTACAGTTAATTAATAGTTCTGTGCTTGGGGGATATCAATGTCCGTGAACTGTAGGCAGAATCTGTAAGGTAAAAACTAACATGGCTGAAGCTAGGTTCCCTGGTTAGCAGCACTCTGGCTGACAATGAAATGCAAATGCAGAACATGTTTAGGGTAGATAACAAAATGAAACTGAGTTCGTTTGTCACATGTATCAAGCAAAAAATCCTTCTCTGAAGGAACATTTTCTCCAAAGATGCCTCAATATTATTGAAACTAACCACTGCAGGGCTGCCTACCCCCTTCCGTCTCTTTCAGGGACATACTTTTTCAAAACCAGGGACACTGACTGATTTCCAGGGACACATGCAGCGGTAGCACATATCACAACCACATCAACATTAAAGTGAAAGCTTACCTTTATTTACACTGTGTACAACTTCTACAATGCTACTTTGCTTCTAGCGCACTGAAACTTCTTTGCGATGTTCGAGTCAGGAAACATCAATTTAACGCCTCTGTTTAGCTTGTCCAGCGCAGCCATTGGCAAATTCAGTTCAGCTGCAAGGTCAACCATCATCGTTTCAGCTCTTATGACGTCAAAAGTTTCCTGACTGGTTGACGTCTGAGCGCGCTGAAAGAATCCGCTAATGTTACAAGATTTCTCGCTCTCACGGATTTTTGTGTTCTTCTTGTGCTTTTCAGTGGCGACATGACGGGTTATTTCATCCCTACCTCCAGATCCGATGGAGAACTCACGCGCACAAATTTCACAAGACGTGTCGGCGTAAGTCTCGATCTTGCCACGCTTGATGAACGGCCAGGTTTCCGTATATTTTGACAGGAATGTCTGCCGACGTTTCTTCTTTTTGAGAGAAGCCCCATAGTTGAGATCGCCATCGGCATTTTTACGCTTTCCCTGTTTCGCGTCCATTTTTCTCGCTTTCAAAACTCGGGAAGACGGTGTATGCGCATGCGCACTGGTCAGTTCGGCAATGTTCGGGTCTTTCCGACGGATTTGGTCAGGATGGCCACGACTGAAGTCGGTCAGTTGGTGATCAGCTGATGAACTCGACTTCGTTTTTTTGTTGTTGTTTTTTCTCCCGAATTTTTTTTTCGCGGGACATAGAATAAAAAAGTGGATTCCAGGGACAGGCTGCATGATTTCATTATTTCGGGGGACAAATACGGATACTCCGGGACGGTAGGCAGCCATGCCACTGTAATCACCATGCTCTGATACCTCAATACAGACGGGAAGTATTTGTCATGTTCACAAAAGATTCAACTCATTCAAGCACATGACAGCGTTGTATGCAGAAAATATTCCTGAAAACAAGAATTTAATATTAACCATCACATGATGAATAATAATCAGATATCACTAAGAAGGATGTACAAACTTCATTACAGATGCAGATGTGAATTCATACCATTACATGCTATAAAATTACTGAAGATGAATCATCACAAATAACAAACATTAAAAAAAAGATAAATCACCACAAATGATACACACTAATGACTTATAAAGATATCAAAGTAATCAAATTAAAAAAAAAAAAACAAGTGTTAGCAATTTGACTTTTAAAAAAAAATCTCATTTTCATTTCTCTACAAAATTGCAGTCACGAGACAAACAGAGTACAACATTCTCTGATCACCTGAACGGCATCAGTCGCACACTTATTGGCCACATCAGCAGCCAGAGCTTTGGCAATGGAGGCATAATAGGTGTTGCGTCGCCCCTGGTCAATTTCCCAGGCGGAGCGCATGGTGGCGAGGCGAGAGGACTCCACACCAATGGCCATTTCCGCCAACATGAAGGCTATGGCCTGGTGCTGGCCACATACAATCAGGGAAATAGGCAAAAAATGGCTGGGCATGTATAAGTGTTGGGAAGGAAAAGAGGGTGGGGGTGGGGGTGGGAGTGGGATGGGAAGGCTTTGTTTCATTAGGCATTTGTGTTTTGTAGAAAAAGCTAGTATGTAAGAGAAAAAGGGATTGGTAGTATGTGTGTGTGTGTGTGTGGGTAAAGAACAGAGGAGGAGAGGGTGTGGGAGATGGGTGGCTATTTGTGCATATGCAGGCATGCTGTGGGCGGGTGGGCAGAGAGGCTATGCACTTGTATGCATGCATGCCAGGAAGAAAAAGCCTATGCATGTACATGCCTATGTAAAGGGAAAAGTATTCTATATGCATGTGCATTAAGGAGAAAAAGGCAATATTTGTACATGGATATATATGCACATTACATGCATGTGATGGTAGAAGGGTAAAGGCCTCATACACACATAGTTTTTTTGGGGAAAGAGGGATTTGTGGTGTGTGTGTGTGTGGTGTGTGTGTGTGTGTGTGGTGTGTGTGTGTGATGTGTGTGTGCGTGTGTTTGCGAGAGAAAGAACAGAGGAGGGGAGGGATGTGGGAGATGGGAGGCTATTTGTGCATATGCAGGCACGCTACGGGGAAAAAGCTTATAATTTACTTATGTATGGTATGGGGAAAGGCTACTTAGGCACATCCACAAGTGTTAGGGTATGTGTATACATGTGCTTTGGGAGGGATGGGGGTGGGGAAGAGGTTATGTGTAGTTACTTGTGTCTTAAGATAGAATAAGTCTATGTATGTACATACACATGTTTTATGAGTAGAAAGAAGTGTGTATGTTATGCATGTATGTTATGGTGGAAAAAGGCTATGCACAATTAGATGTACATTTATTAGAAACAGACTGTGTATATGCATGTGTGCTAGGGTGTGTGTGTATGTGTGCTTGTGTGCGTGCGTATGTGCCTGCATATGTGAGTGCGTGCGTGCATGTGTGTGTGTGTGTGTGCGTGTGTGTATGCGTGTGTGTGTGTGTGGTGTGTGTGTGTGTGTGTGTGTGTGTGTGTGTGTGTGTGTGTGTGTGTGTGTGTGTGTGTGTGTGTGGTGAGTGAGTGAGTGTGTGTGTGTGTGTGTGTGTGTGTGCGTGTGTGAATGTGTGTGTGTGTGTGTGAGTGAGTGAGTGTGTGTATGTGTGTGTGCGTGCGTGTGTGCATGTATTTGTGTGAACACTTTTGTGCAGAAATATATCACTCTGTGTGTGTGTGTGTGTGTGTGTGTGTGATGCATCAATGTGTGTGCACATACATCATATGCGCGCGTGCGTGCGTGTTTGCATATTTGTGTAAACACTTTTGAGCAAAAATGTGCCACCAATGTCTGCTCAGCATGTCATGCATTAACCCTAACGCCGCCGACGTCGCCGTTTGGGGACAACGTGGCCCACCGCCGACGTTGCCGTTCGGTGACTAACTAGGGTGACCTAACTCCCGATACTCTCACTCTCGAACATGACGAGATAGAAAGCCAGCGAAAAACGTCATAGTTTCGGTATTCACTGATGCGTGCCTCACAGCCATTAGCTTTGTCAGAGTGGTGTTCAGTCAAGTGTTTTTATCCATTTCTGTTGATAAGTTTTTCATTCATTATGGCGTCACAACCAAGCACTTCAGGTACTCGGCCTCGCCGTACATTTACTACAGATCAGGTGCTGGAAATGTTGAGTAAATGGTCAGTTGATACTGATTTGGATCAAGAACACCCATATGGTGACCAGGGTACATTATCGGACAGTGAAAGCTTGACCGAGTCAAAACAAGCGTGGCTGACCCAGTTGCACGCATGGCAAGCAGAAGGGGTCTGGCTGGCGCATTGCGGGCTGGCGTGCTGTTGGCGATGAGCCAACACATACTGACGCTGATAGTAGTTTCAAAACTGACAGTAGTGTGAATGAGATGACTGACAGTGTAACGGTGGGGGTGATCGACACGGAGGGCTCAGAGACAAGTGACTGCAAGCACAAAGGCGTCAAGGTCGAAGGGGGCGTGGCAGAGTGACACGTGGCAGAGGTGTGCAGCTGCAGCTGCAGCAACAGCAAACCAGGCCAGCCACAGAAAAGTTTGACTGAGAGAATGGCTCCCTAGGTTCCAGAGGCCAACAGGCAAATGAATGAATGAATTTTTTTTTTTTTGCTGTCCCAACCTCTGCGCCACCTCAGAGGCAGTGCACCCACGTTGCTCATTCCGACACCCCGTCCACAGCCACAGCCCGGTTGGCCCTGCTGCAGCCCCGGCACCGGCAATCCAAAGGGAGCAGTCAATGTCAAATCGTCAAGAGGCAACCCACCAGAGGAGACACTGCACTGCTGCCGAGTCACTTCGGTGGTGTTCAGTGGCACCTGTTCTGATCTAACATACGCAGGACACCACCTGCTAAACCCCCTTCTGACGACAATAATTGCTTAGTTGGGGAGCCGCATGAGTGAGCTCTTCCTCCGGAGGGCCACCACGTCCGTCCAACGATAGCCCCCATGGACTCGCCGATACCGGTGACCCCGACAGAACCAAACCAAGACCACAGACGTGGAGAGGACATCGAAATTGAGGTCACCATTATCAGATGAACACTTGCATGTTTGGACAAATGATAAGCCAAACGAACATCAGAGAAAAACAACAAAGAAAGTCTCTAACAGCTGTGTACCTCACAAATGGGTTTGCCCATGGTTTTCCGCTCCATGGAGTACCGCATCGCTTCATCTAGCGCTCGCTGGGCCAGCCCCACAGCACCTGCTGCCACCTGCCAACAAAGGGGGACAATTAATGTACCAGGAGACTATTAACGTTCCGCTGTGTCACTGAAAAGACAAGTGATCAAAGGCTTGATGAACATGGCAGATCTGCTTTAATCTTTGGTAGTTAACATCCACAAAAGGGCAATATCAGGGCTGACATCAATCCAAAGCATCAAACCCAAACCACCTAAATGCCATCAAGTCATGACATGGCAGCCATTTCAAAGCTGAAACCACACTTAAACATATTCAAGAGAAACAAGACATAATTCTTTTGTTTAACTCTTTCATCCCTACAACCCGGTTTTCTGGTTTGCAGAAATCCTACCCTTCCTTCCTGCAGCCCGGAAAACCGGGCAGCACAAAATCCCTCCTTTCCTTCCTGCAGCCCGGAAATCGGTTCTCGCAGTAAGCGCTTTGAACTTTACGTGAGTTGCGTCATCGGTACATGTCATAACCGGGTCGCTTGCGGGCAATGTTTATGAATGGAATGGATGCCAGACAACACCAACGGCCAGGGAAAGTGGTCGCCGCTCTATTCTGGCCGGTTTGCCGCTGCATACGTGGCAGTTCTCACTTTGCACTTCTTCCCTTTTTCTGTAAATCCAGGAAGGAAGGGACTACTCGTTTTATAAGAATCTAGGAACAAGGGGAAATAATGGTTCATGGAAAAGTAGAAATGAAAGAGTTAAAAATAAAATCCTCAATGCTGCCCAGATACCCCAAATCATGTCACAGAAACCATTTCAGACAGATGTCATTCTAAATGCCATCATAACTGAGGTAAGACTGAGATCATTTTGCTGAACAATTAAATAGTGGAGAAAACAAGTGCAGGTCAACAATTCTTCAGTCATTATAGTAATGACTTGGCAAAGATTTGAATTTATTTAAAAAAAAAAAAAAAAAAAAAAAAATAAAAGATGAAAAAAAATGGGGGAATATATTATAAATATGAGAAACCCTTCACTAGCAGCCTGAGGGAACCATCGTACTCCCCTTCGAAGGCAGATCTATTTGTATTGCCTGCTCCTAGGCCTTTCGTCCGCTGGATCGGACTCATCAGGGAGACACGGCTGATTGTGTCTGTGCTCTTGGTGTCAAATAGAGACACACCAAAGTCCATAATTCTGTGGTGTTCTCATCACCAAGGCTCAAAAAAGAATCCAACAGCACCCCCAAAGCAGCCAGCGAAGGGTAGTAAATGGAACAAAAGGAAAATGTGGAGAGGAAAAAAGTGCTTAAAAACTAAAAGCATTATGCAAACAGTATAAAATGTAGGGGACAATCTTTGAGCCTATGCTTGAGGATCCATTCAAGGATGCAAGGGAGATCAAAAGATATGGAACAGTGTGAGTGGTCAGCTCTGCTGTTCAATAACCCAAGCATTGTGAGTGGCTAAGAAATGTACAGAACAACCTTTACTTGATCTCCTAAGAGATGCAATCTCCCACTGATTGACCAAACATCATTTTGCTGAACAATTAAATAGTGGAGAAAACAAGTGCAGGTCAACAATTCTTCAGTCATTATAGTAATGACTTGGCAAAGATTTGAATTTATTTAAAAAAAAAAAAAATAATAAAGATGAAAAAAAATGGGGAATATATTATAAATATGAGAAACCCTTCACTACAGCCTGAGGGAACCATCGTACTCCCCTTCGAAGGCAGATCTATTTGTATTGCCTGCTCCTAGGCCTTTCGTCCGCTGGATCGGACTCATCAGGGAGACACGGCTGATTGTGTCTGTGCTCTTGGTGTCAAATAGAGACACACCAAAGTCCATAATTCTGTGGTGTTCTCATCACCAAGGGCTCAAAAAAGAATCCAACAGCACCCCCAAAGCAGCCAGCGAAGGGTAGTAAATGGAACAAAAGGAAAATGTGGAGAGGAAAAAAGTGCTTAAAAACTAAAAGCATTATGCAAACAGTATAAAATGTAGGGGACAATCTTTGAGCCTATGCTTGAGGATCCATTCAAGGATGCAAGGGAGATCAAAAGATATGGAACAGTGTGAGTGGTCAGCTCTGCTGTTCAATAACCCAAGCATTGTGAGTGGCTAAGAAATGTACAGAACAACCTTTACTTGGATCTCCTAAGAGATGCAATCTCCCACTGATTGACCAAACATCATTTTGCTGAACAATTAAATAGTAAGACTGAGATCACTGAGAACCTACCCAAATCAACCAACAACCCAAATGCTACCAAATCATGCTACAGTGATCATTTTAAAGCTGAAACTATTTTTATAAGTATTCGTGACCAAAAGGGGCAGCTGAAACCATACAAAAATAGACACATACACACAAACTACATCAACAGGCAGATCTGCATTAAAAAAAAAAAAATTGTGATTTAGACTTGCAGTGTATGTTTAAACCAAATATGGTCATGCCCACCAGCAAATCCAATGTGGCCATTCATTCTATGCATGCGCGCGCGCACACACACACACACACACACACACACACTACTTCTGCTACCCCTCACATACACACTCCCTCCCCTCCCCCATCCATCCTCTCCTCCTTTTTGCTGCTACACACACTCAAATCCATACCCATCGTCCAAAACAACTTACAGGGGGTCGTGTTTTGTCGAAGGCGCCCATGGCAATCTTGAACCCTACGCCCTCCTGCCCCAGGACATTCTGTACACAGGAAAATAATCATGTAATCAAGTCAGAACTTAATCCTGAAAAGCCCATAGGAGTACATGGATATAAAACACTTCACAAATAACAAATCTGATGTCCTTGCTCTTCCCTTTGACTCAACTACTGACTTGGGAAGGTAAGGTAATGTTGCTTACAGCCCAGCCGACCGCAAAGGGCCACATCAGGGCAGTCACCACGTTAAAATCAACTCACCAGTCATCAACAAAAAACAAAACAAAACAAAAAACCAACAACCTTTCACACATCTCTTTAAAATACATCTTCTAAAAAGCATACCAGAAACTTCGTTAAAAATCTTCCTTCCGTAAAATCTTAGATCAGATGAAAAATGTTAATCTCTTTCAGAAGTTCAAAGATCACATCAGGTGGGACATCTGTGAACAGGGTTTTCATGGAGTCTGCTGTAAAGTGTTTATGTCTCACATCATGCAAGTCCCAACAATCTAAAAGAATATGTTTCACTGTGAGTGGAACATGACATGGAATGCACTACGGAGCTTCTTCTGAAACCTTTCTCTTTCACACACTGTCTCTTTCTTGTATGCATTGCTTTTAATTTTGATTTGGGTTAATAAATAACTCCATTCCATTTTCTGTAAAAAACATTCATTAAATAATTTTCTGACATGCAAATATTCCTGGTTTCCCATCTTTTTCCATGACCCCTGAATCACAGACATATCTGTGGTCAGGGGGTGAAAGACTTACAGGGTACAGCACAATAAAACAACACTCCATGTAAATGCTGTCACATCAGTAACTGTCCACCATGAACTGTCTATGATGTCACCAACACTTGACCATTTTCTTTTGACATTTCCTTGCAGCAATTTCCCTTCTCTTTCTCAGGCGTGTGTATGCGTGAGTGTGAGTGTGTGTGTGTGTGTGTGTGTGTGTGTGTGTGTGTGTGTGTGTGTGCGTGTGCGAGAGAGAGAGATTCTGTTTTGGGGATGTGTGCGTGTAGTTTGATACAAGATGGATAAATGAATTGACAAGGAATGACTGAGCACAGTGGAAAGAGTGGAATATCTTTAATGAAATACATGTTTATAATTAGTTGTAATATGTGAATTGTGATGATGGCACCACAAACAAAAATTTTCCTTGTATTCTATGAAGACAAATAAAATATTGTGTATCATGTATTGTGTATCAGGCAGCAAACTACTGCCAGGGTAAGACTAACAATCTCATAGCATGACAATGCTCTCTCAACAATCAGACGACAAACGGTAGTGCTCCTGGCTGTTAAAAAGGAGAGATCTTGTCCATAAGCACAGCAAATGGGGCAAACCCTCTCCACAACTGGACCAACATTATCATAGCAATTCTCTGTGAAAGAAGATGCTCTCTTCACAATCAGACAAACAATGCCAGAGCAACTGTCTGCTGAAGATGACATTCTCTCCACAATGAGATCAACAATGCCACAGCATTTCTAATTTCCACTGTTTGCTCCAATGTTGTTTCTTCAATGATTTGGGAGAGGTTGGGGGCAGACTTGGCGGGGTGGAGTTGGGAGTTAATTATTTTTTTCAATTACTTTACACTGGCAATTACAGAAATAATGAATCTACCAAATAGAAATATTTAACAACAAAAAACAAATAAACAAAAAAAAAGGTATTATCTGACCAAACACACACACACACAAACAATTCACACACTTGTGGATTTTTCACACACACACTCACACACACACTTTTTGACAACACAAATTATTCGCAAAGACAAAAGACGCACACATGCATAGACATGGACACATAAGCAGAGACACAAATGAATACCTCAACGCACTTCCACATCTTCGAAGGTGATTCCCCGTGTGTCCGAGGCTCTCTGTCCCATGTTCCATTCCTGAGATACATACAACACTAGTCAGAAACATCGACCAAACCTGCACCCAGTCAGTTGTATGCCCACACACTAACATGTTAACCTAGAAGAGAATTCCATGACCAAGTCTTGCACAGGGTATATTTCAGCAGTAAGAGAGGTTTTGGGGCTCACCTATTCAAAACCCTCATCAAATAAATTCCCTTTGAAAAACAGCTTCTTCATTTCAGATGTTAAAAAAGTTGAAATATGTCATCTTGTGTGTATACTTTGCATTTGCAGAAAACTCTGGGTGTTTTCTAATTCAGTTCACTTTCATTTTTAACGAACAAAACAACAGAGAGACAACATGTTTGAAAGCATGCACGTCTTGACAGTATGGTGCCCTGCAACTCCAGTTTTGCCCTCGCCTTTTTCACTTCCTCTCCCCCACAAGACACTCCAGTTTTGCCCTTGCCTTTTTCACTTCCTCTCCCCCACAAGACACTCCAGTAAATTTGCCCTTGCCTTTTTCACTTCCTCTCCCCCACAAGACACTCCAGTTTTGCCCTCGCCTTTTTCACTTCCTCTCCCCCACAAGACACTCCAGTAAATTTGCCCTTGCCTTTTTCACTTCCTCTCCCCCACAAGACACTCCAGTTTTGCCCTTGCCTTTTTCACTTCCTCTCTCCCCACAAGACACTCCAGTTTTGCCCTTGCCTTTTTCACTTCCTCTCCCCCACAAGACGTTAGGAAATCGGACACAGTAAGATACACTACACTGTGCTGCTACTGTTGGGTACATCTTGGCACCATCCCTTTGACACCTATATGGCTGATGAAGTTAGATCTCGCCAAACGTCCTTCATCTCATGTTTCTGAAATCCAAGGCCTCAGTACAAATAAACACACACACACACAAACAAAAAACAAACAACAATAAAACACTGCAAAAAAACCTGTCCAAGAATCTAAGTTTTCCTTTGCAATCACTGAGTTTATTTTGTGTGAGTGGCTATGCATACGTGCTTGCTTCTGTGCGCATGTGCATGCGTGCGTGAGTGCACTCAGTGTGCATGAAAAGAGAGAGAGGAGAGAGAGAGAGAGAGAGAGAGAGAGAGAGAGAGAGAGAGAGAGAGAGATGGTTTGTGAATGTGTTTTCAGAGTTTGTGCGTGGGGAGTTGTGCGTGAGTGTGTGTGTGTGTGTGTGTGTGTGTGTGTGTGTGTGTGTGTGTGTGTGTGTGTGTGTATGTGTGTGTGTGCGCGTGCGTGCGCGAGCGTGTGTGTACATGTATGCACACATGCATGCGTGTGTGTGTGTGTGTGGTGTGTGTGTGTGTGTGGTGTGTGTGTGTGTGTGTGTGTGTGCGTGTGCGTAAGATAAGATAAGATAATGTTGCTTATAGCCCAGCCGACCGCAGAGGGCCACATCAAGGCTGTCACCACGTTAAAATCAACTCACCAGTCATGTAAAAAAAAAAAAAAAAAAAAAAAAAACCCAACTTTCACACATCTCGTTAAATGACATCGTCTACAAACGCACCAGAAACTTTGTTAAAAATCTTTCTGCTGTAAAAATCTTAAATCAGATGAAAAATGTTAATCTTTCTCAAAAACTCAAGGATCACGTCAGGCGGGACATCCCTGAACAGGATCTTCATGGACTCCGCTGTAAAATGTTTGTGTCTCACATCATGCAAGTCCCAATACTCTAAAAGAACATGTTTCATTGTGAGTGGTGCATGACATGGAATGCACCACGGAGCTTCTTCACTCTTTAAAAGGTAAGAATGGGTAAAATACGAATGGCCAGTGTGCAGCCGGCACAGAACTGTTTCCTCTTTACGACCACTCGACGTAGATGGGAGGAAGTCCTTAAGGTTTGGACGGATCTGAAAGAGTTTGTTATTCGTCTGTGTGTTCCAATCCTCCTGCCAGAGGTCTCTCACATAATCGTTATTTTGGGTTTCACATCTGAGCAGGGGATATAAGTGTTGGACAGTTTCTCTCTTGTGGCGTTCTTGGCTAAACGATCAACCATTTCGTTCCCGCCGATGCCAACATGACCAGGAACCCAAGCAAGAGTAATGTTGTAAACCGTCCGCCTTCAACTTGCTAAAAAGTTAAAAAAAAAGTAAAAGTTCTGGATGCTGAAGGTTGCGGCCAGCTATGGCCTCCAAAGCTGACAGCGAATCCGACAGAACCAGAAAGTCCCTCTTCGAAGAATGCGAGATTATCTTCAAAGCCAGTACCAGAGCAGTAAGTTCAGCAGAATAGACAGAAGCATCTGAATGTATATGTTCCAACAGTATCTGAGAAGGAGCCCCAGGGCAGTAGGCTGCACAGGCCACTCCATCCTCAGACTTGGAACCGTCTGTGAAAACTTTTTGATAGGATGGGAATTTGGAACAGAGCTCAGCATACAAAGCCTTGTACGCCAGAGAGCTGGTAGACTCTTTGCGAAAAGCTGCAAGATCGAAACGAATCTCTGGTGTGAAAAAGGTCCACGGAGGTTGATCCGGAAACTTGGAAAAATCGGACACAACTCCTAGGTCTAGACCTGCATTCCGCACGTGAGGCCGCATACGAAGACCAAACGGCGGAATACATTTCGGGTTATTTTCAAACTTACATTGGAACGGAGGGTCAAAGACACAGTCATAGGCAGGATTCTGCGGTTCTGAGAACAGTCGGATGTAATAATTCAAAGACAGTTTCAGCCCGCGGTTGGACAGTGAAGGTTCACCCGCCTCTGCGTACAGGCTGTACACAGGGGTGGTGCGGAACGCTCCAAGACAGAGACGAAGCCCTTGATGGTGGATAGGGTCCAAGAGTTTGAGGTAAGATGATCTTGCGGAGCCGTACACAGCACAACCGTAGTCCAGTTTGGAACGGACCAGGGCTCTGTAGAGGTGCAACAAAGTTTTCTTATCAGCGCCCCAGTCGGTGTGTGCTACGACCCGCAGAATATTCAGTGCCTTTTGGCAAGCAGTTTTGAGGTTTTTAATATGGCTGAGAAAGTTAAGTTTTTGGTCAAAAATGACTCCCAGAAATTTGGCCTCTTTAACAGCTGGAATGGGAGATTTCCCTACTTGAAGTTCAGGAATCTGGAAAAAACTGACGGAAATTATGGAAGTGAATACACTGCGTCTTTGTTGGAGAAAAGGTGAAACCGTTTTCATCTGCCCACCGATGGATTTTATCTACGCAAAGCTGGAGCCTGCGCTGGCACTCGGGTACAGGCTTCCAGTTGCGTAGACAGCAAAATCATCCACAAACAATGAGCAGTCTGAACCCTGCTTAACTGATTGAACAATGTTGTTGATTTTAATACTAAAGAGGGCAGGAGACAGTATGCTCCCTGTGGAACACCCAACTCCTGCTCGTGGACATCAGAGAGAGTGGTGCCAACCCGGACCTGAAACTGTCGTAATCTGCCCAAAAAAAATTTTTGAATAAAAAGCGGAAGATGACCTCGAAACCCAGATCGTGGAGATCATGAAGTATCCCCGACTTCCAGGTGGTATCGTAGGCCTTCTCCAAGTCGAAGAAAATTGCCACTGCATGCTGTTTGTTCAGAAAAGCGTTCCGAAGTGTAGATTCTAGACGAATCAAATGGTCAACGGTAGTCCGATGTTTGCGGAAAACCACACTGTTCTTTCGCCAAAAGGCCATCGGTTTCGAGTTTCCACATGAGCCTAGCATTGACCATTTTCCTCCATCAATTTGCAGACACAGCTGGTCAAAGCTATGGGATGGTAGTTTGATGGATTAGAAAGATCTTTTCCAGGTTTGGGGATGGGAATAATGAGGGCTTTTCGCCAGAGGGTGGAAAGAAACCTGTAGTCCACACGTGGTTGTATACCTGTAGCAGTATGTTCAGCCCATTCTTGCGGAAGATGTTTTCAACAGTTGATAATGAATGTCATCCATACCAGGAGAGGAATCGCTGCAAGAAAGTAAGGCAGATTTCAGCTCGTTTAACGTGAAAGGAAGATTGTAGTCTTCCATGTTGTCGGTCGAAAAGTTGCAGGGTGACTTTTCTTTTAGGGCTTTGTTTTTGACAAAAGTGGCTGATTTGTTAGAAGAGGAGGAATTCTTTTCAATGGTTGAAGCAAGCAGATTGCAACTGCTTTCTTCTCCGTTATTAAAGAATCCGAAAACTTGAGATGGTTCACAGTGGGACAGGTTGTTCTTCCCTTTGATTTTCTTAATGATGTTCCAACACTTTCTTCTTGGAAGTTTGATGTCAGCCTGGAGCAGAAACTTCCCAGGACCGACGTTTACTGATTTTAAAAGTGTGTCTTGATTTAGCACGGAGTTTTTGATGGGCTCGAGCGTTGGGACCCGAAGGTCGTTGGTATCCCCCCCTGACGCTGAGCCCGTTTTCTAACTTTGGAAATTTGTTGGCAGTCTGAATCAAACCGGGTGTCTTTGGCATTTGAAGTTTATCGGAAGACACTGGATAAAGCTTTGCACACTTGATCATAGTGTTAGTCAGTGATTCTGCTGGGTCCGGACTCTGAAGAAAATCAGTGTCCTGGAATTCCGCAGAAATAGTGGCTGCAAATAGATCCAGTTTGCTTTCTTATAATTTAGGTGTTGAGAGACAGAGACGGTTCAGTTATTACAGGTTGTAGGAGGACAGGGAAATGGTCACTTCCTGCAGATCGCATGGACAGACCACTCATAGTCCAGGACAAGCGAGGGGTCACAAACCTACAAATCTAAACACGAAAGTGAACCGGTGGAAGAGGTGGAGGTAAGTTGCAGATCGTTCATTCAGACAACACAAATCCAAATCCGAAAGGACATCTCACATTAGCAAGACCTCTGGATGACGTACCGACACTAACCCAAGAGGATTGTGACCGTTAAAGTCACCCAACAGCAAAAAGGTCGAGGAAGTTCTCCTATCAGACTGACAAGGTCCTGACGACAAACCGGGACTGAAGGAGGTAGATAAATAGAACAGATTGTTACAGTCTTGTGGAGAGTGACTCTCGCAGCAACAGCTTGAAGGGAGGTAGACAAGAGCGACAGGACTATACAGCAGAGTTTTGTGTATGAGAAGGGCAACACCGCCCCGACCGTCCCAACAGTGGATGGTTGTGCAGGATTTGAAAGAATATATTAAAGCCAGAAAGAGTAAAGGTCTTCTGGCTTTGAATTTGAGTTTCCTGAAGAGCCACGACGGAAGGTTTTATAGACTGACACAGAAGCTGCAGCTCCTCAAAGTTGGAATTTAATCCACGGATATTCCAATGGAATATTGTACTATCCATGGTGCAGAGGCGAAAGGAGAGAAATCAGGTCATCTCCTCTTCAATGTCCGCTTCTAATGGAGCGAATTTATTAGTTAGTTTCACTGGACTGTGTTGGTCTTTGGACCTGCTGGCAGACTTGCCGCAGGTGACAAAGGCCTGGAGTTTGGAGATGGTGGAGGTCTGGATTTGGGAGATGGTGGAGGTTTTTTCCTCATCTCCCACCATCTCCACACTGGGTGGAACTCCCTTGCCCGCACGGGCACTGGATAGGAGAGTTCGAGGCGGAATTGCTGGTTTTTTAATCTGCCAGCAGCAGATGTTGTAGACTGCTGGGCAGTCTGAGGGGTGGCGGATTTTTTTTGCCTCCACCAGGGCAGTCACTTTGGGTTGGAAGGTGGTGGACCTGCTTCCACCAGAGTTGACAATTTTACCTTGCAATGTTTTGGAAAACGTAAAGTCATCAGTCTGACAGCAGACTGACCGAGTGGGAACTGTGGGAACCGTCTTTACGGCCGAAGCATATGAAGCTGTTGGAGACTGACTGCCCACAACCTGCTTGCGGGCTTCAAAAAAGGAGATCTTCTTTTCTGTTTTATGCGTTGTATTGTGGATTCTTGAATCCAAAGAGGACAGTTTCTGGAAGAGGAGGGATGGTCGCCACCGCAGTTAGCACAATTGTGCCGGATCTTTGCACGGCCCATCGTGGGTCGCCTTGCAGCAAACACCGCACACCTCCTGCCGAACAGCGGTCTCTGACATGGCCAAACCTCTGGCATCTGAAACACCTCAACGGGGACGGCACATATAGCTGACACGAACATTCAGGTAACCGACTTTGATGACCGGAGGCAACACAGGGTTGCAGAATGTCAGAAAGAGGGTGTTGGTGGCCACTCTCTCTGAACCTTTCTTTACCGACACCCTGCGCACCTCCGTCACACCCTGGGACGCCAGTTCTGTTTTGATCTCTGCTTCCGAGGACACCTGCTAACTCTCGACAGCGAATCACACCTTTCGACGAATTCAACTGTTTATGGGGAGTCACCCTGATCTCCCTATCCACTAGTTTTGCTGCTTTCAACAGCTGTTCAGATTGTTTCTGTGATCGAACATTGAATAAGAAACGAACCATTCCTCAACCTTTTTATGGACCTAGGTTCACTGCTATACCATGAAAGCCCTTTTGGACAGCAAAAGGGCTCAGAGCTGAAAGGGGTCTTTCCTGCTCTGTCCCACCACGAGCCAGGAAGCCCAGAAACCTGTCCTCTGTCTTACCTCACTGTCAGAATCACTATCGTGTTGAGAAAGCCCTGAAATAGGGGATACTGCCTTCCTCTTCCGTTTGGGGGGAATGTTTTTAGAAAAAGCCATATTGTGTTTATTATGCTTCATCTTCTCCCCTTACCCACCCACCTTGGAGTCCAACTAAGGGGCCAGGGCCAAGAATCCACTGTCTTGACCCCTTCCAGGCTTCAGGAGAGACATACAACAGACAAAAACCTACCAACCCTAATCCCCCTGATCATGCCCAACTCCCGGGAACAGAGAGCTGAGCACTGCGGGGTTACCTTGGCCAGCCGGAGAAATGCCTGTTTTGACCCAGCCCAAGAAGGGGAGCCGATTAGTACACCCGGGCCAGAGTGTACTCCCTGTCTAGGAGAGGTCCGAGCCAAAGTGATGTGTTGAGAGCGCTGGCCCTCTCAATCACCAGGATCTCATCCCCCTCCGACACAGGTCGCACCGCACGGCAAACGCGGCGGATCTTAAGGAGACCACAGAGAGAAAAGGAGTGTGGAAAAGAAGACTTGAAGGGGAGACGAAGATAGAAAAGGGCCAAATAAGGAAGGCAGAAAACAGAAAAGAGAGAAAGGCGGGTTACTCTTAGTCAGGATCCTCACCCTTATCCTATCTGACATGGGAAGCCCTACCAGGGGCATATCAACTCCTTACCACGTTATGCTTAGGCCAGACATGCATCTTGGCTTTTCGGACCTAGAAGCAGTTTAAAAAAAAAACCAGCCTATCTTAAAGTATTGATGCCCCCGCCAGCAAAGCCTAAGGGATCACTGGACCACGCAAGCCCTCCGACCACGACAAGGTCGCAACCCCGGAGGGTGCGTGTGCGTGAGCATGTGCAAAAGCATGTGCATGTGTAAGCATGCATGTGTGTATGTGTGTGTGCATTGAGGAGTGGATGTGTGTGTGTGTGTGAGTGTGTGTGTATATGCATGTGAGCATGCATATGTGCACTATGTGTGATAGGCTAGTTCTTCGCTTGTGAAGATTAGTGGGAAGTTCCACCAGGGATGGGCTTTGATGACTAATTAGTCCAATTCGTGATCTACAGGATCTGTGGCATTGTGGTGCAGGTGTAGATCTGGCCTGCGTTGTTGGGCTGCAGACCTGGGTCTTTCCTTCTCCTTCTCTTCTCCTGGATGTTCTGACGTCTGGTTTCCTCGAGGCGTTGAAGCTCTCCAGCTACCTCTGTCTGATGCTGACTGCTCCCAAGTCTTGGGTGGATGTCCGCTTGGAATAGTTGCTTCTTCAGTTGGTCCTTGAATCTTTTCTGTGGTGCGCCTGTATTGCGTTTGTGTGTGTCCGAGCTTCATTTAGCTGACATCTCATGTGTGCATGCATGTGTGTGTGTGTGTGCATTGAGGAGTGGAGTGTGTGGTGTGTGTGTGTGTGTGTGTGTGGTGTGGTGTGTGTGTGTGTGTGTGTGTGTGTGTGTGTGTGTGTGTGTATGCATGTGTATTATGTGAGCATGCACATGTGCACTATGTGTATGTGCAAGTTTTGTGAGCGATTTTGTAGCAAGTATGCTCAAGTTTTTTGAGCAGTTTTGTATTTTCAATTTTTTCTTCTCTCTCTCTCCTCTCCTTTCTTTTCAACATGTTATTGTCAATATCCTTCCGACCTTTATTCAATCCTCAACAACACATTGCATGCCCTTCCATTTTCCCTAGCTGGAGTCTTCATGTTCATAACCCTCTCATTTTCCCCTAGCTGGAGTCTACACGTTCATACCCTTTCATTTTCCCTAGCTGGAGTCTACACGTTCATTACCTTTCATTTTCCCTAGCTGGAATCTACACGTTCATACCCTTTCATTTTCCCTAGCTGGAGTCTACATGTTCATTGCCTTTCATTTTCCCTAGCTGGAGTCTACACGTTCATTACCTTTCATTTCCCTTACCTGGAATCTACACGTTCATACCCTTTCATTTCCCTAGCTGGAGTCTACAACGTTCATACCCTTTCATTTTCCCTAGCTGGAGTCTACATGTTCATTACCTTTCATTTTCCATAGCTGGAATCTACACGTTCATACCCTTTCATTTCCCCTAGCTGGAGTCTATATGTTCATACCCTTTCATTTTCCCTAGCTGGAGTCTACATGTTCATTACCCTTTCATTTTCCCTAGCTGGAGTCTACACGTTAATTACCTTTCATTTTCCCTAGCTGGAGTCTACATGTTCATACCTTTCATTTTCCCTAGCTGGAGTCTACACGTTCATACCCTTTCATTTCCCTAGCTGGAGTCTTACATGTTCATTACCTTTCATTTTCCCTAGCTGGAATCTACACGTTCATACCCTTTCATTTTCCCTAGCTGGAGTCTACATGTTCATTGCCTTTCATTTTCCCTAGCTGGAGTCTACATGTTCATTACCCTTTCATTTCCCTAGCTGGAGTCTACATGTTCATTACCCTTTCATTTCCCTAGCTGGAATCTACACGTTCATACCTTTCATTTTCCCTAGCTGGAGTCTACACGTTCATACCCTTTCATTTCCCCTAGCTGGAGTCTACACGTTCATACCCTTTCATTTCCCTTAGCTGGAGTCTACATGTTCATTACCTTTCATTTCCCTTAGCTGGAATCTACATGTTCATTACCTTTCATTTCCCTTAGCTGGAGTCTACACGTTCATACCCTTTCATTTCCCTAGCTGGAGTCTACACGTTCATACCCTTTAATTTCCCCTAGCTGGAGTCTACATGTTCATTACCTTTCATTTCCCTTAGCTGGAATCTACACGTTCATACCCTTTCATTTCCCCTAGCTGGAGTCTACATGTTCATTACCTTTCATTTCCCTTAGCTGGAGTCTACACGTTCATACCCTTTCATTTCCCCTAGCTGGTGTCTACATGTTCCATTCCTTTCATTTCCCTTAGCTGGAGTCTACATGTTCATTACCTTTCATTTCCCTTAGCTGGAGTCTACACGTCCATACCCTTTCATTTCCCCTAGCTGGAGTCTACATGTTCATTACCTTTCATTTCCCTTAGCTGGAGTCTCCACGTCCATACCCTTTCATTTCCCTAGCTGGAGTCTCAACTGCTTGAAGAACCTTCCCTGGAAAGACACACTGTACTGCTGCTTCTTCCCATCAGCTGTGAACTGCTGACTGAAAACTGGATTGTCAACATTCTCCTTCAGAAGTGTCTCACTTTGAAGGGGCAGCAGGGTAAACACAAACACAGACACACACACACAAACATATACGTCAAGGACTTTTCAGCAGTACCTGAAAATTTTTTTTGTCCAATTTATCTGAGCTTCATTAGCCGACATCTTAACACCCTTTAGTTTTCAGTAACACCATACAAATCTGTGAGATAGCTGTAACGTTAGTTCGAAGCCTATTGTAGGTTATCTAGAGGATGGCTGCTGCTGTTCAATCTTTTGTTTGTTTAAATGATTTTTTTTCCATTAAAAAAATGTTTTCTCTTGCCTGTGTCAACCTGAAATCTAATAATAATCTTGGTTTTATCGATTTTTGTTGAAATAACATATAAACATTTAACTGGAAGACCCAAGACACATGCAATCATCCTCATGCTCACTTATGCGTACAACTGTTTCTCTCCCCAAAACACACTCGTCTTGCCCATCCCCACACACTCTCAGTACCTCCCAAGCTCATCTACACACATACACTTTGATTCATATTGCTACCTAGAATTAGACCTAAGTCTCCCAACAAAAGAAGATGCACTACTCACTCACACTTTGATTCACGTTGTTTATAGCCCAGTCAACTGTAAGAGGCCATACCAGGGCTATCTCTCTTTCTCTCTCTCCCTCTCTCTTTCTCTCAAAGCCAACACTGCGAAGACCTCTAGAGATTGGGGCAAACTCATACTGGGCCTTCCCAATAACAGACACAGATGATCAAACACATGTCAACCAAAATAAGACTTTGAATCTCTCAGGGCCCCCTTCGTATACTGCAGACTTGTGTGCGCTGGTGTGTGTTCATCAGTGGGGTGATGCAGGCATGTTAGAAAGTCCACAGACGTGAGTGTGCAAACCTTGGTGTGTGAGAGAGTGAGTGAGTGAGTGAGTGTGTGTGTGTGTATGTGTGTGCGTGCATGCATGTGTGTGTGTGTGTGTGTGTGTGTGTGTGTGTGTGGAGGGGGGGAGCTGTTGTTCTTGTTATGTGTGTGTGTGTGCGCACGTGTGCGTGCACGTATATATTGTATTTGATGTTTTTATTCTTGATCCTAAGTCATCTACATGCGCTCGTTCCTACACACACACATATGCACATGCGTGCATGTGCACATCCACATCCACATCTGTGCACACATACAACATGAACGCACATGTGCATACACACACGCACATGCATACACGCCCACATTCGAAGACACACACATATACATACAAATATGTACACAAACATATGCAGATACATGTGTATGCTCACACAAACCTACAAATCACACACACATGCAAACGCACTTCTGCACATGCACACACATGTGCACATGCACGCAGGCATACATGTGCACACACACACATGTGCACGCACACATACACACACAAGCATGCAATATGCACACGTGCACACACACATGCGCACGCGCACACACATGAGCCCATGCCCACACATCCATACACACACGTGTACATTCACTACACACATACATAAAAAAAGACAGACCCAATGCTAGGTAAGCACTCTAGGTCTGACCAGAGCGTTGGGCTAATGCATAGGTCAGACATCTGCCATGTCATAGCCACGTGACCCTCTTCTTCAATTCTCCCATCTTAGTTGTTAATTCATTTATCCATCAGTTTAAAATCATGCGCAGTGTGGTCGCAAAACTTAGCGGATGTGGTGTAGCGTATATGGACTAGTCCGCACGCAGTGATGCCTCCTTGATGAAACTGAAACTCTCATACACACACGTCATGCTGTTTAGCCCAGTCAAGTGTAAGGGGCCTATCAGGGCCCTCTCCCCCTCTCTCTCTCTCACACACACACACACACGTCATGCTGTTTATAGCCCAGTCAACTGTAAGGGGCCTATCAGGGCCCTCTCTCCCTCTCTCTCTCACTCACACACACACACACACACCACACACACACACACACACACACACACACACACAACACAAACACACCACACACACACACACACAACACACCACACACACCACACACACACCACAACCAAAACACACACACACACACTTCAGTTCAACTCATGTTGTTTATAGCTCAGTCAACTGCATGGGGCCATATCAGGCACTCTCTTTCACACACACACACACACACACTCACATCACACACATACACCACACACACATGCACACACACGCATACACACACACTCACACACATACACCACACACACACATACATACACACACACTACACACACTACACACATACACACACACACACACACACTACACACACACACACACTACACACACACGCACACTACACACACACACACACACACACACACCTACACACACACACTACACACACACACACTACACACACTACACACACACACACACACACACACACACACACACACACCTACACACACATCACCCACCTTCCGTTCACGTGTCAGCCCAGGAGAATCCCCGTCCACAATGAACCCTGTGAAGGCCTTGCCAGCAGGGGTTTTGGCGTCCATGTCAGTGCGAGCCAGCACAAAGTACCAGTTGGCATGGCCGCCATTGGTGATCCACATCTTCTGCCCGTTTAGGATATACTTGTCTCCCTTCTTCACCGCCTTGGTGCGCACGCCGGCCACATCGGATCCCGCTCCCGGCTCCGTCACACAGTATGACTGACACATGCAGTGTTTTGACAATGAAAAGAACACAGAAACACTGCAGCACAGAGAGAGAGAGAGAGAGAGAGAGAGAGAGAGAGAGAGAGAGAGAGAGAGAGAGAGAGAGAGAGAGACGCAGTATGACTGACACATGTAGTGTTTTGACAATGAAAAGAACACAGAAACACTGCAGCACAGAGAGAGAGAGGAGAGAGAGAGAGAGAGAGAGAGAGAGAGAGAGAGAGAGAGAGAGAGAGAGAGACGCAGTATGACTGACACATATAGTGTTTTGACATTGAAAAGAGCACAGAAAGACTGCAGCACAGAGACAAAGAGAAAATTCTTTATTTACGAGGATAATAGATAAGCACTAACGTGCTTTTTTACATCCAGTCCTTGCCCTGAGTAGGGACTACAACATGCAGTGAAATCAATTAATGTAAGAAATCAAAGAAGCAAGCAAAGCGGTCATGTAATCAGAGAGAGAGAGAGAGAGAGAGAGAGAGAGAGAGAGGAGAGAGAGAGAGAGAGAGAGAGAGAGAGTCATGCAGTATGACTGACACATATAGTGTTTTGTTATTGAAAACAGCACAGAAAGACTGCAGCACAGAGAGAGAGGAGAGAGAAGAGAGAGAGAGAAGAGAGAGAGAGGAGAGAGAGAGAAGAGAGAGAGGGGAGCAGTAGACTGAACATATAGTGTTTTGAATTGAAAAGAGCACAGAAACACTGCAGCACAGAGGAGAGAGAGGAGAGAGGAGAGAGAGAAGAGAGAGAGAGGAGAGAGAAGTAGACTGAGATAGTGAATGAAAAGAGAAGAAACACTGAGCACAGAGAGAGAGAGAGGAGAGAGAGAGGAGAGAGAGGAGAGAGAGAGAGAGAGAGAGAGAGAGAGAGGAGAATAACGACTGAGACATATAGTGTTTGAATGAAAAGAGCACAGAAACACTGCAGCACAGAGAGAGAGAGAGAAGAGAGAGAGAGAGAGAGAGAGAGAGATAGAGAGAGAGAGAGAGGAGAGAGAGAGAGAGGGGAGAGAGAGAGAGAGAGAGAGGGAGAGAGAGAGAGAGAGAGAGAGAGAGAGAGAGAGAGAGAGAGAGAGAGAGAGAGAGAGAGAGAGAGAGAGATAGAGAGACAGAGTGAGAAAGAGACTGACCGATCATTCAATGATTCATTCATAATCTTTATGCTTTTTTCCAACTAGACATTGTCCCTTCTGGAACTAAGGATTCTAAAATAAAACTTAACTACACAACAGAGAACTGATTATAACAAAAATAGTGATAATTCATATTAGCCTTTAAGAAAACATACACATGCACTAAAAGTGTCACACACACACACACACACACAATTACACAGTATATAATTTTCTTACATGGAAAGAGGATATTGAAAGCATCAGTCACCATAATGGTACCATCAGCAGAGCCTGATGATGAACAGTGATTCATGAGGCAATCAAATATAAGTACACTTGCATATATTCATATACATCATTCTCGTTCATTAAGCAAAAGTGGTTTTCAAGGCAACAAGGAATAAGAGATTTTGTTATTGAGAATGGAAAGAGAGAGTGAGAGAGAGATGTGAATATGTTTTAATATATTATGACCCCCCCCCCCCCAAAAAAAAAATAGACACAGAGAGGGAGGGCGAAAAAAGGGAATGGAGGGGGGAAAAGGAGAAAGCATGAGAGACAAGAAGGAAGGAAGGACAGAAGACAGAGGGAGGGAGGGAGAAAAAAGGGAATGGAGGGGGGAAAAGGAGAAAGCATGAGAGACAAGGAAGGAAGGAAGGACAGAAGCAGGGTCGGTTACTAGTGCCCTGCGGCATACAAAGCATCGACTTCGCAAATGCCGCATCGGGCCTGCTGCAGGTGTGTCAAAGGGTGCATCGCTTTATGGTACCAGTGCGCCACCGTGCTCACATTTAGGCCTACCGCGGAGACTGACGCGCTAGGACCGCGGCAGACAATGCTTCATTTGTCCGCTGATTTGATTGGCTGCTGCTAGCGAACCATGCAACTTTCTGCCAATCATGTGTAGTCTACTGTCGCCTTTTGGGTTGCTTTCGGTTTGCTTTCTGGGATAGCGATCTGTCTGTGAAAGTTGTTTTTCCGCCAGTTTTGGAAGTTTTTATGTGATCGGTCATGCCTCCAAAAAAGAAGCCAAAACTTCTGCCAGGGCAGGCAGTCTTGTGTTTCGGTCAACCGCAGCCGTCTACCAGTCAGGAATCGCCGAAAGATTCAGTCGGTGCATCTCAGCCCGATGTGGAGCAGCAGTGTGACAGGCCAAGTGAAAGTAGACCCATGTGTTCTAAGAAAACGTTCCAGTCAACGTGGCTGACCCTTTACCCGTGGCTTAGGTATGAGAGCGGCAAGATGTACTGTTGTGTGTGCCGTAAACACGGGAAAAATAACAGTTTATCTGTGGGAACGGACAATTTCCGTACAAGTACACTCAGTCGCCATGTAGACGGCATTGATCATCAGCTTCTGATGAATGCACCAGCTGAAGCAGCGAACATGCGGGAGAGGCAGAAGACTGCTCTGAGCAAGAAAGAAGAAGCCGTGGTAGTGGGTTTGAAAGGTATGTTTTGATGAAAAAAAGAGCAAAACAAAATACTGAATCAAATAGACTGCAAGTGCCTCGTTCATTAAACCGCATCCATGAATCAAAACACAGAAAATAAAGAGACACCAATTTAATTGTAACAATCACAAAACGTGTCAATTTTCAAGGAAATACTCTTCGTCGGACACACTACACAAAATAACAACAAAGTTCAGAGAAATAGGAAGACAAGAGTATTTCCTCGAAAATTCACACGTTTTGTCATTGTTACAATTAAATTGATGTCTCTTTATTTTCTGTGTTTTAATCTTGTTTTTCAGGTATGTTTTGGCTATGCAAGGAAGGACTTCCACTTTCAAAATTTCGCTCACTGATGCAGTTTTTACTGCACCTGAAAGTACCGAATGTTGAGCACTTGTGCTGTAGAGACAAAATCGACTACACTAGTGATTCATCAGCTGACGATTTCCTGAAAGTTTTGTCTGATATAATTGATGATAACATCTCAGAGAAGGCGAAAAAGTCCCCTGTCATCACCATTTTTGTGGATGAAAGTACCGATATAGTGGTTCACCACAAACTTGCTATCAACATTAGAGTTGTTGTTCCACTATCTCTGCAGCCCGTACATGGGGCCCATTGAAATGTGGAGGGATGGGCCAAATGCCCCATAGTCATTTCTGACCAGGCTGAACCCTGCAGAAGACAGAGAGAGGGAGGGAGAAAAAAGGGAATGGAGGGGGGAAAAGGAGAAAGCATGAGAGACAAGAGGGAAGGAAGGACAGAAGTAGCTGGCTGGAGGATGGAGGCACACGCAGGAATTCAAAGAAATGGAAAAGCAGACAGCTGAGGTGATAGGTTCAAGGTCAAAGTGAGATTGGGGCCAAGTGCAGATGGAAGAAGAGGAGCACACTGCAAGAGAACGGAGGAAAAAAGAGAAAGACTTCAAGGGAGTCATGCCATTCAAATGACAGATAAAGGACTGATAAATAAAGACAAGAAAACACAACCCAAACAAGCCCATCGATTAAATTAAGTAACAGCCATGGACTCGGATAGTAAAGCCACAATGCGTCATGACTGTGACCAGAGAGCTCGTTAGCTTCATCCAATGTCAGTAAATCATCTTCAGAGAGTGGCAGCAGCCATTGACAAAAATCCAGTGTTGGCTGGTTGGAAGAGAAAAATCAGCCTAAAATTCAGGTGAAAAGCATGCAGCAACAGCAGCTCGCCTGGTAAAGCTAATGGGTGGTGATCAAAAGCATTCCAGCTGAATGGTGCTAGGTGTACATGCTGTCCGTCCTGAGAGTGAAGACGACCAACCACACCCAACAGACAGGATCTGAAAGGCACTCTTGATACGTTGGGTGACACCAATACGCCTGCCAGGATGCTCAGGTCCACTGAAAGTTGGTTTGACTGAGCCTGACAGATTGATTACTGTGTCTGTCCTTTAGGTTTGACTGAGCCTGACAGATTGATTACTGTGTCTGTCCTTTAGGTTTGACTGAGCCTGACAGATTGATTACTGTGTCTGTCCTTTAGGTTTGACTGAGCCTGACAGATTGATTACTGTCTGTCCTTTAGGTTTGACTGAGCCTGACAGATTGATTACTGTGTCTGTCCTTTAGGTTTGACTGAGCCCGACAGATTGATTACTGTGTCTGTCCTTTAGGTTTGACTAAGCCTGACAGATTGATTACTGTGTCTGTCCTTTAGGTTTGACCGAGCCTGACAGATTGATTACTGTGTCTGTCCTTTAGGTTTGACTGAGCCTGACAGATTGATTACTTTTTTTTTTTTTTTTTGCTGTCCCAACCTCTGCGCCACCTCAGAGGCAGTGCACCCACGCCGCTCATTCCGACACCCCGTCCACAGCCACAGCCCGGTCGGCCCCGCTGCATTCCAAAGGGAGCAGTCAATGTCAAGTTTTCAAGAGGCAACCCACCGGAGGAGACACTGCACTGCTGCCAAGTCACTTCGGTGGTGTTCAGTGGCGCCTGTTCTGATCTAACATACGCAGGACACCACCTACAAAGCCCCCGACTGATGACAATAATTGCCTAGTTGCGGAGCTGGCGTGAGTGAGCTCTCCCTCCAGAGGACGCCACCATGTCCGTCCAACGATAGCCCCCATGGACTTGCTGATACCGGTGACCTCAACGGAACCAAACCAAGGCCACAGACGTGGAGAGGACATCGAAATTGAGTTCACCATGAGAGCAGGGTATGAAGGGCACAGAATTTGAGACTTTTTTATGCTGATCGATGAGAATGAGGATGATTAAGATGATGCTACGGATTTCCATTTTGGTCTGAGACTACATGGCAGGGCTGTACTCTACGCTTACTTTCATAATATATCCCAGCGTCAACCAGGCCCGAGAGATACAGGCACCTGCAGTGTTGGTCAGGAAATTTGAGCAACACTCTCAGAAACGCATCTATTAAGTGGATGAAACTCGACTGTGTGGTCCCAGTCTTCCTAACTGAGTCCGCAGCAAACTCAACTCTGGGTAGGGGCCGGTCGGGGCAGAAAAACCCACACGACTCTGATGGGATACGAACCCACGACCTCCCAGCCGACGCTAACCACTTCGCCACGGCGGCTGGTCTGACAGATTGATTGACTGAGCCTGACAGATTGATTACTGTGTCTGTCCTTAAATTTGACTAAGCCTGACAGATTGATTACTGTGTCTGTCCTTTAAGTTTGACTGAGCCTGATCAACTGTTTACTGTGTCTGTCCTTTAGGTTTGAATGAGCCTGATCAATTGATTACTGCGACTGTCCAGTTGGTTTGACTAAGCCTCACAGACCAATTGCTTAATGTGTTTCTAGCTGGTTTGACTATAGTCTGATAGACTGATTGCTCACTGTGTCTGTCTAGATGGTTTCAATGAGTCTAACAGATTGAATGCTTATTGCGTCTTTCTAGTTGGTTTGCCTGAACCTGACAGATCGATTGCTCAGTCTTACTAGTTAGACTGAACCTGGTAGACTGACAGCTCATTGTGTCTTTGTAGTTGGTTTGACTGAACCAGACAGATTGATAGCTCATTGTGTCTTTGTAGTTGGTTTGACTGAACCCGACAGATTGATAGCTCATTGTGTCTTTGTAGTTGGTTTGATTGAACCTGACAGATTGATAGCTCATTGTGTCTTTGTAGTTGGTCTGACTGAACCGGACAGATTGATAGCTCATTGTGTCTTTGTAGTTGGTTTGACTGAGCCTGGTAGATTGATTGCAGAGTCTTACTGGTTGGTTTGACTGGGTCCAAGACTGACTGCTCATTGTGTCTTTGTAGTTGGTTTGACTAGTTGGTTTGACTGGGTCTAAGACTGACTGCTCATTGTGTCTTTGTAGTTGGTTTGACTGAGCCTGGTAGACTGATGGCTAATTCTATCTTCCAAGTCAGACTGTGCCTGAACAGACCCAGTAAAGGCAGGAGACAGACACAGAAGGGAAGTAACACCCCTGACAGAACACAATCCACCGCTGTAGAACAGCAGGTCAGTGATCACAGTAGCTGCCAACGGAGAGTGAGCCACTCCCACAAATATCCTTACAACATAGGTTTTCTCTCAGGAAAAGACAACTTACACATTCTACACACCAAAGTATTTGCCTGAGAAACTGAAGAGCTGATTTCACATAAGGGATTCTCTTTCGAAACACAAGCTTGGATTTCACACGATTCGCGATGATCCCAGAAAACAGAAGCCTGTATTTCACACAGCTGTCATGATACAGCGTATCACGAGACACCACAACAAAGCAGTATGAACAAAAAAGACGCAAAACTGACAACATACACATGTGGGCAGAAAAAAAAAGGGAAAGCAACTCACACACATCAGTGGCTCTTCTGTCATTCGTCCCAGGTATTTCTTCTGCTGCTCTGTATTACCAGCGATGATCACTGGCATTTGCTGCACACAACCAGCATCCGTGCTTACTGCTGTCAGGGCCAGCCAACATCTTGGTCACCAGAAAGTCTCTGAGTCACCTCCCCTGTGTGTGTGTGTGTGTGTGTGTGTGTGTGTGTGTGTGTGTGTGTGTGTGTGTGTGTGTGTGTGTGTACTGGTATAGAGGATGATTCCCTTTTGGTGTCAATTAATCTCTAAGGATTCAAAATATTCTTCTAAATCATGTGATGTTCTTTATGATCTACATGTTAACACACAGCATTTATCACAGACGAATCATTTTCATCATAATTTACTTATTACTGGTTTTACATCTGAGAGTCACAAATCTTCTACTCTAAAGATGCACTTTGTAAAACTGTAATTTTAGCTGTTCAGGATAATTAGTAACATGACAGGGACACTGACTGAGCAAAGTACTAAATGTCTTCAATTTAGAAATTTCAAGCAATGTTACGGACAAGAACAGTACATGATGCAGAGACCAGACATGTTCAGTTTCCCCTTTATTCATTTGCATTATACTTGCCATAAACAAACTAGATTTAGGACGACTGAATGCTAGTCTCAGAGAAAATTGTTTATTTGTCAAACAAAAATTGTGACATGCATGCTTTTGGAGATTAATTCAATTTTTTTTTTCACTTAAAAATAAACCTCAGATGAAATATATTTACCCTGAATCAATGTTTAATCTCTGCAGTTTCTTCTCAGCCAGTAAAAATCATCAATCAAGAAAGTGAAGTTTGTTCCTTTCAGTCGAATTCAATATCAACTTCTAGTCTACTTCGTCAGTTTTCTTTTTTCGATTGCTATGTAACATGTTTTCATGACAAGATGTGTACTTTCTACCCTGTACCAGATGTGTGGAATTGTACAAGCCTGTCCCCTTTCCTTTCTGATTCACATGATATTGGTTAAGTATTATTTTG
>CM031625.1:14716930-14729430 GCA_018398815.1 Conus ventricosus | reverse complement strand
TGAGTGTGGGGTGAGGGGAATGTGAGTGTCGGTGGGGTGAGGGGAATGTGAGTGTCGGTGGGTGAGGGGAATGTGAGTGTGGGGTGAGGTGTTGGGAATGTTGGGGTTGGGGTGAGGGGAATGTGAGTGTCGGTGGGTGAGGGGAATGTGAGTGTGGGGTGAGGGGAATGTGAGTGTGGGGAATGTGAGTGTGGGGTGAGGGAATGTGAGTGTGGGGTGAGGGAATGTGAGTGTGGGTATGGGAATGTGAGTGTGGGTGAGGGGAATGTGTCAGTGGGGTGAGGGGAATGTGAGTGTGGGAGGTGAGGGAATGTGAGTGTGGGGTGAGGGGAATGTGAGTGTGGGGTGAGGGGAATGTGAGGGGTGGGGTGTGGGGATGTGAGTGTGGGATGAGGGAATGTGGTGTGGGGTGAGGGGAATGTGAGGTAAGTTGGGGATGCGAGTGTGGGGTATGGGAATGTGAGTGTGGGTTTAGGGGAATGTGAGTGTGGGGTGAGGGGAATGTGATGTGGGCTGAGGGGAATGGAGTGGGGCCATGTGGGGAGTGAGTGTGGGGTGAGGGGAATGGCGAGTGTGGGGTGTGGGGAAATGAGTTGGGGTGAGGGGAATGGAGTGTGGGGTGTGGGGAATGTGAGTGTGGGGTGAGAATGTGAGGGGGGTGAGGGAATGTGAATGTGGGTGAGGGGAATGTGAGTGTGGGGTGGGGGAATGTGAATGTGGGGTGAGGGGAATGTGAGTGTGGGGTGAGGGGAATGTGATGTGGGGTGAGGGGAATGGAGTGTGGGGTGTGGGGAATGTGAGTGTGGGGTGAGGGGAATGTGAGTGTGGGGAATGTGAGTGTGGGGTGAGGGGAATGTGATGTGGGGTGAGGGGAATGTGAGTGTGGGTGAGGGAATGTGAGTGTGGGGTGAGGGGAATGTGAGTGTGGGGTGAGGGGAATGCGAGTGTGGGAGTGTGGGGTGTGGGTAAATGCGAGTGTGGGGTGAGGGGAATGTGAGTGTGGGGTGAGGGAATGGAGTGTGGGGTGTGGGGAATGGAGTGTGGGGTGTGGGGAATTGAGTTGCGGTGAGCGTTAATGTGAGTGTGGGTGTGGGGAATGTGAATGTGGGTGTGGGGAATGTGAATGTGGGGTCGGGGAATGTGAGTGTGGGTGAGGGGAATGTAAATGTGGGGTGAGGGGAATGTGAGTGTGGGGTGAGGGGAATGTGAGTGTGGGGTGAGGGGAATGTGAATGGGTTGTGGGAGAATGTGAGTGTGGGGTGTGGGGAATGTGAAGTGTGGGGGTGTGTGGGGAATGTGAGCATGGGTGGGGTGAGGAGAATGTGAGTGTGGGGTGGGATGAGGGGAATGTGAGTGGGGTGGGGTGAGGGGAAGGTGAGTGTGGGGTGAGGGGGAAGGTGAGTGTGGGGTGAGGGAATGTGAGTGTGTGGTGAGGGGAATGCGAGTGTGGGGTGAGGGGAATGTGAGTGTCGGTGGGGTGAGGTGAGGGGAATGTGAGTGTCGGTGGGGTGAGGGGAATGTGAGTGTGGGATGAGGTGGGAATGTGAGTGTGGGGTGAGGGGAATGTGAGTGTCGGTGGGGTGAGGGGAATGTGAGTGTCGGTGGGGTGAGGGGAATGTGAGTGTGGGGTGAGGTGTTGGAATGTGAGTGTGGGGTGAGGGAATGTGAGTGTGGGTGGGGTGAGGGGAATGTGAGTGTGGGGGTGTGGAAAATGTGAGTGTGGGGGGTGTGAGGGAATGCGAGTGTGGGGTGGGGGAATGCGATGTGTGGGTGCGAGGGCAATGCGAGTATGGGTGAGGGGAATTGGAGTGTGGGGTGTGGGGAATGCGAGTGTGGGTGAGGGGAATGTGAGTGTGGGGTAGGGGAATGTGAGTGTGGGGTGTGGGGAATGTGAATGTGGGGTGAGGGAATGTGAGTGTGGGGTGAGGGGAATGTAAATGTGGGGTGAGGGGAATGTGAGTGTGGGGTGAGGGGAATGTGAGTGTGGGGTGAGGGGGAATGTGAATGTGGGGTGAGGGAATGTGAATGTGGGGTGTGGAGAATGTGAGTGTGGGGCGAGGGAATGTGAATGTGGGGTGAGGTGAATGTGAGTGTGGGGGAATTTGAGTGTGGGTGGGATGTGAGGGGAATGTGAGTGTGGGGTGAGGGGAATGTGAGTGTGGGTGAGGAGAATGTGAGTGTCGGTGGGTGAGGGGAATGTGAGTGTGGGGTGAGGTGTTGGGAATGTGAGTGTGGGGTGAGGGCAATGTGAGTGTCGGTGGAGGTGAGGGGAATGTGAGTGTGGGGTGAGGGGAAGCGAGTGTGACTGTGTGAGACCACTTTGACATACACTTTACACCCTCTCCTCTCTCTCACTGCACCAAAAACTTTTCATCTGCGTATTGAAAATAATCATTAAGCAAAATGGCAAAATCTTGTGTGTGCATTTAATTTCTTTTTTTAGTTGTGTATGGTTGTTCTTGGCAATGGCGTTGGGGATTTATGCATTGGGAATTGGGGGGGGGTGGTGATTTTTTATTAAAAAAAACTTTTTAAAAAGAGGATGAGCAAAACCTGTTGTGTGTGTTGTTGTGTGTGTGTGTGTGTGTGGTGTGTGTGTGTGTGCGTGGCATGTGTGCGTGTGTGAATGTGTGCATGCATGCGTGTGTGTGTAAGTGTGTGTGTGCGTGTGTGCATGTGTGTTTCATACTAAAACAATCACTTTGTAGAAAACGACAACAACAAAGTGAAGTTCTGCTTTTCCAATCCAGTTCCCAACTTACTTGGCTTACCTGAACTCACCTGACTCCCACCAGCAGTCAGTTTGGCCGTTTGTGTTCTCTGATCTCGTAAGACTATCTGATCAAAGTCTTTCTCTGACTGTGTGCATGATGTCCGAGCCTTATAAGGTAATGTTTAGAATTGGAATTACATACTTCTTACAAGCATCAACACAAATCTCATTACAGTATGTTCCCAGTATTTTTACATTCAGTGAACTGCCAGTCTGTCTGCCTGCCTCTAAAGTCCCCCCCACAAAGATCGGATTTTCATGATAATTACAGTCAAGGCTATTGTAGACAGGCTCCACTAGATTCAAATTTGCAAACTGCGTCAACACTGTCTGAATCCAAGCATCTGTTAGTCTGACATGAATTTCTTTAATGTAGGATCTATTAACACTTGGTAATACTGGACTATCCACACACCCCCGTCCCCATCCACCCATTCCCCCCTTCACCCCACCAAAAAAAAAAAAGAATGAAGATGGAGTTGTGTGTTATATTAGTATGCGAGAAGGATATGTGCAATTGGGGTGGACATATACTTGGGGGTAAGAGGAGAGATTAGTTCACAGGCGATCATCTCTCATAGCAACTACACTTTCCTATGCTGTGTGCTCTGCCTATGCTTGTGACTGTTGGTGATGGACCACTTTGACATCACTTTACACCCCTCCCTCCTCTCCACTGCACAAAACTTTTCATCTGCAGTATTAAAAATAATCATTAAGCAAACTGCTCTCAAAATCTTTAGTGTAGACTTGCACTTTTCATTTCATCCCTTTTTAAAACTGAAAAACAAAGTTCCAAATCCAAACCAATTTTCTCAACCCTAACTTCATAACTTCACCACATGGTATGTCTCTTCACCTGGCTGAGATGCTGTAGATGGAGGAGTTTCCAAATAATGCTATATTGGGGAATTCACGCATGCAGGCTGGGTGACTCTTTAGGTGAAAAAGGTTATCCTGTAAGATGAAAACTACCTGTCCACTAGTGGCTGCCCTACCCACCTATGTCAAGGACACAACCACGCTCTCAATCTGCTGAAGAACTCTTTGCCTGATGACTGTACCAACAAGCTGCTGTTCACCATGGACATTGTCTCCCTGTACACAAACATTCCGCACCAGGAGGGTCTCCTAGCAATCAAACACTTCCTGCAAAAAGCTCCCTCAACCTCCATGCTCCCACTGTCCTCCGCTTGACAGAACTTGCCCTGACCCTCAACTCTTTTTCCTTCAACGAGGATCACTTCCAGCAGTGCGGTGGTGTGGCCATGGGCACGAAAATGGGTCCCAGTTTCGCCTGCCTCTCCGTCGGCTACATTGAGGAGCAAGCCTTCAGCCAGTACACAGGATATACTCCAGCGTTGCTCATGCACAACATCGATGACATCCTGGGAGTGGCAACATGTAGCAAAGGGTCCCTCCAGACCTCCATCAACTTTCTGTCCACCTCCCACCCTGCTTTGAAGTTCACCCACAGCATCTCAGACACCTCCCTTTCTTTCCTTGACATCACTGTCACCATCCAGCCTGAGCCTGACTACCCAAGACTGACCACCAGCATCTTCTACATGGAGACAAACGCCCATTCCTACCTTCTGTACACCTCCAGCCACCCAAACCCTGCAAAGACAGTATTCCACTACTTAGTTTCAACGGCTCCGTCGCATCTGCAGTGAGGACCAAGACTTTGAGCATCAAGCACACAAGATGGTGGATTTCTTTTGTGCTAGGCAGTATCTAGAGGACTTGGTCTACAAGGATCTTGAGTTGGCTCCTGGTCCCTCGCTCCCAGGCTCTGACTCCTCAAGATCGTTCTAAGCAAGACAAGCACCCTGTTGCTGTCCTCACGTTTCACCCCCACAACCTTGCTGTGAAAAACATCTTGCTCCGCAACTTCCACATCATACAGTCTGATCCTTCCCTTCAAGAAGTTTTTCCCCACCCGCCACAAGTTGCGTTCAAATGTGACACCAACCTTCGGGACCACCTGGTGCGAGCTGCTATCCCCAGAGACTGACCATCCCTCCCTCCAGGCACCAGTCTTTGTAGTATCAAAGGCTGCAAAACATGCCCGTTCATCGACCAATCAAGGACCATCATCGGCCCCAAGGGGAGGTTCACTGTCAAGGCGCCGTTCAACTGCCAGACTGAGAACATAGTGTATGTCCTTACGTGAACACTGTGCAACAAGAAATACACTGGTGAGACATACCGTCGCCTAGACGATCACTTCTCACAGCACCTGCAGTCAATGCACCTGGGTACAGTGACCCTGTTGGCGTGCACTTCAACAGCCCTCAACACGGCTTCAAGCACTCAAGAGTTGCTGTGGTCTGACAGACTCATGCAAGTGGCCCTTACAGACTGTTAATGGAGTCTACAGTCATCGCCCACCTCGGCACCCACGTCCCAAAGGGACTGAACACCAAGGAGTGACCGCAGTGTCTTCCAGGCTTCTCCTAACAATTTTTGTTTGTTTGTTTGGGTGTCACCCTTGTCAGTGTGTGTGAAGAGTGCATGTGTATACTAGGATGTGTGTTTATAGTAGGCCTCTTCCCTCCCCCCTCTTTCTCCCCCCCTCCCTGTCTTTCCCTCTCTCTCTCTCTCTCTCTTCCCATATCCTTGTTAGTTGTGCTTACCTTTTGTTACCTGTTTGTTTCTGTGTGTGTGTGTGTGTGTGTGTGCATGTGTGTGTAAACACTCTTCACTTTCTTCTTTTGCTGTTGCTGTCTTTTTCTTTCTGTCTGTCACTTAAACTCATTCTGCCAATGAAGACACCAAGTGTTTGAAACGTCCTAACTTCATTTTCCACCTGTAAGTTGACAATTGACCTTTTTCAGCTGTTTCACCTGTTGTGTCAACATGCTGCAGTCAACCTCCAATTCTTTTTACCTGTCCACTAGCTAGGATCTTATGTGGGGTATTTAACTTGGTTTCTTCCCGTTTGACTATAGACTGGAAAACAGGAGAACGTTTTGTCTTTTTATTGGGCTCCATGTTTGTGCTGCATCTCATGGGAAACAACAGCTTCAACAGCACACCATGCTGGTCCGTTCCCAGGGAACTGTTTGTGTGGCCAACCACTTGGAGCAGGGTGGTCAGGAAAAAGTTAACCAGGAATGACCACCAGGAGTATGTCAAATCCGAATCAGATCTACTTGCAAAGGCGGGCGACTGCAGGCAGAAGTCTAAGCAACTTCTTAAAAGTATTTTCAAGTCTCTGCTGAAAAATGAAGACAAACGAATCACAAGACAAAACACGACGCGTTTCGACCTCTTGGGTCTCCTTCAGGCAAGATACACAACGCTCAGGGCAACACAAATTCAGGAGCAATTACTTCTCTTCATCCACTTCAGCACAAGACGGGTGTTGAATGAAAAAAATCTATCTGTCTCACAAAACGAATCCAATCGGACTGACCCTCAGTGTGCAGAGAGAGTCCAGTGCCCTCCTGGTCCTTTGGAGGGGAGTTTACACTGAAGAGCGTTTCAATGCATCAAGGCATGCATACAAAACCTTCAACACACACACACTCAATCCTGCTCCACCTTTCAGGGAAAAGAAGGCCATCATGCCCCAATGGGATGAACGACAAAAACAACAACAACAAAACACAAACAACGACAACAAAAAACCACAAATTCACACTGGTGTCAAGTTGGCACCATCTCTAAGACAGAATGTAGCTACCTTGAAGGTGGGAATAAATAATGGTTAAATGTGCAAAAATCTCACTGATAGTAACGTCCAAGCTCTAACCAAAGATAGTTCGCCCGTAGGGCGTACAGTCTTTGCTCTAACCAAGGAAAGAAGGGAAACAAAAGAAAGGAACTGATGTGATTTCAAAATCTCTTTTGGCTTCAGAACTGGAAATCACTTTCACTATCAATGTGTGTAAAAACGTCTGCTTTATCTGCAACTGTTTTCACAGATTTCACTTTCATAATATAATAAACTTGCACATCTTCATGGTTGAAAACACGGCGGTGAAAAAGTACAACTGTCAGATGCTAGACAGGTACTAAGGCGTACTACAAGCATCACTGATATGCATAAGACAATCAGTGCAACACTTTTGTACACAGCTGCACCTGGGTCACTAGTGTCAGTACTCGGGTAAAAACTGTGAAGGTGATTTTGGAATCTGTCTTCCTTAATAGTTTGCTTACAAATGCATTGTGGGTCTTGCATCGATGAAAGTGTTCACTGAATGATGAGTTTAGTATGCAGAAAGCATCAAGAAACAAACAAACAACAACAAGGTGTCAAAGAGCAGTGGCCTCGCCTTCAGCCCCAGCTTCCTCTTCAAGCTTGCATCTGTTGCAGATCATGGTGAAGTCATCAGCTTCCTCTTCATGCCTGCATCTGTTGCAGATCATGGTGAAGTCATCAGCTTCCTCTTCATGCCTGCATCTGTTGCAGATCATGGTGAAGTCATCAGCTTCCTCTTCAAGCCTGCATCTGTTGCAGATCATGGTGAAGTCATCAGCTTCCTCTTCAGGCCTGCATCTGTTGCAGATCATGGTGAAGTCATCAGCCTCCTCTTCATGCCTGCATCTGTTGCAGATCATGGTGAAGTCATCAGCTTCCTCTTCAAGCCTGCATCTGTTGCAGATCATGGTGAAGTCATCAGCTTCCTCTTCATGCTGCATCTGTTGCAGATCATGAAGTCATCAGCTTCCTCTTCATGCCTGCATCTGTTGCAGATCATGGTGAAGTCATCAGCTTCCTCTTCATGCCTGCATCTGTTGCAGTCATGGTGAAGCATCAGCTTCCTCTTCATGCCTGCATCTGTTGCAGATCATGGTGAAGTCATCAGTGTCAGCTGTTTCATGTGCACTGCCACTGGTGGACCTGGTGACACACTTGGTAAAGGGATGCTCACTTACGCTGGATCCATGGTGAAGCAAGTACTGCGGTCAGAAAGAGGCTTAGGTGGCATCCTGCGCATGTCGGATCAGAACTGGCATCATTCAAGACAAACATGTAAGCAGCCGAGTTTGGGGAAGTTTGAATGAGTAGTATTGGAGTAATGCCACCAAGCATGTATGGTAGACACTTAAATAATAAAAAAAGAAAAAGAAAGAAAAAAGACAATTTCAGGGAGGACACCATTAATATATCTTATTGGGGATGTTTCAGTATATCACACACAGGACAGCATCTACACCCAGAATCAGTGATAGGCATATGTGGCTGGACAGAAGTTTACCTCTGCAAATGTTTAATATTCATGCTCTTGAAGAGCATGTTTCGTTTTATTGGGGCTATTTTTATTCTTTTGTATGTAGTTGAGCCGATAAGGGTAGTGTAAGTGCATAGGGATTTCAGTGAATTCTGAGCCTTTTGTCAGAAGAGTTATCCGCCTTGGTGCCAAATTAGCTTGGTTCCAGAATTATCTTTAGAATGCCAGTGGACGAGTAGGAATACAATAGTTGGTTTGTGGATATAATCAGTCTACTTGGCATAATCTCTGTTTAGGAATGTGCACAAATTACCAGACATTAATGGATATTTATTCATGGTATGACAAAGCATTGATTAATACTGTTATTTACTGAAGCTCAGGGCCTATATTCTGCTGCGTATTAGCTGTTGGTGTAAACTGGAGGCAATAATACCAGCCTCCCGCCAAAATGCGATCTCTTCCCCACTGCTTGTCACAGCTAACAGAGGTTTTGCCTGTTCGTTTGGGAAGGAAGACCGGTTTCATGCTGGTTAGCCACAGCACCAAGGCAAAGGTGATTATCTTTTGAGGTATGTCAAAATAAGTTTACTGGGAACAAGTTCATTGGGAATCTGGTTGTTATAGATAAATATTTTTGTTGTTGTTGACTTGTTTAAGTGTTTTAAAGAAAATGTTAAAAGCCACTTAATGGAGATGTTTACAAGACTAAGAGTTTTCACTTAGGAGAACTGGTGGTATTTTTCTTTCAAGAGATCTTGGACAGCTCTCTCTCTCTCCCTCTCTGCATGTTATTTTTTTTTCACGGAATCAGTACCTGATGTGATGGAGGCTGGAATGAATTATTCAGTTATGCTCATTCCTTGTAGTTACAAGTGTTGTTGAAAGCAATTCCTGAAAATCAATGCTGATCTATTTAATTTTCATTTTAGATGTATCAGAAACTTCGTTTTGAATTGTGTTCCATTTCTTGGCTACACTGGGCCTTGAATTACGAAATTGGGCGAGTTGCGATGATGGGTGAATGAAGGGAAGTAACCCTTTTTTGAAGAGTAAACCACTGAAACGTATGAGTTGCTTCCCTTTGCTGTATTCTTGCTGGCTATGTTGATGCCAGGTATTTATTATCTTTTTTGAAGATCATGTGCGTCTTGGTGCTGTGATTTAGGGACACACATGTTGCCCTTTTCAGAGGACGTCCTGTTCCACACCAGAGAGGTGGCCGGGACAGATGAACGGGTGTGTGTCCACACCCTGTCCTGAGGTAGATAATGTTTTTCCTATGTTGATATTCTGTTGTAAATTTTTTGTTTTGTTTTGACATTTTTCAACATGTCCCTGTGCAATTCATTGTACCTTTGGTACCATGGATTTTTGTGTGTAAAGCTGGTGGTCACAATGGTTATTGTTACCACAAGATAAGATAAGATAAGATAATGTTGCTTATAGCCCAGCCGACCGCAATTGTTACACAAGCCAATGTGTATGCAATCAATGGTATTGAATGAAGCTCGAAGATGATATGTTTTTCTTTTGTCGGAGCCATTGATTGAATGATGTTGTGCAGGTATTATTATGAATAAATGAAAATTTGTTTTCATATTATGAGAGACTAACTGAATCTGCTGAGTATACTAGTCCATGTCCTGTTGATATGATTGCTTTTTCCTGTTCTGTTGTCTTAATAGACACAAGGGTCAGTGCTGCCAGCATGCAGTACAACCTTTACTATAACAGAACAGATGCCGGTATGTTCACAGTATCTTAATGTTGTTATTTTATTTTGCTTTTGTTCCATTGTTATGCTGAGTTGATTTTTGCAGATTCACCCATGGTTGTGTACTCATAGTTACAAATGTATGTTTCCTTTCATTCATGTTTTTGGAGATTTCTCCTTTTGTTGCCAATTTTCTAATATTATGTTCCTGGTAATTTTCCAGGTTGGTTGGTAGGTTGGTTTGGTTTTGATTGACTGAGGAACTGAAATAAACAAAAAGTCAAACATCAACACGGTCTTGGGTGATGGATGGATGACTCTGCCCTTGACTGCTTACACATACACTCAAGAGATCTGCACGAGTGACTCACCGAAGCTGATGCCAGGAAATGCTGTCTCTGGATGCCCTGAGAGGTGGCGGCACTGGGTGCAGTGCTCAAGGCACGGAGACAATTGGTCACGATGCTGACAGGAACACGTGTCTGAAAATAACATGCATGCCGGTCAGATTGACAGTTCCACAAAATTCAATTCACATATACGAAAGCATGTCTTTTGCGATCCCCTCCTCTCCCCCACCACCCTTAAAAAAAGACCAAAAAGAGGGGTGGGGTGGGGAGCAAAGAAAAATACAAATAGGGCTGAGAAACAACTGTACATTGGCAGAAGCAAAAGTTAAGTCTTCAGGCTTCCGTGTTGGAAATTCATATAAAAAAAAAATCCAGTGCATCAAGTCATATTCAATGTTCAGAAAAATGCAGTGTATATGATACAGAAAAATAAAGCCCCTTGCTTTAGTGAACAGCTCACAACAACCGAAAAACCACAACTTGGGCTTTTACTGTATCTAGTTTGTTAAAAGCCCAGCAGACCTTAGGGTTACAATCAAGTTAAAGATGGAATAATGTACAAAAGTAAAATGCCCAAACTGAAAGATGAAAACCAAATCAAGTCAGGAAAGTTCTGTTCTCTTTTTCTCTCTCCCTTCACCCTGGGGAGGGGGTGGGGGGCATCACTGGGGTACCAACAGAGGATAAGTTCACTGTGACGTCCTTCTAGTTCTGTCATCACTGGGGTACCAACAGAGGATAAGTTCACCACGTCCTTCTAGTTCTGTCATCACTGGGGTACCAACAGAGGATAAGTTCACCACGTCCTTCCAGTTCTGTCATCACTGGGGTACCAACAGAAGATAAGTTCACCACGTCCTTCCAGTTCTGTCATCACTGGGGTACCAACAGAGGATAAGTTCACCAAGTCCTTCCAGTTCTGTCAGCTGTGTGTCAAGGCCTGGGGCTCTGCACTGCTCTTCTTCTGTCCACTGGACAATGTTGTCAGTCCATTGGTTTTTGTGTCTTCTCCTCTGTTTCCTTCCTTCAACAGTTCTCTGGAGGATTGTGTAAACAGGGCCACTGGGTCTTGTTAGATGCAATACCCCAATGTAAACAGGGCCACTGGGTCTTGTTAGATGCAATACCCCAGTGTAAACAAGGCCACTGGGTCTTGTTAGATGCAATACCCCAGTGTAAACAGGCACCTGATCTTAGGATTCATGCAAATGTTCTTGTCCTGCCAAACAAGTTTTACTCTGCACAGTGCTGTGGTTGTCTTCGCTGCCCTTGAGAGGATTTCTGGATCTTTCACTGCTAATGATGGATCCCAGAACAGTGAACTACTGAACAGTCTAGCTTCTGAAGGGGAACAGTTATGTCAGTATTGTTGGTGGTGTACAGGCTGTCATGTCAGTATTGATGGTGGTGTAAAGGCTGTCATGTCAGTATTGATGGTGGTGTAGAGGCGTCATGTCAGTATTGATGGTGGTGTAGAGGCTGTCAGTGTATTGATGGTGGTGTAGAGGCTGTCATGTCAGTATTGATGGTGGTGTACAGGCTGTCATGTCAGTATTGATGGTGGTGTAGAGGGTATGTCAGTATTGATGGTGGTGTAGAGGTGTCATGTCAGTATTGATGGTGGTGTACAGGCTGTCATGTCAGTATTGGTGGTGTAGAGGCTGTCATGTCAGTATTGATGGTGGTGTACAGGCGTCATGTCAGTATTGATGGTGGTGTACAGGCTGTCATGTCAGTATTGATGGTGGTGTACAGGCTGTCATGTCAGTATTGATGGTGGTGTACAGGCTGTCATGTCAGTATTGTGGTGGTGTAGAGGCTGTCATGTCAGTATTGATGGTGGTGTACAGGCTGTCATGTCAGTATTGATGGTGGTGTACAGGCTGTCATGTCAGTATTGAGGTGGTGTACAGTGTTATGTCAGTATTGATGGTGGTGTAGGGGCTGTTTTGTCAGTATTGATGGTAGTGTAGGGGCTGTTTTGTCAGTATTGATGGTGGTGTAGGGGCTGTTTTGTCAGTATTGATGGTGGTGGAGGGGCTGTTTTGTCAGTATTGATGGTGGTGTAGGGGCTGTTTTGTCAGTATTGATGGTGGTGTAGGGCTGTTTTGTCAGTATGATGGTGGTGTACAGCGTGGCCATCAGCTTAGTCTTCTGGGTGTAGATTTCCATGCCCTAACTTGCTGTGTCATCCAACATGTTTGGAAGGTTCTTGTTCACTGCCTGCCTGACCACGGACAAATCCAATGTTAGTGATGGTTCTTCCTCACACGCTGGTCTTCTAGTGCATCAGTCACAACACATTCCTGGAATATGTTGAAAAGTGAGGAAGACAGAAGCGCCCATGAGTAGGAAGCAGAAGGCATTCCTGAATTATGTTGAAAAGTGAGGAAGACAGAAGGCAGCCCTCATGAAGTGAGGAAGACAGAAGGCAGCCCTCATGAAGTGAGGCAGACAGAAGGCAGCCCTCATGA
>CM031625.1:14624430-14711930 GCA_018398815.1 Conus ventricosus | reverse complement strand
ACGCCGATCCTACCCTCACCCTCTGTCTTCGGTCAGTCAGAAAGTCCTCGATCCAGTCTAGGAGGGGGCCGTCAATTCCATAATGTTTCAACTTGATCAATAGTCTTTTATGCGGTACCGAGTCAAAAGCTTTACGGAAATCTAATGATTTTTTGTCATCAGCAAGTGCAGTAAAATCATCCATGACTTGAAATGGATATGTACTACAACGTACAAGAATTAAGCTTACCATGTATAAAACAGACAGTTCAGGTTCAGGTTCAGGTTCAGATTTAGGGGCGATGATTATTTCATCATAGCCTCTCGGCTTTATATGCCCCTTCTTTATATGCTCTGTCATTGGTCAGGTCGACAGCGAGCCCAGTTTTTATTTTCGACCATCAAAGTCGAACATGATGTCTGTTATTATTTCATGCTTATCGATAAGATTTTTAAAAGAGTTAATATTTGGTGCACGTTTGATGTTCGGAGTTAGTTTATTCCAAATTGGTGCTATCCTCTGGCTGAAGAAATGTTTCCTTATATTAGTATTAACTTGCTGTATTTGTATTTTGTCACAACTGTTACGGGTTATGTTGGTTAGTGCAGGTTCAAAAAAACATGCTTGATCAATATCATCTAGGTTATTGAAAATTTTATAAGTTTGGATCAGATCTCCTCTTATCCTTCTAGCTTTGAGGGATGGTAACCTTAGGTACCTTAATCTGTCTTCATATGGATAATCAGCAATGTCCGGTATTAACTTAGTTGCTCTTCTCTGCACCTTTTCTATTTCTATTGACTGCCTTTTTAGTCTTGGAGACCATATCACATTGCCATATTCAAGAATCGATCTCACCATTGCCTTGTATAGTCTAAGAAAGGTATCTCTGTCCAAGCATGTAAAGTTCTCTTAATGATACCAATCATCTGCACGGCTTTCTTGACGGTCTGTGCAATGTGTCTGTCAAAGAGTAAGTTTTCATCAAATGTTACTCCCAAGTCTTTTTCCTCTTCACAGCACGTTATTTGAACTTCTTGATCCCCAATTTTCATACTGTAATTTAATTTAGGGTTTCTTTTGCCAATATGTAATACTTTGCATTTGGATGCATTGAAGTACAAATTCCATGAGTTAGACCAATTTATGAGTAGCTCAATGTCATTTTGCATTGTAAGGTGTTTGGATGGTGAACTGTACAACTTAGTATCATCAGCAAAAATCTTGCATGTGCTTTTTAACCCGTCTGATAAGTCATTTATAAATATAGTAAATAATATAGGTCCCAGTATGCTGCCTTGGGGGATTCCACTGATGACATTAGCATTACTAGAAACAGAAGATCCAACTCTAACATTCTGAACTCTACCTCTCAAGAAGTCTTCAATCCAATCTAAAACTTTTCCCAGTATACCATACGATTTGAGTTTACTAAGTAGTCTGGCATGTGGGACCGAATCGAAGGCCTTACGAAAGTCCAGGTACAAAACATCAATGCTATCTCCACTATCAATTAACTTAGTAAAGTCTTCCATTACCTCAAGCAACTGTGTAATACAAGATCTACTTTGACGAAAACCATGCTGATATCAGTAAAATGAATATGAGAGAGAGAGAGAGAGAGAGAGAGTGAGAGAGAGAGAGAAAATAACACGCAAATATCATGAAGATTAAGGCTGTCACATCATTCAAGATTCATTTTATCAAAATGAATAAGTCTTTAATTACTTTTTTCCTGATCAATGAGGTTTTTGAAAAAGTTTTTATGCTGTTAGTAAAAACATGATTATTCAAAAGTAGAAGTGTTACCTGTCTTAGCAAAAAAGCCATGCTCGGTCTGCCTGTGTAACTTCAAGGGCGGTATGAACGCTTCTGAAGCAGACGAAACAAGCAGTGAACCAATGGTTAGGTAACAGGCTCCAAAGTTCGTGTGTTCTGGCAAAATGTTGGATCGGAAGCAGTTGGCAGTTTCCAAAATTTTGTTGCTGGATGGAATTTATTTGTTGTTGAACTCTAAACGCTTTTTGCTTGTTTTTCTTATTGTTGACGATTAAATTGTGGAACAAACTAATGGTTATAATGACAGTTTAAAAACAAATGCGCAGCAAACGCATTTACTGCGGACCTACTATGTTGTTGTGTCGACTTGGAGAGAGAGGATCCTTAGGTCCACGAAGGAAAAGAAGCGCGAATAAGTCACATACTAAAAGCATCAGTATTTACTATTTATTGCTCGGATGCCTACTGCCAGGTACGCTGTAGAAGAATGCTTTAATCATTTGCTAACTGTGTCATTGCTTAAAGCTCCCATACGTTTTACATTCTTAAGAAGTTTTATGCATTTTCTGGAACAGGATCATGTCCGAGCTCGTTTTCGCAAGTGAGAAAAATAGTCAGTTTTGCTCCTCTGCAAACTGAAATGGAGACTTGATATAGCTATTCTTTATAATCCTCAGTTAGAACATGCGTTGTGATGAGCGAGTGTCTTTTTTTTTTTTTTTGTAAATCGGTGCCAGAGTTATGCTATAGGGGCCTAACAGGGCTAGGAATTCCCAGATAATTTTAAATTTAAGTTGTCCCGGGGACAAGTTGATAAAGACCCCCCCCCCCCCATTTTTCTTGCTTTCCTTTAGTAGAGAGACAGCAATTAAAGGAACTGCCAATTGTGCAGTGACAAATCAGCTGATACAACTTGTGGTTTTTGGTTTCATGCACGATGCCAAAGTTTGAACTCACAATCATATGAAAACCTACATGATGAGAACATACACTGGTACTGTGCCATTTGTGGCAATCCGAATAGTCAAACAGTCTTTGACTTGCATAGTGTGGACTGGCCTGGTGTGTCTGGGTCTCGGACGCGAGATTCATCTGGCATCTCATCTTGCTCTACACCGACTGAATCAAAATTTGCCCCTCATCATGCATCCACACCCACCAGAGCAAATCAGCAAGATAAGTGGAAGCACAGACCCCTGCGAGTTGTAAATGTAAACTTCCAGACCATGAGAGGAAAGCGAGCAGAAACACTTTGTTTCCTGGACAGTGTGAAGCCAGACATCATCCTAGCTACAGAAACCTGGCTAGATGCAGAGATTGTTGACACAGAGATTCTCCCGGATTTCTACCAAGTGTTCCGTAAGGACAGGAATAGAGAGGGAGGAGGTGTCCTTGTCGCCGTGCGGAATACCCTGTCAAGCCGCCTCATTCCAGAACTGGCCACAGATTGCGAGATGGTATGGGTGAGAGTCCAGCTGCAAGGCAGGAAAGCTCTACATGTCTGCTCATACTACCACAACAAGACTAGCTTGATGGAGTTCAGGGAGTCACTTAACAGAACAGAGTCAATGACAAATGCCCACATCTTGATTGGAGGAGATGTGAACCTACCAGGATGGGACTGGCAGCAGATGGTGCTAAAAACGGGAACACACTATGTCGAGCTGCACAACATGTTCGCAGACCTTCTCCAAGATCATGGACTGGAACAGATTGTGACTGGACCCACCAGACTGGGAAACACTTTAGACCTGATCTGCACAAACAGCCCGCACCTCATTCCACGCGTGGAAACCATGCCTGGTCTTTCAGACCACGATGTGGTATACTGCGAAGTAGCTGTTAGTGCCCCCAAGCCCAAGCAAGTACAACGACACATCCCACTCTATAACAAGGCAGACTGGGACAGTATCAGGACTGTTCTGCGGGACCACCAACAAGAAATCGAAGGGCAAACCGAGAGCCTCTCGACTGAAACACTGTGGTCAAAGTTTAAAGACACTCTGATCAAAGCAGTGAAGAAATTCATCACACACAAAGTCATCACCGGAGGAGGAAAAGCCAGCAAGCCCTGGATCACCCTGGATTTGAAAAAATTGATCAACCAAAGGGACCGGGTCTACCGGCTGATGAAGAAACTTGGATGTGATGACATGTTGGCCAAATTCCACCAGTTACGGCGAGATGTCCAGCGCAAAATCAGACGTGCATACTGGAAATACATTAACCAGACAGTGACTGAGGACGAGGAGGGAAGACAGAGCCGCAAACGCTTCTGGACGTTGATCAAACACCAGCGCACAGCGAAAGTCGGAGTCGCCCCCCTTAAAGTCAACGGCCGCCTGGTAGTGGATGCCAAACAGAAAGCAGAGACTCTCAGTGCACAATTCCACTCCATCTTTGGTGAGGGAAAAAACATTCATAGAGACGGAATTTCAGCAGAAATGTGGGATGTCAGCGGGCAGCTACACTGAACTCAAGGATATCACTATAACCTCTGACAGAGTCAAGAAGCTCCTGCAAAACTAGAACCCGCATAAGGCAAGCGGACTGGATGGCATCAGCCCCGCATCCTGAGGGAGTTGGCAGAGGAAGTGGCCCCGATACTGACGACCATCTACCAATCATCCATATTGACAGGCGAAGTACCATCAGACTGGAAAGATGCTCTTGTGACACCGATTTTCAAGAAAGGAGAGCACTATGACCCAGCCAACTATAGACCAGTCTCGTTAACAAGTGTGCCCTGCAAGATCTTGGAACACATTGTGGTAAGCGTTCTCATGGACCACCTCGAGCAGAATGACATATTATGTCCACAACAACATGGCTTTCGCAAGAAAAGATCCTGCGAGACACAACGGCTGGAGCTGACCGAGGAACTGTCCGACAACACCGAGAGAGCGAAGCAGACAGACATTATAGTACTGGACTTTGCAAAGGCTTTCGACAAGGTAAACCACAGCCTTCTGATCCATAAACTTCACCATTATGGAGTGTCGCAAACAGGCAAAGTCAAATTGGATAAAAAACTTCCTCTCCGGCCGACGTCAAGCGGTGGTAGTCGAGGGCAGCACATCAGAGTTCTGCAGCGTACGTTCAGGAGTTCCACAGGGCTCGGTCCTTGGACCGTCGTTGTTTTTAGTATACATCAACGACCTCCCAAAGCAACTCACTGCGCGGACCAGACTCTTCACCGACGACACCGCTGTGTACAGGGTCAGGACATCAGACCATGACACCCTCCGACTGCAAGTAGATCTGCATCGGCTAGAGCTTTGGGAGGGAAGCTGGGAGATGTCATTCCATCCAGACAAGTGTACCACCTTCCCAGTGACCCATAAGAGACAGCCCTTTACCAGCACGTACCAATCGCATGGACAGACACTCCAGACAGTGACGTTGGCCAAATACCTAGGGGTGACCATCCAAAACAATCTGTCATGGGACAAGCACATTGACATCATTTGTGCCAAAGCCAATAAGACCCTAGGCTTCTTGCGGCGCAATTTGAGGATCAGCGCCATCAACCTGAAAGAGACAGCGTACAAAAGTTATATCCGCCCCATTTTAGAGTACGCCTGCACAGTTTGGGACTTCTCCTCTGACACACATGTAAAACAGCTGGAAGCTGTTCAGCGACGAGCAGCCCGCTTTGTGGTTAATAGATATCACAACAGATCGAGTGTCACCGCCATGCTTGACCGACTCCAGTGGCCTTCATTCCAGCAGCTCCAGTCCTCCCTCCCGCTGCTCAGACCCAGTTTTTAGTATGCCAAAATAATCAACTTGATGATTGTGGGCATTACATCAAGAAGAAGAAGAAGTCTAAGATTTCGGGGGCCGGAATAGCTCAGTTGGTAGAGCATCGGACTCGTAATCTTGGGGTTGCAGGTTCACATCTCCTCTGGGCTGTTTCGGTACAGGGAGATTTTTCCCTCAGAGTTAACATTGGTTCTGACTCCATTCCCCACACAGTCCTTCAAATGAGACTATATACCGAGGTTCCGTGTGTGAACGCACGCACATCTTGCACACGCGTAAAATCCCATCACCAACTTTCGGAAGAGGCCAGTTTGGCCGTTGGTATGGATAGCATGGTTACACATAGCATGCACCTTCCCCAAAGTTGGAGTATGGCTGCCTTAATGGCGGGATAAAAAATGGTCATACACACAAAAGTGTCAGAATAATCAACATGATGATTGTGGACACTAAAAGAAAGAAGAAGAAAGATGGCATGCTGTTCACATGTTTGTTGAAGGCTTGAGAGCTGGAAATAGAATAAAATTGCAAAGCATCCACCATTCACATATTTCTGGGCTGACTTGTAAAGTCAGAATCCCAGTGTTTCTCTCATCTCAGTCTTTATACTCTTTCACTCCTAGGCCACACACACGTTCCAAAATAAAATTTATCCATTTTATATCAACATACATTGAAAAATAAAAGTAGATCTGTCCATTCAACACTGACAAGCACAATGCCAGCATGCTGGTGTGGAATTTGAAAGAAAAAAGTCTTTAAATACATCTTGTTTCAGTGAGATAGCATTCACGGAGGATTTTGTTCTGAGCAGGAGATGGGGGGTGGAAGGGGAGCGGGGACAGATGAATCGGTGGAAGGGGGGGGGGGGGGGGGGGGGGGGGGCTGTTTGAAAAGATGAGGATGGAAGTGCAATTAGTCTGCAGTGAAGCTGACTGTTCTGTCACCCTTTGTCTGACAAAGTCAAAAATGGTTGCCCAACAGATAAGTGGAGAGATCACTTTTCACCAGAAGACCCAGTTACCGTGGACAATCAGACTGGTCGGTATTTTGAACCCTGAAAAAAAATCTTCTTGAAGACCATGTTGTCTAATGCCATTATATTTAGGTGATCAGTGAATGACCACGAGTTGCAGACCTGTGTAGATGAAATGACTGAAATATGATGAGAGAGAGAGAGAGGGGGGGGGGGGGGGGGGGGGGGGAGGGGATGGAAGCCTGTGCTTTTATAAGTGATTCATCTTTCACCCAATGTCAATGGTAAAGATGATCAATATCTCAAATCACAATGTTAGAACTCAAGTGTCCTTCAAGTTATTTTTGGTGAAAATCTGCAAAGCTGAGCAAGTTTTCTGAGTATTTAATCTTCTTCTGTAGAGCAGCCAATATCAATTTCTCAATGAAAGCTGTTGCACTTTAGTTGGGTATACTAAAACACGGGAAAAAAAGGATTGGAAACAAAAGCAGACAAGTTTACTCACTGGCGTGTTTACATACATGTTTCGTGCTAGACCACCCACTAGACCAGTCAGGCTACCACAGGGGTCTCAAGCAGTATACTCAATCAGCACAGTTCCAGCAAAAACTAGGTCAGTCTGTCTAGTCTAGTCTTAGTCTCTCTCTTTCCAGTTCCATGGCTTCTAAGTTATGTGTTATGGTACAGGTGTAGATGACACTGGAGCGGGGCCTACGACCAACCTCACCTGTCCATGTCCATGTTGATGACAGTGTACCTGTCCACGTACACATGATGAAAAGAGCCAAGAAACCGAAGGTAGGACTGATCTTTTAAGTTTAAGGCTTCACTGTGATAAAATCATTCAAATTACTGCATGTAAAGTGCAATCAAGCATCTGTTAATAATTGTGGCTGTATAAATTAATTTAGCTACAGATTTTCCTGTTTTTTTTTGTGTGTGTGCATAAATTTAATTTACCTACAGATTTTTTGAAACACACTCTTTCTACAAAATTGAAATTCCTGTTCACACTGTCAAATGAACATCAAGCCAATGCATGAGATTTTTTAGACAGTATTAGAAAGTGAAGGTAATATTCTTGAGAGGATGGAGGTTAAGAGGATGGAAAGAGAAAAAAAAACAGGAAGGAAGGAAGAAAAGTTAATGAACAAAAACAAATAAATTTGGCAAAAATCATAGAATGATTGGTAACACTGCAACAGTTTAATAAGGTACACAGGAGAAGAAAAAAAACCAGTGGGGAGAAAGTTGAGATTTACGACTGTAGGCTTGAGATTCAGCTCTCAAAGTTTTATATATACATATGCAAGGATATGAATTCAAGGCAATAAACTCACAATAAAGACCTCCAGAAGTCCTTCAGAAGTGGGCTTTTTAAATGGAAGGAGGCTTTAAATTTAAAGGTAAATCTAATGCAGGTAAAACAATTGGGAAGAAATACAAGTCTTTATTAAAGGGTTGGTTTGATAATACCAAAACTACCATTCAATCTATTCTGCTCAGGACTTGACTGAAGTGCTAAGTAAGAATCATAAGACATCATCAAAACTAAATGGGATTAATATTCATGCTTAGATTAAAAGAAGACAAAAGAAGAAGATAGAGAAGAATAAATATACAAAATTATAGTCAAGTCGATTTGAAACACATTGTAAATAAAGACAAGATACAAAATTGCAAAAATAAACTATGTGCAAATTATGCTTTAGATGACAGGGACAGGGGGTAGGGATAGGATGGAAGAGAGAGGTATATATATATACGTATGGAGAAAGTGAAAGGGAGGAGAGAGGAGGTATATGGGAGGAGGGAAAAGGGATGGAAAGGGAGGTGAGGAGAATGGAAACAGGAAAGAGAAAGTGTAACATGACTTGTAATGATTCTATCTTGAGTAATGATTCTATCTTGATACAATTACCTTTTCACCTAATTCTGGTAGGAATTTTCTTGGAATCAGTTTTCTTCTTTAGATATTTGCTCAGTAAATGGGATACAAAACAGGGCTTGCTAAAATGCAGTTTCAGTTTTTTTTTTGGTTTGTTCTGTGAATAGCCTCTTGATGAAACCTTTAAATATGAATGAGAAAAATGCAAAAAGAAGAAGAAGAAGAAGTGAATGTTAAATAGCCCTTTCACATTTAACAAGATCGGTACAGTGATTTTTATAAGTTTAATCTCTGTTGTTAACACTATTTTTTCTAACTTTTATTATAATATTCATTTTCTTATTTTTCTTTTTGTTGTTATATTGATCTGCCTCACCCACATCCAACCCACTGTTTTCAGCCTTTTCAGGTAAAGTTTCAAAGTGTCGTTTTCTGTTGTCTTTTCAGTTCAGTTCAGTTGTCATGTCCTGTTTGAGTTTCAGTTGAAAGATTCATTTTGGTTGTTTTGAAGTTTTGATATAATATTTTTCCTGTTTTGTTCAGTTTCTTGTTGGCTTGTAAGTGTTCACCAAATAAGTCTGTGTAATCACCCTTTTTCATGTGTGTGTGTGTGTGTGTGTGTGTGTGTGTGTGTGTGTGTGTTTGTGTGTGGTGAGAGAGAGGAGGGAGGGAGGGAGGGAGGGAGGGGAGGAGAGAGAGAGAGAGAGAGAGAGAGAGAGAGAGATGAGAGTAGAGAGAGAGAGAGAGATTGATTGATATGATTGATCATTAATACACAAGGATGAAGATTTTAGACCAAAGCCTAGTCTTACAATCTGTCCTTGTCATGCATACATTATTTCAAGTCATATAATTCATTCTGACAATTCAACATAGTAACATTGTAATCCAATTCTACAATTCCATTCAACGCCTTCTTCCTTGCGCTGAACCCTAAGCGATCTGAAGCGATCAAAGCTAAGTGAATTTTCGTTGTTTTATTCGTTTATATATCACCTGATGAAGACCTAAGAGGTTGAAACGCGTTGTGTTTTGTCTTGTGACTCGTTTGTCCACGTTCTCTGGGCGGTTCGCTAACATTTATTTAAGATTAATTCTACAATGATAAGCAAACTATTCATAAAAGTAATATTGAAATGGGGGTTGGTGAAACAGAAGGAAACTTACAAACAAAGAAGAGAAAGCTACAGAGAGAGAGAGGTCAGGGGAGGGGGTAGAGGGCGGAGAGAATGGTAGGTAGTGGGAGGAGAAAAGGGATGGTAAACAGTGGGACTGGGGATGAGCAATTTTAACAGAATAGGTTATATGTTTAGATGATGTATTCAAAGTATGGTTCACAGAAGACTTTGCGAATGGACGCTAATCATTTTAATCGAATAATCAAATTACTGAGACATAAAATGTTTATGCAAATGTTCCTTGAAAAGTTTTAAAGTATTCATGTTTTGTAGATTCGGTGGAAGTGAGTTCCAGATATATGGTCCAGAGTAAGCTAGGCTTGTTTTGTATAGATCAATGGGTGGGTTGGGAAGAAGGAATTTCGTCGAGCCAGAAAAACTCTTCGATCTTGTAAAAAGGGCATTGATATAACATGGCATAGTATTTTTCAGGATTGTAAACATAAATGATGCCTTGTTGAATTCCAATTGCTTACTCAGAGGAAGTATGCTCAGAGAGAGAGAAAAGAGAGAGAGGGAGGGAGAGTGTGACAAGGTAAGTGAGTGCATGCATATGCACAGATGTGCACTCTTCCATGTTATATTAACTTCAGCAAGATAATGAAAACAGGAATCAGAGAGAAAGTCATTGCAATTAAAACTTACTATGGCTACGCAAAACTGGAAGACACATTTAAGTTGATATTTGTGAAACTAGTATTAACACAGAAAAAACCTTCCTTAAAAAAAACACTTCCTGTATGTAATGTGATTGCAATCCATGAAGTACGGTTAGACGATATAAAGAGGAGGGGCCTGTAGCCACATTGTAAGAGGCAATCCATGAAGTATGGTTAGATGATATTAAGAGGAGGGGCCTGTAGCCACATTGTAAGAGGCAATCCATGAAGTATGGTTTGACGATATAAAGAGGAGGGGCCCGTAGCCACATTGTAAGAGGCAATCCATGAAGTATGGTTTGAACGATATAAAGAGGAGGGGCTCGTAGCCACATTGTAAGAGGCAATCCATGAAGTATGGTTAGACGATATAAAGAGGAGGGCCTGTAGCCACATTGTAAGAGGCAATCCATGAAGTATGGTTAGACGATATAAAGAGGAGGGGGCCCGTAGCCACATTGTAAGAGGCAATCCATGAAGTATGGTTAGATGATATTAAGAGGAGGGGCCCGTAGCCACATTGTAAGAGCTAGAGGCAATCCATGAAGTATGGTTAGATGATATTAAGAGGAGGGGCCCGTAGCCACATTGTAAGAGCCTTTGCCTGCACAGATGATGGTTGTAAGTTTGAACCACGTGGGAGAACAGATTTTTTTTGGGCTTAAAAGCCCTCTGTCCACCCAACAGTACATGGGAACCTGATTCATTTCAAGGAAAGTTGAAGGAGAAGGATGGGCACTGTTTTCTATCATGCCATGCTGTACACACTGAACCTTTGACAGTTGACTGCCCCAAATGACCAAAAGGCTATGGGAACATTAACCTTTTTTCTTCTTTTTTTTTTTTTGGAAAGAGTAAAGGCATTACAAATAGAGATCACTGCCATTAAAGACTTGTTTTTGAATATTTTTATCTGAATTATATTCACTTTAGAGTAAAGATTCTCCCCTTCTCTCCTCAGTAAAGACTTGTTCCCTTAAAGATGTGTGTGTGTGTGTGTGTGTGTGTGTGTGTGTGTGTGTGTGTGTGTGTGTGTTATGTAAAATTATCTCTTCACAATAAGACTCGCTTCCTTTAAAGATTTCTTTTGGAATACTTGTTTTCTCTTCGTAATGTTTGTTCCACAGTAAGGTTTCTTACCTTTATTAAAGACTTTTCTGTCATTTTTTCCCCTTCTGAACGATGTTTATTTCACAGTGTAGGTTCACTCCCTTTAAAGGTTGTTTTTTTTTGGGTGTGTGGTTTGTTTTGTATAAGTTTCTCTGATAACAAAACATTCACTTGAAGTAAAGACTTCATTCCTTCAACGACTGATTGGGAAATGTTTGTTTGCAAGGAAGACAGACTCCCTTAAAGACTTCTTTTTAATGCTTCTCTGTATGATGTTCTATTCATAATAGGACTCATTCCCTTTAAAGACCATTTTCTGAGGAATGTTTCTATGTAAACTTTTCACTTCGTGATTAAATACTAACCTCTTTTTAAACATTTCTTACATAAAGGCTCACTCTCCTGAAAAAAAAAAAAAGGAAAAAAAAATAAAGGGGTTTTTTCAAAAACAGGAAGGGAGGCCCCCCCCTTTTTTTAAAAAGCCTAATTGGGGGGCCAAAAATTTTTTTTGTTTTTTTTGGGATAAAAAAATTTTTTCCCCCTGATTCCCTGTTTTTTCCCTAAAAATTCCCCCCCCCCCCCCCCCCCCCCCCCCCCCCTGAATTTTAAAAAAAAAAAAAAAAATTTGGGCCCCAAAATTTTTGTTTCCCTTTTTAAAAAAATTTGGTCAAGATCCCATCCTCCCCCCCCCTTTTTGGGGTGGGTAAAAGGGTCCTTTAACCCGTTTTAAGGGGGGGGAAAAATTCCAATTTTTTCCTTTTTAATTTAGTTTTTTTTCTTCCGGAAAATTTTTCAAATTTCAAATTGATTTTTTTATCGGGAGAAAATACCCAATTGAAAGGATTTCAAATTCAAAAATTTTTACCATTCCTTTTTTAAAAACAAGAAATTTCTCTTGGGGTTAAAGTTTAAAAGTTTTTTTATCCCTTCCCTTTATTGCCCCTTTTTTAAGGTCTGTAAATTGGTAAAAGGTGGACAAAAAAGACCCAAAGTTTTTTTTCCCCTTCAAAGTAAAATTTGGGAAATTCTTGTTAATTTTTCATTTATGTTGTTTTTTAAAAAAGGGTTTTTTTGAAATTATTTTTAATTTTTACCTTTGCATTTGGTGAAAAAAATTTTTCCCAATTTAGATTAACCTTTTTTTTTAAAAAATTTGTATTTTGAAATTTTTTAAGGGTTTTTGGTGGTGAAAAAACTGTTAAAAACTTAGGGTTTTAGAAAATTTTTTTTTGGATTGATTTTTAACCTTCTGTTTGGGGGATTTTATAAATTTTTTTAAAAAATTTAATAGGCCCCGGTATTCCTTGGGGTTTTCCCCTTTTCTTTTTCATTCTGAAACGGAGCCAATAAAACTTTTGCCTATTCAAGAAGTCTTTTTCCAATCTAAAAATTTTCCCCCCGCTTTAAAATTTTTTAATTTCCCAATATCTGGGCTTTTTGGGGCGTTGAAGGCCGCCCAAAGGTTTTTTACAAAACCCCAATTTTTTTCCCTTTAAAATTTTTTTGAAATTTTCCCCTTCCCCCAAAATTTCTTTGAAATTTTAAAGGGGTTTTTTTTTGACAAAAAGAAAATTTTTTGCTTGGATTCAAAAAAATACTTTTAGAGGGGAAATTTTAGAGAGTAAAAAAAAAAAAAAACCCCCCACCCAAAAATTCTTTTGGTTTTAAGGGTTTATTAAATTTTTCCCTTTTATCAAAAGAAAAATCTTGATTTTTTTTTCCCGTCGGGGTTTTAAAAGTTTTTATTTTAAATTAGTAAAAATTTAAAAAAAATTTAGGTGTTACCGGGTCTTGGGGCAAAAAAAAAAGCCCAAACTCTCTTCCTGTTAAACCTTCAAGGGCCCCCCCCCCCTATTAACCTTCGAAAAGAGAAACAAGCCAGGGGGAACCAAAATGGGTTAGGAAACCAGGAAAAAAAACGGGGGTTCTAAAAATTTATCAAAAAACAAAAAGCTTCCATTTCAAAATTTTGTAATAAAATTATTTAAAACCAAAACCTTTTTTGTTTGTTTTTTTAAAATTGTTGACGAAAAGGGAAAATAAGGAAATGAAAAAAACCCCAAATTCAAAGTTTTAAGGGCCTACTCTTAAGTTTTTTTAAAAAAGGGAAAGGAATTTCCTTTTTCCACAAGGGGGAAAAAGGCGATTAAAAACCAATATTAAAAAGAAAGAATGTTCCCTTTTACCCCTCCATGCCACTGCCGGAAATTAAAAGGGGTTAGAAAAGCTTTAACATTCAAACGGCAGTGAAACCCCAATGGTTTTAAAAACCCCTAAAGTTTTTGTTTCTGGAAAAGGTTGGGCCCGGAAAGCTTCTTTTTCCAAAAATTTTTGGGGGAAAAATTTAGTTTTGCTCCCTTTTTTTGCAAACTTAAATTTGGGGGAAAAAACAAAATTTTTATAATCCATTTTAAAAAAATGCGGGTTTTAGCGGGTTCTTTTTTTTTTTTGGGAAAAGGGCTCCAGGTTTCAAGGGGAAGGGGAAAAAGGAATTCCAGAAAATTTTAATTTTTAATTGTCCCGGGGACGTTGAAAAAACCCCCCCCCCTTTTTTCTTGCTTTTTTAGTTAAAGCCAATTTTAAAAAGGAATTTTTATGAAAAATTTCTGGGAACAACTTGTGGTTTTTGGTGAGGAAAATCCCCCAGTTTTCCCCCTTTTTGAAACCCTAAATGAGAGCCCCTTGTTTTTGGCTTTTTAACCCAAAATTAGAAACATCTTTGATTGAAGGGGGGCTTTTTTTTTTTTGGGGTTCAGGGTTTGGATTTCATCCTGGGAAAATTCCCCAAATTTTTTTTAACCGGGGGACTGATAAAACCCCCCCCCCCCCCCAAAAATTTTTCAGCCCAAAAAGTGGAAGCCCCCACCCCCCGGGGTTTAAAGGAAATTTCCAAATTGGAGGAAAACAGCGAAAAAATTTGGGGTTTTCCTGGACCCAAAGTTTTTTGAACCAAAAATCAATCCTACTAAAAAACCCCTGGGTTAGTTAAATTTTTTGGAAACCGAATTTCCTTTTCAAACCAAGTGTTCCTGGGGGTTGGGGGAGGGGGCCTTTTTCCCCCCCCTGGCCTACCCCTGTAAAAGCCTCTTTCAGAATCCACAACCACCGGGGGGAAACCCAGCGAAAGGGGAAAAAGCCCCCAAGGGGTTGTAATAAATTTTCCAAACCATGAAGGAAAGGGGGGGAAAATTTTTTCCACTTTAAACCAGCCCTTTCCCCCTGACAAAACCCTTTTGAAATTTGGGAAAGGAGATTTGGAACCTCCCAAAGGGATGGACTGGAGGGGGGAGGTGTTTTTCCCGGGCAAATATGTCAACCCGCCCATTTTCCCCCAAAGACCTTTTTAAAGATCCACTCGGCGGGAAACCAATTTCCCTAACCCAAAAAAAGACTGGGGAAACATTTTAAAAAAACCGTTGAAAAAAGCCCCATTTTATTAGGGGGGAAAAAACCCCCAAAGGGGGGCTGGTTTTTAGCCAAAAGGGGGAAAAAACGGGAAAACTTTAGTGCCCCAAGCCCCCCAAGACAGGACAAACAATTATCCCCAACCAGTGGGCCTTTGGGCCCTGTTCTCCCCGGGCCCCCACCAAACCGGAAAATCCGGGGTTTTTCAGGTTTGGGGTATTGGGGTTTAGCGTTATCCCCAACCCAAAAAAGGCCGCCAAACCCACCTCTAAAAAAGGCGGGGGAAACCCATTCGGATGTTGCGGGACCCCCAAAAAAAAATCGGGGGAAAAGGTTCCTTTCCCGGGAAAATTGTGGCAAAGAAAAGAATTTGTTTCCCAAAGAAATTTTGAAAAAATTCCCCTATCCACACAAAAACCCCCTTCCCCCGGAAGGGGGGGAAAAACCCAAGCAAGCCCTGGATCACCCTGGTTTTAAAAAAAATTAAATAAAACCAAAGGGAGGGGGTTTCTCCCGGCGGTAAAGGAAACTTGGTTGTGATGAAATGTTGGCCCAAAATTTTCCACATTTTCCCGGCGGATGTCCAGCCCCAAAATCAGAGTGCTACTAAAAATTTAAAATTAACCAGCAGTGATGGGACGAGGGGGGAAGACAAGCCGAAAAAAGTTCTGGGTTAAATCAAACCCCCCCAGCGCACAGCAAAGGGTCGGAGTCCCCCCCCTTTAAAGTAAAGGGGCCGCCTGGTAAAGGGTTGGGGAAAACGGGAAAGCTAGGGGGCCCTCCAGGGGCCCCCAATTCCACCCCACTTTGGTGGGGGAAAAAAACCTTTCATAGAGAGGGTTTTTCCCAGCAAAAAATTGGGGATGTCAGGGGCTGCTACACTGAAAAAAAGGGGAATCACAAAAAAACCTCTGACAGGGTAAAGGGGAAGCCCCTGAAAAACTAAAACCCCCGCAAAAAGGAAGCGGCGGGGATGGATCACCCCCGACCCTGAGGGATTTGGGCAGGGAAGGGGCCCCCGGTCCCTGCGACCTTTCCCCAATCATCCATATTGACGGGCAAAGTACCTCAGAGGAAAAAGATGCTTTTTTGTAAACACCGATTTTAAGAAAGGGAGCACTAGGGACCCAGCCAACTAAGCCCCAGTCTGGGTTAACAAGTGTCCCCCGAAAGATTTGGAACAAATTGTGGTAGGTTCTATGGACCACCTCGAGCGAATGACATTTTATGTCCACAACAACTGGTTTTTGCAAAAAAAGACCCTGCGAGACACAACGGTGGAGCTGACCGAGGAACTGCCCGGGGAAAAACCCCGGGGAGACCCGAAGCAGACAAAAATTTATGGTAGGGGGCTTTCCCAAAGGTTTTCCGAAAAGGAAAACCCACCCCTTTGCCCCATAAATTTCCCCATTTTTGGAGTGTCCCCAAACAAAAAAAAGTAACATTTTGGAAAAAAAAATTTTTCCTCCCCGGCCGAGGCCCAAAGCGGGGTGGTAGTCGGGGGCCCGCCCCCTCAGAGTTCTGCAGCGTAAGTTCAGGGTTCCACGGGGGCTCGGCCCTTGGCCCTCGTTTTTTTTTGTATCCCTCAACGCCCCTCCCAAAGAACTCACTGCGGGACCGGGACTCTTCCCCGATACCCCGCTTGTACAGGGTCAGGAATCGGCCCAATGACACCCTCCGACTGCAAGTAGATCTGAATCGGCTAGAGCTTTGGGGGGAAGCTGGGAGATGTCTTCCTTTTCCGGGAAAGTGTACCCCCTTCCGGGGACCCATAAGAGACACCCCTTTACCACCCAATCCCAATCGCATGGGACAGACACTCCGGGACAGTGACTTTTGGCCAAAATCCCGGGGGGGGCCCCACCCCCCAATCAATCTGTCTTTTGGGAAAAAGCCTTTTGGGAACTTTTGTGCCAAACCCAAAAGCCCCTTTGGTTTTGCGGCGAAAATTTGAGGTTTCAGCCCAAACAACCTGAAAGGGACGGTACAAAAGTTATATCCGCCCCATTTTAGATTTACCCCTTTGACTTTTGGGGGTTTCTCCTCTGACAACAGGGTTAAAACAGGGGAAAGCTGTCAGCAAACGAGCGGGCCCGTTTTGGGGTTTTTAAATAGATATCACAACAGACCCGGAAGTGTCACCCCCATGCTTGACCAAACCCCCAGGGTTCATTCCAAGCAGCTCCAGTCCCCCCTCCCGTTTGCTCGGCCCCCAGTTTTTGTATGCAAAATAATCAACTTGGGGTTTGGGGGGGCTTTAATAAAGAAGAAAAAGAAGTTTTAAGATTTCCCCCCCGGGCCGGAAATTTACCCTCATTTGGGTTAGAAGCATCGGACTCTTAATCTTGGGGTTGCGGGTTTCACTCCCTCTGGGCTTTTTTCGGTACAGGGAAGATTTTTCCCCCCGATTTAAACCCTTGGGGTTCTGACCCCTTTCCCCCCAACCGGCCCTTTCAAATGAGACTAAAAAACCAAAGGTTTCCCGTGTGTGAACCCGCCTTTTGGGCCACACGCGTTAAAATCCCATCCCCAAAACCTTTCGGAAGGGGCCCTTTTTTTGGGCCTTTGGGTTTAATGGATGCCCGTTACCTTAGCTTCCCACCTTCCCAAATTTGGAGTAGGGGCTGCTTTAATGGCGGGATAAAAATGGTCAAAACCAAAAAAAGTGTCAGAATAATCAAATGATGATTGTGGACACTAAAAGAAAAAAAGAAAAAAAGTGGCAGCTTTTTCCCCATTTTTTGGTTAAAGGGTTTTTGAGAGCTGGAAATAGAATAAAATTCCCAAAGCACCCCATTAACTTATTTCTGGGGGGGATTTGGAAAAGTCAGAACCCCAGTGTTTCTTCACTCTCAGTTTTTTATACTCTTTCACCCTAGGCCCCCAAAACCCCCCCCAAAAAAATTTACCCCTTTTTTATATCAACATACATTGAAAATTAAAATTTGTCTGTCCATTCAAACTGATCAAGCCAATGCCAGCATGCGGGTTTTGGAAATTTTGAAAAGAAAAAGTTTTAAATACATTTTGTTTCGTGAGATAGCTTTCCCCGGAGGATTTTGTTTGGGGCAGGAGAGGGGGGGTTTGGAAGGGGAGCGGGGACAGATGAATTGGGGGAAAGGGGGGGGGGGGGGGGGGGGGGGGGGGGGCCCCTTTTTGAAAAGATGAGGATGGAAGGGGAAATTTTTCTCCCATTTGAATTTTCTGTTCGTCACCCTTTGTTGCCCAAAGTCAAAATGGTTGCCAACAAAATTAGTGGAGAGATCACTTTTCACCAGAAGCCCCAGTTACCGTGGCCCCAATCGATGGTGGGGTTTATTTTAAAACCCTAAAAAAAAATTTCTTGAAACCATGTTGTCTAATGCCATTAATTTAGGTGTCAGTGAATGACCAAGGTTGCACCTGTTTTAAAATTGAAAGGGACTGAAATTTGATAGAGAGGAGAGAGGGGGGGGGGGGGGGGGGGGGGGGGGGGGGGGGGGGGGGAAGGAGTTTTTTTTAAAAAGTGATTCATCTTTCCCAATGTCAATTTTAAAGATGATCAATATCTCAAATAAATTTTTAAATTTTCAAGGTCCTTCAATTTATTTTTGGGGGAAAAATTCTGAAAAGTAAAGCAAGTTTTTTGAGTTTTTTAATCTTCTTCTGTAGGCATAAAATTAAATTTTCTCAATGAAAGCGTTGCACTTTGTTGGGTTTACAAAAAACAGGGGAAAAAAGGGGTTGGAAACAAAAGCAGAAAATTTTAAACCCCTTGGGGGTTTAATACATGTTTCGTGCTAGCCCCACCCATTTAGACCATTTAAGGCTACCACAGGGGTCTAAAGCAGTATCTCAATCGCACAGTTCCAGCAAAAACTAGGTCAGTCTGTCTAGTCTATTTCTTAGTCTCTCTTTTTCCCAGTTCCATGGCTTCAAGTTATGTGTTATGGTACATTTTTAGTGAAAACTGGAGGGGGGGCCTAGGGCCCAACCCTCACCTGTCCATGCCCATTTTGATGACGTGTACCTGCCCCGTCCCACATGTTGAAAGAGCCAAAAAACCGTAGGTGGGATGATTTTTAAGTTTAAGGTTTCACTGTGTTTAAAATCATTAATTTCTGCATGAAAAGTCCCAATCAAGCATCTTTTAAAAAAAATTGGGGCTGTTTTAAAATTAATTTAGTACAGATTTTTTTTTTTTTTTTTGTGTGTGTGCAAAAATTTAAATTTACCTACAGTTTTTTTAAATACCCCCCTTTTTTCTACAAAATTGAAATTCCTGTTCACACTGTAAAATTGAACATCAACCCCAATGCATGAGTTTTTTGGGGACAGTATTAAAAAAGTGAAGGTATATTCTTGGAGGATGGGGGGTTAAGGGATGGAAAGAGAAAAAAAAACAGGAAGGAAGGGGAAAAAAAAAGTTAATGAACAAAAAAAATTTAAAATTTTGGGAAAAAAATAGAATTTATTGGTAAAAAAATGCCCAAAAGTTTAATAAGGTAACAGGGGGAAGAAAAAAAAACCCCAGTGGGGAGAAAATTGAGATTTAAGACTGTTTGGCTTGAGAATTAGCTTCAAAGTTTATATATACCTTTTGCAAAGGGTTGAATTCCCAAAGGGAAAAAAAACTCCAAAAAAGGGCCCCCAGAAGTCCTTCAGAAATGGGGTTTTTTTTTTTAAAGGGAAAGGGGGCTTTAAAATTTAAAGGAAAATTTTAATGCAAAGGGAAAAAAAAATTGGGAAAAAAATTCCAAAATCTTTATTAAAAAAAGGGGTTTGGGTTTTTAATACCAAAACTACCCCTTCAATCTATTCCCGCTCAGGACTTGGGCTGAAGTGTAAATAAGAATCATAAGGAAAATCATCCAAAAATAAAAGGGATTAAAAATTCATGTTAGATTAAAAGAAGACAAAGGGAAAAAGAAAGAGAAGAATAAAAATAAAATTTTATTTGTCAAGTCGATTTGAAAAAAACCCTTTTTAAATAAAAAACAAGGGTCAAAAATTTTCCAAAAAAAAAACTATGGCAAATTAAAAATTTGATGCAGGGACAGGGGGTTGGGAATTTGGAAAGGGAAAAAGGAGGTATATTTATAAACGTGTATGGGAGAAAAGTGAAAGGGAGGAGGGGGGGAGGGATTTTGGGGGAGGGGAAAAAAAAGGGGTGGAAAAGGGGGGTGAGGAGAATGGGGGAAAAAGGAAAGAGGGAAAATGTAACAATGACTTAGTAATGATTCTATCTTGGGGTTTTGATTTTCTTGATACAAATTAAACCCTTTTTACCTAATTTTTGGTAGGAAAATTTTTTTGGGTCAGTTTTTCCCTTTTTTAGATATTTGCTCCGTAAATGGGGTACAAAACCCGGGCTTTTAAAAAGGAAATTTTTAGTTTTTTTTTGGTTTTTTTAGTGAATGCCCCTGGGTGAAAAATTTTTTAAAAATTTTAATGGAAAAAAAGCCAAAAAAAGAAGAAGAAGAAGTGGAAAGGTTAAAAAGCCCCTTTTAATTTAACAAGGGTCGGTACAGGAAATTTTTATAAGTTTTTAAACTTGTTGTTAAACCCCTTTTTTTCTAACTTTTATTTAAATATTCATTTTCTTATTTTTCTTTTTTTTTGTTTTTATTTTTTCTGCCCCCCCCACCCTCCCAAAAACCCCTGTTTTCAGCCTTTTCAGGTAAAAATTTCAAAATGTCGTTTTTGTTGTTTTTTTCGTTCAGTTCAGTTGTCATTTTCCCGTTTTAGTTTCAGTTGAAAGATTTTATTTTTGGGTTTTTTTGAAGTTTTTATATATTTTTTTTCCTGTTTTGTTCAGTTTCTTGTTGGGTTGTAAGGGTTCACCCAAAAAAGTCTGTGTAATCCCCTTTTTCATGTGTGTGTGTGTGTGTGTGTGTGGTGGGTGTGTGTGTGTGTGTGGTTTTGTGTGGTGTGGGGGAGAGGAGGGAGGGGGGGAGGGAGGGAGGGAGGGAGGGAGAGAGAGAGAGGAGAGAGGAGAGAGAGAGAGAGGAGGGGAAAGGGGGAGAAGGGAGAGAGGGAGAGGAGCGATTGATTGATTGAAAGGGTTGATCAAATTTTTTTCCCAAAGGGTGAAAAATTTTAGGCCAAAAACCCAGTCTTCCCCAAATTTTCCTTTTTCATGCATAATTTTTTAAAAATTTTTTTTCATTCTGCAATTTTAAAAATTTGTAACCTTGTAATTTCCCAAATTTTACAATTCCATTTTAACGCCTTCTTCCTTGCGCTGAACCCCAAGCGATCGAAGCGATTTAAAGCTAATGGGGGTTTTTGTTTGGTTTTTTTTCGTTTTTATAAACAAACCCGAAAGAAGAAACCCAAGAGGTTGAAAAGCGTTGTGTTTTGTCTTGTTTACTCGTTTGTCCAGTTTTTTGGGCGGTTTTTTGCTAACATTTATTTAAGATTAATTCTACAATGTAAGCAAACTATTCAAAAAAATAATATTGAAATGGGGGTTGGGAAACAGAAGGAAAATTAAAACAAAAAGAAGAAAGGTACAGAGAGGAGAGGGGCAGGGGAGGGGGGGAGAGGGCGGAAAGGGAAAGGTAGGTAGTGGGAGGAGAAAAGGGGTGGTAAACAGTGGGGGCCCGGGGATGAGCAATTTTAACAAAATGGTTATAGGGTTTTGTGGGTGTATTCAAAGTATGGTTTTACAGGAAGCTTTGCGAAATGGGCGCTTAAAAATTTAATCGAATAAATTTAAACTGAGAACCCTAAAAAGTTTATGCAAAAAGTTCCTTTAAAAATTTTTTAAAATTTTTCCTTTTTTGTAGATTCCCGGTGGGAAATGAGTTCCAGATAAAAAATTTTTCCAGAGTAAAACAGGCTTGTTTTGTATTTATCAAGGGTGGGTTTGGGGAAAAAGGAAATTTGTCCCAGCAGGAAAAAAATCTTGGGTCTTTTTAAAAAAAGGGATTTTTTTATAAATGGATAGTATTTTTCGGATTGTAAACATAAATGTGCCTTTTTTGAATTCCAATTGCTTACTCAGAGGAAAATATGTCAGAGGAGAGAAAAGAGAGAGAGGGAGGGGAGAGTGTGACAATTTAAGTGAGTGCATGCCCTATGCCGATGTGCACTCTTCCATGTTATTTTAAATTCAGCAAGATAATGGGAAAACAGGAATCAGAGAGAAAGTCATTGCAATTAAAAATTTCTTGGTACGCAAACTGGGGACACATTTAAATTGGATTTGTTTAAATTTGTATTAAACAGAAAAAAAAACCCTTTCCCTTTTTAAAAAAAACTTCCGTAGGGAAAGTGATTGCAATTTCCCTGAAGGACGGTTAGACGATATAAAGAGGAGGGGGCCCGTAAACCCCCATTGTAAAAAGGCAATCCAAGAAGTATGGTTAGATGTATTTAAAAGGAGGGGACTTTTTAGCCACTTTTTAAGAGGCAATTTCCCTGGGAAATATGGTTTTTGACGTATAAAGAGGAGGGGCCCGTAGCCACATTGTAAGAGCAAACCATGAAAATATTTGGTTTTTGGGGTATAAAGAGGAGGGGGTCGTATGCCACATTGTAAAAAGGCAATCCCTGAAGTATGGTTTTTGAGATATAAAGAGGGGGGGCCCGTAGGCCCCATTGTAAGAGGGAAACCCCGAAGTATGGTTAGCGATATTAAAAAAGGAGGGGGCCCCCAGCCACTTTGTAAGAGGCAAAAAAATGAAGTTGGTTAGTGATAAAAAAGAGGAGGGGGCCCGTAGCCACATTTTAAGAGTGAGGCAATCCCTGGGAAATATGGTTAGTTTTATTAAGGGAGGGGCCCGTAGCCACATTGTAAGAGCCTTTGTGCACGATGGTTTGGGTTTTAAGTTGAACACGTGGGGAACAGATTTTTTTTGGGCTTAAAAACCCTTGTCCACCCAAACCCTTTCATGGGAAACCCGATTATTTTAAGGGAAAATTGAAGGAGAAGGTGGGCACTGGGTTTTTTTCATGCCTTTCTGTTCACATGAACCTTTTACAGTTGGGGCTGCCCCAAAAGACCCCAAAAGGCTATGGGAAAATTAACCTTTTTTCTTCTTTTTTTTTTTTTGGGAAAAAGTAAAAGGGATTTTCAAATAGGATTTATGCCATTTTAAAAACTTGGGTTTTTGAATATTTTTTTTTTGAATTTTAAATTTATTTAGAGTTTAAAAATTCTCCCCCTTTTCTCCCCAGTAAAAACTTGTTCCCTTAAAGATGTGTGTGTTGGGGTGTGTGGTGTGTGTGGTGTTGTGTTTTTGTGTGTGTTGTTATGTAAAATTAAACTCTTCACAATAAGACTCGTTTCCTTTTTAAAAAAATTTTTTTTGGAAATTTCTTGTTTTCTCTTCGTAATGTTTGTTTCCCCAGTAAGGTTTTTACCCTTTATTAAAGAATTTTCTGTCATTTTTTCCCCTTCGACCCATGTTTTTTTTTACAGTGTAGGTTCACTCCCTTTAAAGGTTTTTTTTTTTTGGGTGTGTGGTTTGTTTTGTTAAATTTCTCTGATAAAAAAAACCTTCCTTGAAGGGAAAGGGCTTCATTCCTTAACGACTGATTGGGGAAAAGTTTGTTTGAAAGGGAAGGGGAAAACTCCCCTTTAAAAACCCTTTTTTTTAATGGGTTTTCTGTATGATGTTTTTTTTCATAATGGACTCATTCCCCTTTTAAAAACCCTTTTTGAGGAATGTTTCTATGTAAACTTTTCACTTCGTGATTAAAAAAAAACCCATTTTAAAAAAACTAATTTGTCTTTGGGTGCCCTTTTCGTAAAACATTTCCCTTTACAGTAAAGGTCACTCCTTTAAAGATTTTTTTGTTTCGGGGGAAAGTACCTCTGATAAAAGTGCTTCACGTAAAACTCTGTTTTCCCTTTAAAAGATAAATAAGATAATGTTGCTTTTAGCCCCGCCCCCCGGGAAAAGGGGCCCCAAAACAGGGTGTCCTTGAAAAGTTTTCCCCTTTATAATATTCACCCTTTACAGTAAAAATTCCCATCCTTTAAGCTTCTTCAGAATTTAATTTTTTATGTAAAAATTTTGCTTCACAAGAAGGGCTCCATCAGTTCAAAAAATGTTTCTTCTGGAATATTTTTGTCTGTAAAGATCCATTTTTTTTTTTGGAGTTTTTTCCCCTTTTTTGGCATCCACTTTTTTAATTAAAAAATCCCCCTTTTTTTAAGACATGTTGTTCAGGCACACTTTGATTTTCCCTGTCAGGTTCCATCGTAAAAAAGACCCCGTTTCCCTTTAAAAAAAATTTTTTCTCTCTGAAGCATGTACATTTGGGCTTTTTCTTCACTAGATTCCCACTCAATAAGATTCTGTTTTTTGTTTGTCGGGGCAAGTTGTGGGTTTTTTCTCGTGATAGCGTTGCCCCACCAATTCGAGGGGCCTTTACTTTTTCAGGGGTCTCTTGGGCTTCCCATTTTGTTTTTCCGGGAAGGTTTTGGTTTTCTCTGTGTTAGCGTTGCCTACCAAAACAGAGGCCTCCTTTACAAAAGGGTCTCTTTACTTTGTTCTTGTTTGTCAGGGCAAGGGGGTGGGCTTTCTCGTGATACGTTTGGGGGGGTGCCAAAACAGGGCCTCACTTTACAAGGATCTCTTGGATTGGTGTTTTGGGGGGGTCCCCCCCTGATTTATTTTTTAGGGGAACGTATTTATTTTTATTTTGGAAAGTGACATTTTGGGGGGTGTACAGCCCTGATCCTTTCAGGGGCCCGCTAACTGGGAGGTAAAGATTCAGTTCTAGGGTATGGAAAAAAAAAACTTTTGGGGGTCTTGAAGTAACACTTAATTTCAAATGTAAAAAAAAAAAAAAAAAAAAAAAAAAAAAAAAATATATATTTAATATCATAACCTTTTTTGCAAAAACCAGAAAAGGGTTTTGGGGTGCAAAAACCGTGGTTGTTTGTTGGTTTTCAAAAAAACCCAACCCAAAAGGTTTCCATTAAGAACAAAAAAAAATCATAAAAGAGCAAAAAAAAATTAAGACATAAGAGCAAGTTTTTTTATAATTCAATATTTTTTGAGTCATTGCAACACCAAGTGCTCTGTAAGTTGCTGGGAAAGGTGGGTTTCTTTTTTCCCTTGGGGAAATTTTTAGTTTTTTGTATTTATATTAAAATATTTTTTTTTTTATTATATATATAAAGATGCCCCTGAAATTTACATCGGAAAAACCGAACAAAATAAAACAAAAAAATTAAAACAGTTATTGAAGAAAGGTTTGATGTTTTTCCCTTTGTTTTGATGCAGTGACAGAATCTTATTGGTCAGAAGTCAGAAACCACCAAAGGGTCTGAAGGGCAAAAAGAAGTAAATGGGGGTTGGGGGACGCAAGCTTGTGTTGAAGAGGGTGGGTTGTCAGCCATGTTGGTTTTGGTTCAAAATTTTTTGGGGGAAAATTTCAAAAATTGGTTTTTTTGTTATGGTTGTTTTTTTTTCATGGTTTTTTTTTCTTTTAGTTTAAAATTTGGTTATGATGTTTTTGGACGTGTTTTTTCTGAAAAAAAAGAGTTCTTAGTTTGGGTTTCCCTTTCATTGAAAAGTTTATGTTACCCAACCCCCCCCATCCCTCTTCCCCCTTTCCTTTTCCCTCCATTTAACGCCCCGGGATCTTCCCTCAACCCTCATTCCCCCCCACCTTTTTTCCTCTTCACGGATTCCCCCCCTTTTCCCCCCCTTCCCCCCTACCACCCTTCCACCCTTCCTGAAAACCCCCCCCTCCCCCTGTTTCCCTTTCCCCTCCAGCAGAGCAAAGGGGCCCCCAGCCCGGGACCCGGTTTAAACCCGGGGGCCCGGGCCATCGTCGGGACCCCTTCCCGGGCCCCCAGCCCAAATCAAGGGCGCGGATCAAGCAGCCCCCGGGTGGCCCCTGGGTTTCCCCGCACCCGGGGAAAAACCACCCGGGGTGCCCGCCTCACATGGGAGGTACTGGAAAGGGGAGGGCCATGGCAACATGCGTCGCCCTCCTACCCGTTTAAAAAAAGGTCTAGGTCCAGGCACAGTTTTAAGGTTGGGTATATTTTGCGAATTTTTTTTTTTCTTTTTTCTCCACCCACCCACTTCGCCTTTCTTTTTTTTCCAGTGTTAACCCCCTTCTGTGTCGCCGTTTGGGTTTTATGATGGAATGTTGGGAAAAGGATCAAAGGGAAAAGGAACATGCCCTTTTTGACTTTTGTCAAATGTGGTTGGGGGTGGAAAAAATCACTAACTTAGTTTTGATGGGGGGGGAAAATAGGTTTAGTTGTAATAAATAATTTGGTGACAAACCCAAAAAAAAAAAAAAAAAGTTATATATGTAGGGTGGGGGGAAGTATTAATCGGGTTTCCCTGATCTTTGGTTTAACTTCAGGTTTTGTTTTGGTGGTGGTGTGTGAAAATTTTTGCAAGTTGCTTTTGTTATTGTGATAATGGAAAAATTGACTTGAGGAAGATAAGTGTTTTGAAACTAAAAATTGGTTGGGGGTGTTTTTAAGGGGGCCCGAGTTGAAAATTTTTGAAAAAGTATTCAACTTTCGTTTATGTACAAATTTTTTTCTCAAGATGGTTTTTTTTTTGTTTTTGTTTTCTTCCCCCCCCCCGTTTCTTGGGAATGATTGTTAAAAAGGTAAAAGAAGACAGACGGGAAAGTTTAAATTTAAAAGAAGTTGATGTGAATTGATATATTGGAAAAATGATGAAAATAAAAATGACCAAAGGGTTTTTTGGAAAATTAAACCCATTTTGGGTAAAAAATGAATAGATGCAGAATCAATTAAATGAAAGAAATGCTCAACATTTTTTTAATGAAGTAAAGAAAAAAAATGAGAAATTGAAGTTATATTATGCATTGAAAAGAAGGGCACAAAAATTCCCTTTTAAAAATTTTCCCCATCAAAAACTTAAATTTAAAGAAGGGTTTTAAAACATTGATTTTTGTGGAAAGTTGGGGATTTTGCCCAAATTTGTCCCATTTTGCCATTTTTAAAGTGAATTTTTTTGGTGTAAATTAAAACTGAATTTTTTTGATGAAATACCCTTTTTCCCCCAGTTAGTCAGTCAGTTAATTGTGAGGTGTCTTTGTTGTGAATTTCAAAAAATATAAATTGTACATCATTTGGCAAAAAAAAAAGAGAAAGAAAGGGTTTTTCTTATTTGTAAATTCGCTTGGGTCCTTGAAAAATCCTTTTGTCCTTCGGGGGCGCCACACACACACACACACACACACACACACACACACACACACACACACACACACACACACACACAACATGTATGCATGCGTACACGCATCCATGCATGCTCACGCTCACCCATGCACACACTTGCCATACAAAAATACATGTTAAATATATTCTCACTATTCTTTATTCTTCTCTCGCCCCCTCCTCCTCCGTATTATTTTCATTGATGACTGTTTTATCTTGCTGTCTTCCTTCTGACCCCCCCTTTGCTCTGCCATATTTTACTCTCATCCTTTGCACCTCATCTTTTCTTTTTGAACTGTAGTTCCTCTCTTCCCCCACTTTGGACCCTTTAATCATCGCTATTTAGCCCACCATGCCTCTGGTATCTAAGGCCTAATCCTTTCTTTATTACATGTACAACTTCTCGTGTTATACTGTAGATAATGTGCCAGACATCAGAAGTAGAGTGTAGCACACTGTGCGTGTTGATATACTGATAGCATGTAAGCATGTGGGTATGAAGCCAGCCTTGCATTGAGAGACCAAGTATGTTTTAATAATTTTAGGCTAAATTCCATCCTGCACACATGTGGTAGGTGAACATGTGGTTTCCAGTGAAAGCTGTTCTCTCTGTGTTTGCCTCTTTGCCTGTCTGTTCATCTGTCTTTCCCTCTGTCAGCTTGCTGTCATCTAAACATGAAGTGAGTTATGTTCCTCCTATTGTACACAGTTTGCAAACAGGCAGACAGACAGGCATGTGCATAAGCACTTACAAGCACGCATACAGATACATGTGTACACACACCACCCACACAGGGAGGCAGGCAGACATTCATGGATGCACGTACAAATCATATGCACACTTTGTGTGCATGTGCGCACACACACGCACACACGCACGCCTGCCTTCCTGCCTGCCTGCCTGCACGGCACCAGCACCGCATGCACGCACGCGCACACACCACACCACCACACACACACACACACACACACACACACACACACACCTCTGTAGCATGCTACTCCGCTTTTCACTTCAGCTTCTCATATAGTCCAGTAAAAACTGAGGAATCAATTTTTTTGCTCACACACATGCACATTTTCACATACTTCTTTTTGCTCGCATACCAATACATATACACATGCAGGCACACATGCATGCACAACCACATGCACAACCGCACGCACATGCATGCATGCATGTAAGAACATGTGAAGGCACACAAACACATGTGCATGCTCCCACATGGTCATGCACACACAAACACATGCAAACACACACACACACATGCAAGTACATTTGCACGCACATGTGCGCACACACGCACATGCACACACACACACAAACACACACACACACACACACACACACACACACACACACACACACACACACACACACATATATGCACACACACACAAACACACGCACTCTCATTCACAAACACACATGCACGCACATTATTTGTTTGTCCTGCAAGATTAAGGTCAGATAAGTATACACTCACAGGCACGTACACACAGACACAGACACATACATGTAAACACACACACACACACACACACACATACACACACACACACACACACACACACACACACACACACACACACACACACACACGTGCAGTGCACATGCACACACAAGCACATTCACTCTGTATCTCACAGAAAATAACCCTCATTGTGTGTGCGCCATGCTGTATCTGACATTAAATAACCCTCATTGTGACGTGGTGACAGCCCTGATGTGGCCCTTTGCGGTCGGCTGGGCTATAAGCAACATTATCTTATCTTATCTTACCCTCATTGTGTGTGTGTGCCATGCTGTATCTGACATTAAATAACCCTCATTGTGTGTGCGCCATGCTGTATCTGACATGAAATAACCCTCATTGTGTGTGTGTGTGTGCCATGCTGTATCTGACATTAAATAACCCTCATTGTGTGTGTGTGTGTGCCATGCCTATCAGAGTCCAACCCACAGACTGGAAATGCCAGCCCAGGACCATGGGGAGCTGTCGACGGAGGAGGAGGATGCCGTTCATGGTCAGATGAGGCAGTACGAGGACAAGATCGACAAGCTGATGAACCATGTTGGCTCACTCAAAAACGAGGTCAGTGTGTGGGCTTGCACTCCTATACACCCACTTTCAGCTTGATCTATTTGGGGCCTGACTCGCATGTTGGTTGACACCCAGGTCAGGCTTTGGATAGGTCTTGTCGGAATTTGAATAGTGCCATGTGATGGTGACTAGCTATCTGATCATTGTAATGTTCAAGCTTTACAGTAATGCCTTCACAATGTCCATGCCCATGTTGGTGTCAAAGTCTGTTGGTATTAACAGTTTGATGGGGGCTGTTGTTGGCTGGGTGTGGGGGAGACGGGGGGAGGGGAGTTGGAATTGGGGAAGAGCGGTATCAACTATTTCATAGGGGCTGTTATGGGCTGGACATGGTGATGCCGGGGAAGAGCGGTATCAACTATTTCATAGGGCTGTTATGGGCTGGACATGGTGATGCCGGGGAAGAGCGGTATCAACTATTTCATAGGGGCTGTTATGGGCTGGACATGGTGATGCCGGGGAAGAGCGTATCAACTATTTCATAGGGGCTGTTATGGGCTGGACATGGTGATGCCGGTGAAGAGCGGTATCAACTATTTCATAGGGGCTGTTATGGGCTGGACATGGTGATGCCGGGGAAGAGCGGTATCAACTATTTCATAGGGGCTGTTATGGCTGGACGTGGTGATGCCCTTTGGATGGGGATGCTGACTCATGCTAACTCCATGACTAAGGGCTACTGTTGTCATATCAGGGTGTAGTACTTGATATTCTGCATAGTTTTTGTTTTATGGTGTTTTTTTCTGTCTCATCTTTCGTGCTACTTCAGTGGCCTTGCTGTCACACTGCTCATTCAGGTTCCATGGCCACAGTCACACTGCTCATTCAGGTTCCATGGCCACAGTCACACTGCTTATTCAGGTTCCATGGCCACAGTCACAGCCCAGTGACTTTGACACAAACTTCGCCACGGGCATAGATGCGGAGAAGAAATTGAAATTGAAATCAGCGTGAGAGCATGGCATGAAGGATCAACCACAGAATTGGAGACATTTTTTATGACGCTGATTGATGAGGGTGACAAAGATGATGCAATGGATTTCCATTGTGGTGTGAGACTGCATGACAGGGCTTTACTGTACACTTGCTTTCATATTTATGTCCTGGCTTTCAACCAGGTTGGAGAGATACAAACATCCGCCGTGTTGAGCAGGAAATTAGAACAACACTCTCAGAGATGCAATCATCAGCTGGATGAAAGCTGACTGTGTGGACCCAGTCTTCCCAGCTGAGCTCCTAGAAAAATTCGGCTCTGGGTAGAAGCCAGTCGGGGCAGAAAAATCTCACAAATGAATGACTGTGATGGGAATCGAACCCACGACTTCCCAACAGGGTATTTGTGATGCCAACCTGTTTGCTGCTATGGCTGGTTGTTCTGCATATATTGTATTAGAACAGGCACCACTGAGCACCTCCGAGGTGATTCTTCAGAGTCTTGTTTGGTGGGTCACCTTGTAATGATCTGATGGGGATTGCTCCTTAAGGACTGATGGTGCTGAGAATGTAGTAGGATAAACCTGGATGCTTAAGAAATGGCCCCCAGAATGAGCGGCATAGGAACAGTTCTACTGAGTAGATACAACAGATTTCATGAAGGAAAAATTATTACAGGTTACATGCCTTCCCTTGCAGAGTTCTTTTAACAGAAATGACAGACTTAACCCTTACACTGGTCGTCACGACATAAGTCGTGCCATGATGTCCTGGCTGACACTGGTTGTCGCGACATAAGTCATGCTGTAGCGTCAGCCTTGCTAGTCTAGTTTCACCGTCACATACAGATACAAAACTATGGCTCATTGACAAAAGAATTTGCATAAATGACTGATCAAGTCCTGGAACATGGATTTTCAGAATTTTAGCTTAGTTTATAGTTAGTGGCAGCTTGTAATGCATAGCGTGACTGGAATCATATGGCAAACAACAATGGCGGCGCCCACTGGAGAACGTGATAGAATCAGGAACTTGTTTGAAGATTTTTTTGCTGATGCTGTTGCGGAACAAGCAGGTGAAGAAGAAGTTGTGGACAGTTTGAATGAACTGGGTGTGGTGGGTGACAGTTTTGATTTAGATCAAGCACCATGTAATCATGATTTTGAGATCGACATGGACAGTGACTAGGTATAATCCTCCTGACTTTCCTTTTGAAAAGTCTGTAACTTATTTCTATACGCTGTTGAACATAATTGACTGGATAATTTGTGAACAAGCTCTTGAGTATGACAAGCAGGATGTGCCACCTGTTTTCACCTGTTATTTTTGCATTCTAGACAAGTAAGCACCTAAACAAACACTCACAAGCACACCACTTCTGTTTTATAAGTATTCTTTATTCAATTACTAACAGTTTTTATTCAGCATGTCATCTTCAAATACTAACAGTTGAAAAGATATGCATTTATTATACAAACGTAACTATTTTTTTCAAACTTTCCTTCTGTTAATTCACCAGACAACATACTTAATAGTACGTGATGAAATAACCAGTATAAGGATGAAATATTTGCCCGCAGGTGGACCTGCAGAGAGCCTTGCATGAGCTTGATGCCAAAGACCATATGTTGGATACCTCCCATCGGACCATTGAGAAACAGGAAGCCACACTGAAGACCATAGAGTCGGAGCTCAGTGAGCGGGAACATGAGAACTACCTGCTGAGAAAATCTGTGGACATTACCAAGTGAGTATAGTGGACAGCCACGTTGCAAAGTGAACTAACATGGTGATTATCAAATAGTTCACGTATTGATGGTTTGCATCAAATGGAAAGTGAACGAGAGATAAAGTTTACCCAAAAATTGAAGAGTGGAGGAACAGTAGAAGTGAAAAAGTAGGGGTGGGGACAATAAAAAGATAAAGGTGGAAAGACAGGGAGTGGAGAAAGACAGGGAGTGGAGGGAGTGATTCACTCGGCACAGATGAAGAACTTGTGCATGTTTTATCAGACGAAATGGATCCAGTGAAAATGGACTCATATGATCTCTTTTAAAGAAATAAAGATAGATTGAATCCAAATAAGAAATGGCCTCAAGATATAGTTACACATGAAAAAATAAAGAATTCAGTACGTGTTGATACACTATAGCATGGACATAGATAAGATAATGTTGCTTATAGCCCAGCCGACCGCAAAGGGCCACATCAGGGCTGTAGCATGGACTTGAAACAATGTTTACACAGTAAGAAATGAACCCAGAACCTACTCGCTTAAAAAGAAATGGATTCAGATTAGGACATATTCACCTAAAAAGAAATGGATTCAGATGAGGACATATTCACCTAAAAAGAAATGGATTCAGATTAGGACATATTCACCTAAAAAGAAATGGATTCAGTTCAGGGTATATAAAAAAGAAATGAATTCAATACGTTTTTAGACTTAAGAGGTAATGTGGCTTACAGCCCAGCTGACCCCAAAGGCCCTATCAAGGCTGTCACCACGTTGATGTCAACTCACAAGTCATTAAAAAAACAAACAAAAAAAAAACCCCACACCATTCACGCATCTCTTTTAAATACACCTTCTAGTAACGCACCAGAAACTTTGTTAAAAATCTTTCTTCCGTAAAATCTTAGATCAGATGAAAAATGTTAATCTCTTTTAGAAATTCAAAGATCACGTCAGGTGGACTGTCATAATCTCTCTTCTGAACCTCAAAACCCTGCATATGACTGTTTTTGACCCCAGGTTCCAAAAGAAATTTGATGACCGTCCCAGTTGCATTCCACCCTTGGGAATTCATCTTCTTCCCCATCTGAACAAAGTAAATATAGACCTTGGAGTAGTTTGTGATTTTTCCAAGTTTCCACCATGGAGTTTCTTCACTCCAGAGATCCCCTTTGATTTAGCCTCGTACCGTAAAGATTCCACTAGTTCCTTGGCATACAAGTCCCTTTTTGCCGAACTGTGTCAGAAGTTTCCATCCTTCAAAAGAATTTTCACTGACGGTTCCAAATCTGAGGAGGGAGTTGCCTAGGCTGTGTTTTGTGCAGTAGATCCCCCTCAGAGATGTACCGACCAGATTCCCACCAATAGCTCCACAGAGGTTCCGTTAGACCGGCATATGCCGGTTTTTACCGGTAAATATTTGCCTTGTACCGAAAAAAAATAAAAGCCGCCGGTACCGTGTACCGGCAGAACATCTGAGCGCTTTGACACTCCTCTATCCCTGCACTGTCTGTCTCTCCGCCTGTCAGCGGGTGAGCGGGGATGGCAGGCAGGAAATAAGCCATGCCATGCCGACAACAATACATCTGACATCACTCCTCTTCCCCCTTCCTTTCAGTCCCAGGACCTTTGCCCCCTTTTTTTTTCAATGGACAGCGCTGATTACTACAGCACTCGCGTCAAAATGGACGGTTCCATTTTTCTTTGAGAACCCCAGGTTCCCTAGCGTGTAGCCAAAGTTTCGTGCCTTTTACACGCCATCGGACGATGCTTACTTAGTCACGTAGACCAAAGTTTCATTGCACGGACTCTGTAAGTCTGTTGATCAGTAGAGACATATGGATTGTGTGCGTGTCATGCTGACAGTCTGACCCTGGATTGAACTTGCGGTAATCCCCGACCCAGTTTTCAATTGACTGTCGCTGTTTTCAACATCACTTTGAGTAACTGCATGGTTCGATGACGAACACCGACGGAATTCTTTCGCACGTGTGGATAGGTAAGTGAGAAGTTTGTTAAGTTTGTTTTGTTTGTTTGTTTGTTTGTTTTTTCTTTCAAGTTACGTTTTGGTTGGTTGGTTTGGTTTTGTTTTGTTTTGTTTTGCTTTTTGTTTTCATTTATGATTTTTTTGCATGTTACTCTCTCCGTCGACTTTTCTGTTGAGTTCAGTTGACTGAAGGCTGTCACTGACAAGCCTGTTACGTGCTATCCGTGCCGGTAGGCCGCTCGCTATCGGCCGTTCGCGTGACCCAGAATCGCGGTTGAGTGTGTAGTGCATGGCAGGCAGCCAAGCGCGGTACCGGCTGATTTAAGACTTGTACCGGAAATTTTTGTTGTTGTCGGTACCAAGTACCGGCAAAGTCTATAGTCTAGCGGAACCTCTGGCTCCATCTACACTGCTGAGCTGACAGCTTTGGTCCTGGCTCTTAAAATGGTCTGTAAATCCAAACATAAAGATTTCCTCATTTCACCATTTTATCAGACTCCCTTTCTGCTTTGGAGGCCATTGCCGGCTGTAATCTGAAGCACCCTCAGCTGCTGAAAGTTTTCAAACTGTACACCTCTCTGAAATCAGATGGATACAATATAGTTTTTGCTTGGGTTCCCAGCCATGTGGGCATTCGAGGCAATGAGGTGGTTGATCAACTTGCCAAGAGTGCCACAAAGGAAACGTTAAGCAGATTGTTTATCCCATACACTGATCTGAAACCCAAAACACAGGCTTATGTCAAAGACCTCTGGCAGGAGGAATGGAACTTGCAGATGGATAACAAACTGTACAAAATCCATCCAAACCTGATAGAGTTTTTACCATGTTCCCAAGGCGGCTGCAAAGATGAAACAGTCTTGTGCCGTTTGCATACAGGCCACTTGTTTTACACCCATTCTTATCTTTTAAAAGGTGAAGAAGTTCCGTAGTGCATTCCATGTCATGTTCGACTCACAGTGAGACATAATCTTTTAGAGTGTTGGGACTTGCATGATGTGAGACAAAAACACTTTACAGCAGACTCCATGAAAACTTTGTTCAGATTTAGGAAAGAAAGAGATGTTGATTGAAGTAAACTCACACAAAAGAAATGCGTTTAGCGTCAGAACATAGTCACATTAAAAGAAAGGGAAATTTGAAACGTATTTGCACAAAAAGAAATGGATTTAAGGCTTAATTACATTCAAAGATATGGATTCAACACATGTTCATAGAAATTGAAAATGAAATGGAATCACAATAGACTTGGGACATACAAAACAAAAAGACAGGGACTGGAAGCATTTCTTACACATGCACACAGACACACACACACACACACACACACACACACACACACACACACACACACACACACACACAGTTGACTTGAGAGATATCGACACAAAAAGAACTTAGAGCATATAGCACAAAAAGACACACAAAAAATGGGCTATTTACACAGAAAGGAACACACACACGCACACACACACACACACACACACACACACACACACACACACACACACACACAGAGAACAATAGGCAGGTGACACAGACAGAGTGTTTCTAGGTTCACCTACACCACAGGACCTCCTCTTTCCCGAGAGGAACTGGAAGAGTTGGATGAGGACGTCAAACATTTTGAGCCAGAGCCCGAGCCCCAGAATCTTGTGCCATTCACTCAGGACAAAGCTTTGTGAGATCCAGTTCTCTGGACATGGAGCAGTTTGTTACTGGTGTTGTTGGGAAGTTCTTTCATGCATGGTTGTGCTTTGCCTGAAACTCTACAAATGAATAGAAGAAAAAGGCATGAGGAAAATGTAGTGCCAAGTATAGGTTTTGGTGAATGAAGAGGGCTGTGTTTCATGTTTACAGAGTTGGTGAATTCTTACCAAGCTATGATCCCCTATGAGGATGGCATTTTTTTGATTTTTTTTTTTAGGGAATCCTTGATATTTTCCTTTTTTTAGTGCTGGAGTTGCAGTTTTTGCATGGAGTTGTTCAGGCTGTGTTCCATGATGTTTATGTTGGGCTTGAACAAACAGGAACATTTTCTTTGGTTTTCTTCATATCCCCAGAGACCAGCATGGCTGAAAGCAGTCAGAATTGGAACATCAGTCAGCTGCAAGATGCATTTGTTTATTGACCCTTGTTGACCTATTCTTGCCTTAAAAATCTGTGTGACTGTTGAATGGTTTGTCATTTCTGTGGCTGCCATGGAAGAGGATTTGGGTGGGAGGAAGTTGTATGTGTGAGTGTGCGTGTGTGTGTGTGTGTGTGATTCAGATTCAGATTCAGATTCAGTCATTTATTGTCTTTAAAAACCGTAACAGGTTTTATATGACACAAAGAATAGTAGTAGTAGTAATAATATAATAAATTAAATTAACTAACAACAAATAACGAAGCGTTAGATGTATGAAACTCGATAGCTATAATACGAATTTTTTTTAATTTTTTTTTTTACTTTTAAACATCTTGTTCTTGCTTGTATTTGTTTCTGTCTATTAACAACTGCTGAACTGCTGACACTCATACACATATTTTGCAACCTCGCTGATAACATTGTCATTCGATATTAAATTGGTGGGCAACGCATTTTGTATTTTGTACTTGTCTTCAACACGTTTTAAAAAGTGTTTTCTTAAATCCTTATATTTAATACAATTATCTAAGAAATGGATTTCATCCTCAACTATATTACACTTCATACATAATCTTCTTTCTCTTGGCGTTTTAGTATATCTGCCTTTTTCTATTTGTAGGTCATGACAAGAGATTCTTAATTTACATAATGATTGTTTTTGGTGAAACGTTATGAAAGGATTTGCTAGGTATGGTTCCATTCTATAATCTCTAGTGATGCTATTGTAAAATTTAAGCTTTGATTCTGTTTGTGACTTTCTTTTCTTCCAAAATGATATGTATTCAGTTTTCAATTTAGTTTGCACTACATGGCACAATTTATTAATACTAAAAGTATGCTGGTTATTCCAAACATGTTCCAATCCAATTAGGTGAAGAATGTGTTTAACAAATTTAAACCAAGGTGTTTGGTAAGTTTCATTGTTTAACATGCTTGTGTATATATTTTGATAAGAGTGTTGTCTTCAGAATCCAAAATATGGTACCAGAACTTTATAATCTGATGAATTATTGTTAAACTAATTGGTGAACTTCCAAGCTCCCAACAACAGCCAAGTTTGTAGCTTTTTTGTGGACACCTAAGACTTGCTTAAAAAACTTATGTTGGGTATGCTCATGAGGTAATCTATTCGTGTGTGTGTGTGTGTGTGTGTGTGTGTGTGTGTGTGTGTGTGTGTGTGTGTGTGTGTGTGTGTGTGTGTGAGAGAGAGCCTGTAGCTTCTATTTTAATGTGCTTATGTAGTACTAGGCATGCCAAATCTGTGCTCTTCGGCAGGAATTCAGTTTTTCTCTTTGTCGTCCATTCCTGCAGGCAATTGCAGCACACAAACTATCAAACAAACAAAGGAAAGCTCAAAAAGATAACCTGATCAACCGCTTCGTGAAGAACACATTTCCTTAAACAGTTATTCTCTCAGGTAGATCGAATAGAAGAAGCCGAAGTACTTCTTTAGAGCTTTACACACACACACACACACACACACACACACACACACACACACACACACACAACACACAGATATATGTTTTGTACTAACATGGGCACAACCAACTTTCCCACTCCACAACTAGTCCTCTTCCCAAGCTTCCACCTTTGTTCAGGCTTCCTCAGGGAATAACCACTTGTGGAGTGGGGCTTCCTCAGGGAATGACCCGTTGTGGCATGGGGCTTCCTCAGGGAATGACCAGTTGTGGAGTGGGGCTTCCTCAGGAATAACCACTTGTGGAGTGGGGCTTCCTCAGGGAATGACCACTTGTGGAGTGGGGCTTCCTCAGGGAATGAACAGTTGTGGCGTGGGGCTTCCTCAGGGAATGACCACTGTGGAGTGGGGCTTCCTCAGGGAATGACCAGTTGTGGAGTGGGGCTTCCTCAGGGAATAACCAGTTGTGGGGTGGGGGCTTCCTCAGGGAATAACCACTTGTGGAGTGGGGCTTCCTCAGGGAATGACCAGTTGTGGAGTGGGGCTTCCTCAGGGAATAACCAGTTGTGGGGGGGGGCTTCCTCAGGGAATGACCAGTTGTGGGGTGGGGCTTCCTCAGGGAATGACCAGTTGTGGAGTGGAGCTTCCTCAGGGAATGACCAGTTGTGGCGTGGGGCTTCCTTAGGGAATGACAAGTTGTGGAGTGGGGCTTCCTTAGGGAATGACCAGTTGTGGAGTGGGGCTTCCTTAGGGAATGACTAGTTGTGGAGTGGGGCTTCCTTAGGGAATGACTAGTTGTGGAGTAGGGTTTTCCTTAGGGAAAGACTGTTGTGGAGTGGGCTTCCTTAGGGAATGACTAGTTGTGGAGTGGGCTTCCTTAGGGAATACTAGTTGTGGAGTGGGGCTTTAATAAATGACCAGTTGTGGAGTGGGGCTTCATCAAGGAGTGACCAGTTGTGGAGTGGGGCTTCATCAGGGAATGAGTAGTTGTGGAGTGGGCTTCATCAGGGAATGACTGCTTGTGGGGTGGGGGTTCATCAGGAAATGAACAGTTTGAGGGTGGGGCGTCATCAGGGAATGACCAGTTGTGGAGTGGGGCTTCATCAGGGAATGACTAGTTGTGGAGTGGCTTCTTAGGGGAAAACTAGTTGTGGAGTGGGCTTCATCAGGGAATAACCACTTGTGGAGTGGGGCATTATCAAATGACCAGTTGTGGAGTGGGGCTTCATCAGTGAATGACTAGTTGTGGGGTGAGGCTTCATCAGGGAATGACCAGTTGTGGAGTGGGGCTTCATCAAATGACCGGTTGTGGAGTGGGGCTTCCTTAGGGAATGACCAATTGTGAAGTGGGGCTTCATCAGGGAATGACTAGTTGTGGGGTGGGGCTTCCTCAGGGAATGACTAGTTGTGGGTAAGGCTTCCTCAGGGAATGACTATTGTGGAGTGGGGCTTCCTCGGGAATAACCAGTTGTGGATGGGGCTTCATCAGGGAATTTACTAGTTGTGGAGTGGGGCTTCCTCAGGGAATGACTAGTTGTGGAGGGGGCTTCTTTAGGAATGACCAGTTGTGGAGTGGGGCTTCATCAGGGAATGACCGGGTTGTGGAGTGGGGGTTCATCAGGGAATGACTGCTTGTGGGGTGTGGCTTCATCAGGGAATGACCAGTTGTGGAGTGGGGCTTCATCAAATGACCAGTTGTGGGGTGGGGCTTCTTCAGGAATGACCAGTTGTGGGGTGGGGCTTCATCAGGAATGACTAGTTGTGGGGTGGGGCTTCATCAGGAATGACCAGGTGTGGAGTGGGGCTTCATCAGGAATGACCAGTTGTGGGGTGGGGCTTCTTCAGGGAATGACCAGTTTGTGGGGTGGGGCTTCCCCAGGGTATGACTAGTTGTGGAGTGGGGGCTTCATCAGGGAGTGACCAGTTGTGGGGTGGGCTTCATCAGGGAATGACTAGTTGTGTGGTGGGGCTTCCTCAGGGAATGACTAGTTGTGGAGTGGGGCTTCCTTCGGGAATGACTAGTTGTGGAGTGGGCTTCCTTAGGCAATACTAGTTGTGAGTGGGGCTTCATCAGGGAATAACCACTTGTGGAGTGGGGCATTATCAAATGACCAGTTGTGGAGTGGGGCTTCATCAGGGAATGACTAGTTGTGGGGTGAGGCTTCATCAGGAATGACCAGTTGTGGAGTGGGGCATCATCAAATGACGGTTTGTGGGAGTGGGGCTTCCTTAGGGAATGACCAATGTGAAGTCAGGGCTTCATCAGGAATGACTAGTTGTGGGGTGGGGCTTCCTCAGGGAATGACCAGTTGTGGAGTGGGGCTTCGTCAGGAAATGACTAGTTGTGGAGTGGGGCTTCCTCAGGGAATAACCAGTTGTGGAGGGGGCTTCTTCAGGAATGACTAGTGTGGAGTGGGGCTTCCCAGGGAATGACTAGTTGTGGAGTGGGGCTTCCTCAGGGAATAACCAGTTGTGGCATGGGGCTTCATCAAATGACCAGTTGTGGAATGGGCTTCATCAAATGACCAGTTGTGGCGTGGGGCTTCCTCAGGGAATGACCAGTTGTGGCATGGGGCTTCATTAAATGACCAGTTGTGGAGTGGGGCTTTATCAATGACCAGTTGTGGCGTGGGCTTCCTCAGGGAATGACCAGTTGTGGCATGGGGCTTCCTCAGGGAATGACCAGTTGTGGCGTGGAGCTTCCTCAGGAATGACCAGTTGTGCGTGGGGCTTCCTCAGGGAATGACCAGTTGTGGCATGGGGCTTCCTCAGGGAAGACCAGTTGCGGAGTGGGGCTTCCTCAGGAATGACAGTTGTGGCATGGGGCTTCCTCAGGAATGACCAGTTGTGGCATGGGGCTTCATCAAATGACCAGTTGTGGAATGGGGCTTCATCAAATGACCAGTTGTTGGCGTGGGCTTCATCAAATGACCAGTTGTGGAGTTGACTTCATTGGGAATGACTAGTTGTGGGGTGGGGCTTTATCAGGGAATGAGTAGTTGTGGAGTGGGGCTTCATCAGGGGAAAGAACAGTTGTGTGGTGGGGCTTCATCAAATGACCAGTTGTGGAGTTGGGCTTCATCGGGGAATGACTAGTTGTGGGGTGGGGCTTCTTCAGGGAATGACTAGTTGTGGGGTGGGGCTTCATCAGGGAATGACCAGTTGTGGGGTGGGCTTCATCAGGGAATGACCAGTTGTGGAGTGGGCTTCATCAGGGAATGACCAGTTGTGGAGTGGGGCTTCATCAGGGAATGACTAGTTGTGGAGTGGGCTTCATCAGGGAATGACTAGTTGTGGGTGGGCTTCATCAGGGAATGACCAGTTTTGGAGTGGGGCTTCATCAGGGAATGAAACCCGTTGTGGAGTAGGGCTTCTTCAGGGAATGACTAGTTGTGGGGTGGGGCTTCATCAAATGACTAGTTGTGGGGTGGGGCTTCCTCAGGGAATGACCAGTTGTGGGGTGGAGCTTCTTCAGGGAATGACCAGTTGTGACGTGGGGCTTCCTCAAATGACCAGTTTTTGGAGTGGGGCTTTTTCAGGGAATGACTGCTTGTGGGGTGGGGCTTCATCAGGGAATGACCAATTGTGGAGTGGGGCTTCCTCAGGGAATGACCAGTTGTGGAATGGTGCTTCATCAAATGACCAGTTGTGGAGTGGGGCTTCATCAGGAATAACCAATCATGGAGTGGGGCTTCATTAAATGACCAGTTGTGGAGTGGGGCTTCATCAGGAATGATCGGTTGTGGAGTGGGGCTTCCCCAGGGAATGACCTTTGTGGAGTGGGGCTTCCTCAGGGAATGACCAGTTGTGGGTGGGGCTTCCTCAGGAATGACCAGTTGTGGAGTGGGGCTTCCTCAGGGAATGACTAGTTGTGGGGTGGGGCTTCTCAGGGGAAAGACCAGTTGTGGGGTGGGGCTTCCTCAGGAATGACCAGTTGTGGGGTGGGGCTTCCCTCAGGGAATGACCAGTTGTGGAGTGGGGCTTCCTCAGGAATGACCAGTTGTGGGGTGGGGCTTCTTCAGGAATGACAAGTTGTGGAGTGAGGCTTCCTGAGGAATGACCAGTCGTGGATGGGGCTTCCTCAGGGACAGAGTCCTGGAGAACCCTTTTCTTTGTCGGGATACCTGTATCTCTTCAAATTCTGACAGTAACTACTGTTAGAATCAGCATTTGTTTTGCTTGGCTATTGTAAGTTGCTTGGCTGTTGTAAGTTGCTTGGCTGTTGTAAGTTCTGTTGCTTTTTTTTCTTTGACAAAGACATTTTCTTTATCATTAACAAACAGAGTAGAAGTTCATTTACTTGGTTTGAAAAATAATCAGCAAGTTGTTTTCTTACTGAATTGGCATTTCCAAGTAATAGTGCTGTTAAGTGCGCTTTTTTTTTTCATGCTTGATTTGGTCTTTTCAACGTGCAGTTAAGCGTGCATTTTTAGTGCCTAAATTAACACTTTTGGTTATTCAATTCCGCATACGCTTAGGCCTGTGAAAATTTTTGACTGATGCAGCCTAGACCATGAAGTCAGTTTTGCATAGATCGAGTTAAACAGGCCCCAACTTACGTTGCAGATTTGCAGATTAAGTCAATCCCATTGCAAATATGTTGTATTTTTTTTTCCATGTTATATTTTTTTTTCTTTGGTTACAGCTTTAGTGTGAGCACAAATCAAATTAAGCTCTAGCTCCCTACCCTCTCCCTCCTCCTTTCTATCCTTGCCCCCTCCTTGTGCCCCCCCCTCCCCCCCCCCCCCCCCCCCCCCCCCCCCCCCCCCCCCCCCCCCCCATCCCGGGTCCCAGAGATATGTTGTTTGAAATCGCTTCTGTTCTCCAGTTGTAATTCAGGTTTGAAATGTAGCCCTTTTCCTACCCCAACCCCACCCTTCCTTCACTGGAGCAAATTCATATGAACTAACCCAATTATTTTTTGTAAATGAACCCCATTTTCTCTATACAGGTCTTTTGACTCTTGATACCCCAGAATATCTGATGCTCCTGTACGTTGCTTTTGTGCACTGCAGGGTTTGCAAACATGTACAGATGTTGCAACGTAAACGAATGTGTGCGCACTCTCTCTTCCCTTCTTTACTCCACTTGTGCGCGTACGCGCTCGCGCTCGTGCGCGCGCACACACACACACACACACACACACACACACACACACACACCACACTCACCCAACACAACTTGTCACTCATTACTATTAGCAAATGTATGTGCACATGTATGAAGCTCAAAGAAACATGGCGCTTTAAACAAACTACACACCAAAGATTTTTCAATAACGTACAGTGTCCCTAAACACAACTAACGAAGCACACGACGTGAGAGTTTCCCAGTGAACTCAGCCATGTGCTTCATGTGGAACCTTGGTGAAGTTGGACAGCCAAAGTCAAAAGAAGTTCTTTAACAGATAGCCACCCACAATCTTTTTCCAATTAGTAATAATCCTCACATACCATACAATGCATCCACGGATGCCTTCAGTTCCTTCTTCTCTAGGCACTCAGTTTGAAGCTGACACAATCGTCTCAAGTAGTCTCTTCTCTCTCTCCTCTCTCTCTCTCTCATCCTTTCATTTCATTCTTTCCTGTTCTGAAAAGGCTCGAAATTGCTTTCTCTGCTCGAGCAATGTCATCTCTGAACTCTCTCTCTTCTTCACCATCCTCATCTAAATCAATACATTCTCTCTTCAGAAGGTGAAATGCTTTTTCTGCTGGTCTAGAAGAAGACAAACAACAAAAATGAACATCACCACTTGTTTTACAGCAAGCAACACCTTCATCTAAATAGGAACAGAATAAAGCGAATTACTTTAGGGTGCTTGTTAGTAGAAGATAGTAGTGTGTCGAGAACAAGAGGTGAACAGTTGTGTGTCTTGTTGCTTTTCATCTGTTGTAGTGATTTAAGGAAAAATGATTTAAGGAATAGTGATTTAAGGAACAGTGATTTAAGGAATAGTGGTTTAAGGAATAGTGACTTAGGAATAGTGATATAAGGAAAGATGTAAGGAAAGTGATGTAAGGAAAGTGATTTAAGGAAGAGTGATGTAAGGAAGAGTGATGTAAGGAAAGTGATTTAAGGTCTATTGAGTTTTCGAAATGGTAACTTAAGAAATATGTTAATGTTTGATATTGGTAAAGATGAGACATCGATTCGCTCCGATCAGAAGATCGATCGCGAAAGTGGCATTTGAACGTGATAGAAAGTATGTAAGAAGGGATGTAAGAAGGTGATTAAAGTCAGAGTCATAATGACTTTGAGAAATAAATGTTTAAATTGTAAATAATTATCGTCCTTGATCCACGAATACCAAGCATTACATAGAAGGGAGAATCACTAATGATGGTTAACTCGTGGACGTCACATCGTGGACTGACGATCAACGGCCAACACAATACCAAGCGATCTGAAGGTTCTATGTTACATCTCGATCAGTATTTAATTTATCATGTAAAAACAGTGACTATGATTCGACAGCCAATCTCTGGGGATGTTTTCAAGGCCTTTACCTTATCAGTTTGAACGCTAAGTTCTTTTTACCACGTCAGTTCCAGCTGGACCACGGAAACGAGCTATTCAGTTCCAGCTGGACGCCCGAACACATCATTCCGAAGGCGTACGGACTTTACCGAAGTCTCGAGGGAGGCTACCGACTGACTTTTTGATGCGATCACGCGTGGACGGCGAGCGGAGATTCTCCTTCCTCAAGCCTTAACGTGTTATTCAATTTAACAAGTGTGATCTGTCCATAGATAAGAACAGAATAAACGTGCGACTATCGTACTCATCTGTACGAGCTTACCACTCCGCCTTCAAAGTATACGCGCACAATGCAGACGAAGTTTTTGATCCACTCGAACGGGCTCGGCAATTGTCGGAACAGCTCGTTTCCGTGGTCCAGCTGGAACTGACGTGGTAAAAATAACTTAGTGGCCCGGCATGGTTGCACCAACCGAATCCACTTCTTTCGAGTATCTGGATCAGATGGAAATGTGTGCAAAGAATATCCGTCTCCTGCTGAGCTGCTGCACACGCCTACAGCACAGTATCTGCCACCCCCTCGTGACTTTTTAGGCTGTGGGGGATCGCAACTCGTGTTGATTTCACTTGGCGTTGGCTTGTTGTGTAGGTCGCGGCTGACGGCCAGTCCATCAAGTGACGTCACGGTTTTCGGTCTACCGCGCGGGTTTGAACAGGTGTGCAAAACTCGTTTTTTGTCTGTTAAATTCTTCCGGCGACTTTTTTTGAAAAATGAATACCGTACTGTAGTTATATGACATGTAGACCTGCTTTTAACAAATTATCGAAAATCTCTAAAGTAGACCTTTAAGGAAGAGTGATGTAAGGAAGAGTGATGTAAGGAAGTAGTGATGTAAGGAAGAGTGATGTAAGGAAGAGTGATTTAAGGAAGGAAGTGATGTAAGGAAGAGTGATGTAAGGAAGAGTGATTTAAGGAAGAGTGATGTAAGGAAGAGTGATGTAAGGAAGAGTGATTTTTCTTGTAAGTTGTTTCAGTTTCTACCTGCAGTCAGCTCACCTTGAAATTGGGTGAAAATTGTGTTGATGCTTCAGGACAGAGAAGGAGCTGTTGAACCGAGAGAGGGAGCAGCTGATGAAGAAGCTGATTGAGGTGGAGATGGACGGCCAGGCTGCCCAGCAGTACGTCCGTGACCTGCGTGATGTCATCCGCCGCCTCCGTGATGACAACCGCATTGCCATGTCCTCGGCTGAGTCTGTTCGGCTCTCCAAGCTGAAAGAAGCCTTCTTTGAAAAGATGGCGGACTTTGAGGCCACCAACCGTGCCTTGCGCCGCCTTCTGCGGGAGCACCATCGCTCAGAAGGGGAGGCTGTTCGTTTGATCGAACAGCGGGAGGTGCTGTTGAAGAAAGTGGCAGACGGCGATGCCTATAATGAGGTGTGTGGTGTCTCCTCTTTGGTTGGCTGTTAATGGTATTGTTGATTGTTGGAGTGGAATATTTGTTCAGTTACATTCTGAAATCTTAAAAGATAATCTAGTTCTTGAATGGGAGGAGTTTTAACAAAGTAGTAGTATTACTACCGTTACTATAACCATTATTGTTTGTATCATTATTATATGATTATGTTATCATCATCATCATCATCATTATTGTTGTTATTATTATTTTTATTATTATAGTCAATTTATTTTCTTATCATTATTGTTATGATTATTATCATCATTACTGTTATTGATTTTTTTCTATATTTTCATTATTATTTGAACCTGTATTGCCTCCCCTTCAGCCTTGGTTCCATTCCATATTCTTTTGCACCCACTTCCCACAGATAAATGACTGATATCATTTTCTGGAGGTGTGTTTGTGTAGTGTGTTGTGTGTTTGTGTTGTATGTATGTGTGTGTGTGCTGGCGTGTGTGTGTGTGTGTGTGTGTGTGTGGTGTGTGTGTGTGTGTGCATGGTGTGCTGACTGACAGACATCTCCCGTCATTGTTTCCTGACATGGTGTTCCTTCAGCAGAACTGTTCTCAAGCTATACAATGTGGTGATTGGTTGTGTTGACATCGGCATTTCTCTGTGGCAGCGGATGCGCCTGGAGCTGTTGGAGCGTGACCGGGTGATCGAGGAGTTGAGAGGCCAGGTGCTGGCGCAGCGGGAGGAGAGCGTTGCCCTCGGTAACCTGCAGGACTCCCTGGAGACCACCCGCGGCCATCTGCAGAAACAGCTTCGCACCAAGGAGGCTGACTGCAACCGCATGGCCGTGCAGATCAGGGTGAGTGTGGGTGTGTGTGTGTGGAAGTGTGTGTGTTTGAAAGTGTGTGTGTGTGTGTGTGGTGTGTGTGTGTGTGTGTGTGTGTGTGTGTGTGTGTGTGTTCAGGGCAGAGGGGGAGAGTGATGATGTAAGCTGGCTGGAATGAAGGGAAGTGCTGGTGACAGGGTCAGAGGGGGAGAATGATGATGTAAGGTGGCTGGAATGAAGGGAAGTGCTGGTGACAGGGTCAGAGGGAAGGTGGGAGGATGGGGTAGGGTGGGAAGTATGATATTGCTGAGTAAATGTGAAAAAAATAAAAGGAGAATTCAAATCATCCATAGAAATATGAATATATATACAAAGAATTGCAGCTGCTTGAATATACAGATTCAGAGTGTGTTGTGTTTGCGGATGGGTGGGAGGATGGTTTGAGGCTGGAGATGTGTGTGAGGAGGGAGTGTGTGTGTCACAGCCCCCATGGACTCGCCGATCCCGGTGACCTGACGGAACCAAACCAAAGCTACAGACATGGAGAGGACAACGAAACTGAGGTCACCATGAGAGCAGGGCATGAAGGGCCACTGAATTTGAGACTTTTTTTTTTTAAAAGCCGATCGATGAAAATGAGGATGGTTAAGATGATGCTGAGACTGAGACTGCATGACAGGGCTGTACTCGATGCTAATTTCATAATATATCCTGGCGTCAACCAGGCCCGAGAGATACAGACACCTGCAGTGTTGGTCAGAAAATTTGAGCAACACTCTCAGAGACGCATCCATTAAATGGATGAAACTTCGCCATGGCGGCTGGTGAAACGAGAAAACTTTGGTTTGCGCACAATGTCCAAATGTACGTTCTCCTTCAGTCATGGTTGGCTTGATGATTTGACTTTCAAAGTGAGATGACTGCACGTGGAAATTAAAACAAGTTTAAAGGAAAAATTATTATTATTCCGCTGGATAAAGGGACAGACAGATAACAAGACAAACCATGACATGTTTCGACCTCTATGGTCTTCTTCAGGCAACATAAGATAAGATAATGTTGCTTATAGCCCAGCCGACCGCAAAGGGCCACATCAGGGCTGTTCAGGCAAGATAAACAACATTCAGGATAATGAAAATGAAGAACGAGCAATCACTTATCTTCTCAAATTGGGTGCAAAATGGTTGTTGAATGAAGGTGAGCGCCCAGTTTGAGAAGGTAAGTGATTGCTCGCTCGAATGGGAACACAAGAACAAAAATTCTTCTCTTTTTAGAAGCTTGCATACCTCAGTGTTTTCCGTCGACAAACTTGTATTCTATACCAACGCACATCAAACAACCAAGACCTTGGGCACAGTTCCTGATCATATTCTGGCATCAGCAGTGTTGGTCAGGTCATTTATTTTAACACTCTCATTGAGGCAAGAGAGAATGTGTTTGAAGTAAGGTGTGGGGTGGGGATCATCCCAATGGATTCACAGCAAAGTCAGCTCTGGGTAGGAGCCCGTCAGGGCAGAAACATCCCACAAATAAATGGCTCTGATGAGAATCGCACCCACAACCTCCCAGCTGGACATCCGTTACATTAATCCGGTGTTAATTGGCCCATTGTGTTTTTCCAGACTTTAGAAGGCCAGATGGCCCAGAACAAGATCGAGATGGATCACCTGCAGGAGTTGGTGGCCACAGCCAAACAGCGGGCTGACAACGACAAAGAGGCTCTGAAAAAAGCTACCAGGTATATATAATACAAGGCCTCTGTCTGTCTCTCTGCAGGTCTGTGTGGTTTTTAACGGTGTGTCTCTTTTCTTGTCATCTGTTGTGTGGTGGGAGTGAGAAAGCGGAAAAGAGGAGTGTGGTGATCTGTTGATTGGTTTGTTCGTCAGTGTTGATGTGGATTTTTGGCTGTTTCTGCCTTCATCTCAAAATTAAGCACTGATTTTTTTCGAAAATATAAATACGCAGAGGGAATGGTGTTATATGTTGACATTTGGGGTAAGTGTGTGGAGGGACTAGTGTGCCTTGAATGATTCAGGAACATTGTAAATACATGCACATATGTGTACAGTCTTGCAGATGAGCACACTACATGTGCACTCAAAAACTCCTGCATGAATGCACGCATGTACACGGACGCATGCACACACACTCACGTACGTTCCACACACACACACACACACTCACACACACACATTCACACACACACACACACACACACACACACACACACACACACACACACACACACACACACACACACATGCACACAAATGTATAGACACACACACACATAAATGTATACACACACACACACAAACGTAAACAACACACACACACACACTCACACACACAAAACACTACATACACACACACACACACACACACACACACACACACACACACACACACAACACACACACACGTCAAGGAAGAGATGAAGACAAATTTTGCCGTGCTTTTTGTACTTGTGACCTAATTCAGCACATAACCAGCTTGGCATCGCAGACTGACCTGGCATGCTAACAATCATGTGGGATTATCTGCTATTGCTGAACAATGGTCACTTTTAAGCAGTTTATCTTAGAGTGGCTGTAGGCAATGGTAAGAGCCAGCAGAGTTACGGATGTGATGAGACATTCATTGATGCAAGTCGTGTGTTAGTGTATAATATCTTATAGAATTAATGCCAACGTAGTGTGAAACCCTGAAAAGTAACTGATTGCCTTCACTTGGTACTGAAATTCACTTTATGGTGGCCGCGCTCAGTTGAGATGGCAGTAAACTGACATTGTAAGATAAAATAAAGATGTATCTAACGTATAATCTGAAACCTCACAGACACTGTCCGTCATCCCTCCCACTTTTGATCCACAAATAGAGCAATGTCTTGCTCCACCCTCTCAGTGCCCTCAGCCCTCTGACAGCCGGGGGTTGACAGGGATTTACCTTTGACAGCCGGGGGTTGACAGGGATTTACCTTTTACAGCGGGGGTTGACAGGGATTTACCTTTGACAGCCGGGGGTTGACAGGGATTTACCTTTGACAGCCGGGGGTTGACAGGGATTTACCTTTGCGTCAGACCAGTATTTGAGGAGAGAGCCCTTTCACTGGATCTCGGTTTTCTGTGTTGAGAGAAGTTCTTTCAACAGCCAATCAAAGAAGGTTTTACTTTTTAACTTGTTGTAAATGAAAAGTAGGCACTTTGAAACATCATTTCTGCCGCAACAGAAAAAAAAATGAAGCGTGAATATTTTTGACAATGTCAATTGTGTGTGAGAGAATCCTCCAAAATTGTTGCACAGAAAAGAAAACCATCAGTGTGAAATGTTGTGTGCCCTGTTTTGCTGTAAACTGAGTATGTCTTGATACCCCTTTGATCGTTTTTTCTGGATGCTTACCTGCTCTTTCTGTATGTGGTTTATATGATAGGATTTATGGATTCATAACTGCTAGTTTTTAAATATTCTTTTCTGTCTTATTTTAGCCTTCATCCTGTTCCCATCCTCAGTCCCTGTGTTTGTCTTGTGATTTTCTTTTCTTTTTTGCTGCCTTTTCCAAAATCTTTTGTTTGTATCCTTTTGCGAAAATTTTACTAGTTTACATGTATATATTTTTTCCTATTCTTCAGCTTCACTTGTAGCTCACAGTTGTGCATGCATGGCTCATATCCTGATGGTAATCGTGCAGTTTTCCCCCTCCCTTTCCCCCTCCCTTTCCCCCTCCCTTTCCCCCTCCCTTTCCCCCTCCCTTTCCCCTCCCTTTCCCCTCCCTTTCCCCCTCCCTTTCCCCCTCCCTTTCCCCTCCCTTTCCCCCTCCCTTTCCCCCTCCCTTTCCCCCTCCCTTTCCCCCTCCCTTTCCCCTCCCTTTCCCCCTACCTTTCCCCCTCCCTTCCCCCTACCTTTCCCCCCTCCCTTTCCCCCTACCTTTCCCCCTCCCTTTCCCCCTACCTTTCCCCTCCCTTTCCCCCTACCTTTCCCCCTCCCTTTCCCCCTACCTTTCCCCCTCCCTTTCCCCTACCTTTCCCCCTCCCTTTCCCCCTCCCTTTCCCCCTCCCTTTCCCCCTCCCTTTCCCCTCCCTTTCCCCCTCCCTTTCCCCCTCCCTTTCCCCCTCCCTTTCCCCCTCCCTTTCCCCCTCCCTTTCCCCCTCCCTTTCCCCCTCCCTTTCCCCCTCCCTTTCCCCCTACCTTTCCCCCTCCCTTTCCCCCTCCCTTTCCCCCTACCTTTCCCCTCCCTTTCCCCCTACCTTTCCCCCTCCCTTTCCCCCTCCCTTTCCCCCTCCTTCCCCCTACCTTTCCCCCTCCCTTTCCCCCTCCCTTTCTTTGGCTTTGTTGTTCCACCATTGAAATGTGATTGATATTTCATTGTGCATATTGGTGTGTGTGTGTGTGTGTGTGTGTGTGTGTTGTGTGTGTGTGTGTGTCCCTGTGTATGTGTGTGTCCCTGAGTCTGTGTGAAACCATGTATGAACATGGCTTCGTGGAGTGCATGTGTTTATGTGTTGTATGCAGTGGTGTGTGTGTGTGTGTGTGTGTGTTCCCTGTGTATGTGTCCCTATGTGTGTGTGAAACCATATATGAACATGGGTTTGCGAGAGTGCATGTGTTTGCGTGTTGTATGCAGTGGTGTGTGTGTGTGTATGGCACGCCCCTGTGTGTGTGTGTGTGTGCATGCGTCTGTGTGTGTGTGTGTGTGTATGAATGCTTCTTGACTGTGCTTATGTTTGAATTATGTGTATGTCTATATATCTGTATCGATCTGCATCTTTGCCTGTCTGTCTGTCAATGTGCATGTGTTTGAATTATTACAGGTAGGCAGGTAGGTTCACTGGTCTACTTGGTAACATGATGATATGTCAGATTGTTTGTGGGTGTCGGTAACATGATGGTATGTCAGATTGTTTGTGGGTGTCGGTAACATGATGGTATGTCAGATTGTTTGTGGGTGTCGGTAACATGATGGTATGTCAGATTGTTTGTGGCTGTCGGTAACATGATGGTATGTCAGATTGTTTGTGGGTGTCGGTAACATGATGGTATGTCAGATTGTTTGTGGGTGCAATGTGGAGGCATGCACATGTTTTGTTTCGAGACCTGGGAGATGTGAGTGGACTGTGGAGTTTTGATGTAGAGGGGTGACAGCACAGAGGCAGAGGCGTTGTGGCCTTTGGGTGCTAAGCTCACAGCGGATTGCCGGCATAGGATCTGGGAATAGGACATGGAAGAGCTTGAAGCAGTGAGAGCTAGAGTGACAATGAGAAGTGTGTGTTAGGGTTAGTGAGGAACACTTCTGTCTCATGTATTTTGGGGGTGTATTTGACGTTATTGCAGTGATACTCAGGAGCTTTATCAGTGTGTGTTTTGTACAGCATGCCAGTACATCAATAATTTTTCTTTATTTATTCATGTTTTACATCACTTTACACAAATACTCATTCACTTTTGTTCTACACCAGTATTTTAGTATACATACAATTTTGATGTGCTATGTATCTATCTAGTCCTCTTTGTGCTGGTAGCACATAAGGCCTCGACCAGAGCCCGCCACTGATGTCGGTCGGCTGAAACACGTTCCAGACGGCCCCATGTCCAACCATTTTCCTTCATCTCCCTCTCCACTGTTCTCCTCCAAGTTTCCTTGGGGCGTCCTCTTCTTCTACGGCCATCAGGAGTCCATCGTAGGGCGATTCTGGAAATGGCTGTTGTCTGCTGGCGGAGCACATGGCCTATCCATCGCCAACGCCTTCGTTTTACTTGCGTTGAGATGGGTTCAGTTTCTGCTCTTTGGTGGAGTTCTTCATTGGTGATGGTATTCGGCCAATAGATGCGTAGAATGCGTCTGAGGCATCTGTTTTGGAAGACATCTAGTTTGTTGCTGATGGTTTTGGTCATCTTCCATGATTCTGATCCATAAAGAAGGGTGCTTATTACATTTGATTTGAAGATTCGTAACTTGGTCTTCAGGCGGATATTCCCTGCCTTCCATGTGCTCCTGAGTGAGGCAAAGGCCTGGCTGGCTTTTGCAAGTCGAGCCCGGATCTCCACCTCCCCATCCCCTGTATTAGACATCTTGGATCCAAGATAAGTGAAGTCGCTAACTTCCTCAATTTCGTCTCCGTTCAGTTTGATGTTGTCTTGGACTCTGGCATTCATTCTCATGCTCTTTGTCTTCTTGGTGTTGACCTTCAAGCCAAGGTTTCCAGCTGTTGTTGCCATGGCATCTGTTTTCTCCTGTATGTCTTGGTAGCGATGTGACATCAGGGCAATGTCGTCAGCAAAGTCCAAGTCTTCCAGTGTTGTTGTTGCTACCATTGTCGTGGTCCATCTGATTCCCCTCCTCTCTCTGTCTGTGGCGTTCTTCATAATCCAGTCCATGGCCAGGATGAAGAGGAAAGGCGATAGGATGCAGCCCTGTTTCACTCCCGTGCTGACACTGAAGGCGTCTGTGAGCTCTGTGTTGCAGATCACTTGTGAACTGAAGTCACTGTACAGCATTTCAACGACCCGGACAAGTTTTGCAGGGATTCCGTAGTGTCTCAGGATTTTCCATAAGGACTCTCGGTGGATGCTGTCAAATGCCTTCTCCAGGTCAATGAAGTTGATGTACAAAGGCGTGTTCCACTCATTGCTCTGTTCCAGAACCTGGCGCAGAGTGAAGATATGATCTGAGCAGGATCGTCCAGGGCGAAAGCCTGCTTGTTGTGGACGAAGGTTCCTCTCAAGGGCTTCCGTCAGCCTTGACATCACAACCTTGCTAAATACCTTGCTAGTGAGAGAAAGAAGTGTTATGCCCCTCCAGTTGTTGCAGTCTCCAAGATCTCCCTTTTTGGGCAACTTGAAGATAAGACCAGTTTTCCACGCTTCAGGGTCTGGCCCGTTTCCCAAACCTGTCTGAAGATCTCCGTCAGAATAGGGCTGCAGGGTCTAGCATTGTAAGCCTTTCGGCGTATATACGCCGATTCATAGACCCCCATACGCCGATTTCGATTGAGCGTACGCCGAAATCGTTTTTATCGCGAAAAAAAAAATTCGCATCCGGCGCGCTTCTTATTCGGTACGCTGTCGCCTATTCCAAATCGGTCGGGTTCGCCGCCATCTTTGTACACTTTCCCTTGTTAACTTACAGCAGCGAGTATCATGGCGCGAAGAGTCGATGTTGTTCAACGCGGAAAGCCGTTTTCTGACCAAGGATGCCGCTACCAATGGAGATGGGACTGGCTTGATGCCGATTTTGTCATTTTCGACGACGACGGAAATGAAAAGAGCAAGTGCCAATATGGTGAATTTTTCAGGAAACTGACTTGTGCTGGCAAGGCCCATTGCACGTTGTGCGATAAGGAGATCGCGTACTCAAACAAAGGTTTCGTTGCGCTGAAAAACCACTGCGAGAAAGGGGTGAAGAACAAGTGGAGATGGGAATGGCTCCCTCCCCCCCCCCCCCCCCCCCCCCCCCCTCCCCCCCGTTGCCGCTTACTCGTCTCCGTCCCCTTCCCGACCCCCCCCCCCGTCTCTCTCTCTTGATGCTTACTCCTCTCCTTTATCACCTACCCCCCCCCCCCCCCACCCCCCATCAGTTCTACCTACCTCTCACTGTTCTCCCATCCTTTTAGCTGTCATCAGTGTGGTCTGGCTGTTCAAAGCTGCCTGCAAGCGTACTCCCCCTTAGGTATATGTAAAAAGAGGAGGGGGGTGGTGTGTGTTGTGTGCTGTCTGTACAGCTCTCTCTCTCTCTCTCTCTCTCTCTCTCTCTCTCTCTCTCTCTCTCTCTCTCTCCCCTCTCCCCCCTTCCCTCTCTCTCCCTCCCTCCCTTCCCTCTCTCCTCTCTCTCCCCCTCCCTCCTTTCCCTCTCTCTCTCTCTCTCTTTCTCAAAGAGCAAAGGACTTGGATGTCATCAGAAATCTCTCTCTCCCTCTCTCGTTTTCACACACACACACACACACACACACACACACACACACACACACACACACACACAAAGTCATTCAAAAGAATCTCATTTTCACACACACACACACACAGCCATTCAAAAGAATATATCTCTCATTTTCACACACACACACAGTCATTCAAAAGAATATCTCATTTTCACACACACACACACACACACACACACACACACACACACACACACACACACACACAGTCATTCAAAAGAATATATCTCATTTTCACACACACACACACACACACACACACACAGAGTCATTCAAAAGAAAATCTCTGATTTTCACACACACACACACACACACTTTGATTTTCCAATTTGATGCCAGAAGAGGCCATGAAATGCTCCTAAAATTTCATAAAATCGTCTTCGGCCGGGGGCTTCGCCCCCCGGACACCCCAGCGGGGCACTGCCCCTGCACCCCGCCAGGGCCTGGGCGGCCCCTGGACCCCTGCCTCATTTTCAGTTTTTTCAGATTTTCAAAGTGTCACCCATGAATCAGCCTAGGCGGCCCCAGGACCTCAGCCGAGTAAGCCTAAATCACTTTTTCCAATGCTAGGCTCTGGGCTGTCACATTAATATCTGCTTTCAACATATCTGCTGTTACCCCATCTGCCCCTGGTGCTTTTCCGTTCTTCATGGTTTTGATTGCTGCTGTCACTTCTTCTAGGCTCGGTGGATCGATGCAGATGTCCAGGTCTATACCTGCCGGTTGGATATCTGCTAGCTGAGGGGGGTCTGGTCTGTTCAGAACTGACTCGAAATGTTCTTTCCAGCGCTGTAGTTTTTCTGCCTTCCTTCAACACCTTCCCTTTCCCTTGCCCTTTTTCTGGGTTTAACTCTTTGTTTTTGGAACCCTTTTGTTTAGCTGCTTGTTTATTTGTACAGCGTTTTTTAGATATTTTTACCACTGCTTCCTCTGCCTCGTCTGCCTTTTTCTCGAGTAGTCCTTTTTGTCAGCCCCTTGTCATTTCTTTCCCTCTTTTTTATTTTGTATTCTTCTCTGTGCTCCTTTTAAGGTTCTGATTTGGGTTGTTTATCTTCTCTTTGTCGCTTTCTTTCATTATCTTTCCCAGGTTTCCTTTTTTTATCCACTCTTTTCCCTTTTTCTTTCGGGGGAAAGCCTAGTCCTTTTCTCCCCCTTCCGCAAGGCCTGGTTTTAAGCGTCTATTGTCAACTCTTGTTTTTCCCCTAGCGCCCGGATTGTTTTTTTATTTTCCCCAGAAAAGCTTGTTTGGTGAGCGTCTCATTCATTGTCAAGTTATTCTCTGCTGACTGCCTGTCTTCCTCGTTTCGGCGTAGTTTCAGGGAAACGGTGGCCCAAAACAAGGGTGTGGGTCATGGCAACATCTACTCCTCGTAGGCCCTCATCTTTAAGGAGTCCCCCATTCCCCATTGACTATGATGTGATCTATTGGTTTTTGGTGGTCCCGTTGGTGATGTCCAAGTTGTTTTTGAAACATCTCTGTGGAAAAAGGGGGCCCCAATAACAGGTTTTTTTCTTGCACAGAAATTGTAGTTTTTTTCCCCTTATCGTTTATGGGACCATTCCATTTTTCCCCTAAATGTCCCCCGATGTTGTCCGCCCCCTTTGATTCAAGTCGCCCAAGGGTCAGTCCTGTCTTTGGGGGCAAATATTCCGCTGTGTTGGAGCGATCTAAAATGCATCTTGGCTTCTTATTGCATCTTCGGGTTTGGGGGTAGCAAACTAGAACTGTGCTTGGGGTATTGGGTGGAATCTTGCCTTCAAAGTTTGGTCCCAAATGGTTTCCCTTCTAGTAATGCTTTTTCTGTTTTTCTGTTGAGGGAAGTGTACTCCCCGAGTGTTGGTTATCTGATCTTCCAAGAAGACAAATTTTTGCCCTGACCCCATTTCCTCTTTCCTGTCCCGGGTCCATTGACCTCGCGCTCCCAAATGTCCAGGCTGTAGTTGTAAAAACTCTTTACTAGTTGGGGATTTTGCCAGTCTGGTACAATCTGGCGTTCCAGCACCCCATATCTTCTTTTTGGGTTTCGAAAATCCCCCGGGGGGCCAGCTCCCTTCGGGTTTGGCTGTCGTCCTTTCAGCCCAGTTGCCTGGTGTGTTCTTGCCGTCCCCATCCGTGTCGAATGTTGGGGTTTGGGTTTTCGAAACAATCATTTTTTAAGGGACGGGTTTTAGCCCTTGCCCAAAAAACCCCAACCCGGGGAGGACCGTGCCCCTTAGTCGCCTTTAAAAATGCCTGGGATGGCAGGGACGCGAATTCTAGCAGTCCCACCTCCATAGGACCCCCCGGAAACCCCAGGGGGGTGTCTATGTATACCTTTTAATTAAGAATTGTGTGAATTTTAGCCTTTTGCAGTTTTTTTGGTGCACACATTTTGGGGTGTAATTTGTCCTTTCATACCGGAAATTTTCATATCTGACGCTTGTTAGACATGTTACTTGATTTAATGGAAATTTCTGTTTTGCGCGACAGAAAATACACGCTTTTTACTTTCCCGACAGACGGCAAGAAAGTCACTTTCCCCGCAGACTCGTGCCCGTTTTCTTACAACGTTGGGAGCTGATTTTCGCATTTTTATTTTATTTTTTGTCCCTAATATAAACCCAACAACAAGCAATTGTTATATTCGATGAAAGGGTAAGCCCAAAATTTTTATGGCATAATTTTAAATAGTTTTGGGTAAATAGCAAGCTACAGTTGCGGAAAACAAAATAAGTAAAAAGTAGGGGGAAAAAATCTTGTTTCCTTGTTTGTTTGATGACAACAGCAAATGAGCAAGGAAAAGGGGCATAGAAATTCGCTCTTTTCTTTGAAAAGATGCAAGGGAAAACCCGCGTATCAATATGTGTAATCCAAAAAAAATTTTTTTTTAAAAAAAATTACATAATTGCACACAGTACACACTTTTCACTGTTTTGGCTTCAGATAAGATGTATAAAACTATAAAATACACAGAGAAAATAAATCAAGCTCAGATAAACTTATACACCTTTACCCCCCCTCATCTTCTGAACTACTTTGCTGAACCAGTTCTAACACCACGTCATGTCATTCTTCTTCTGCCCGATATCTTGGTGAAGCAGGAAATTCCATACATGCCTTCCCAGTGCCAGACGGGTCTCTGTGTTCGGGCTATTCTGGGGTCACAAAGGTCATCACTAGTGCATGTAAACTTACCCTTCCAGTGGCTAGAACCCTGTTCTTAAAATTTTTGGCAGCTGCATCCCCTAGACTGTAGACGAGAGAACATGGGATTTTTTTTTATAGTTGTGCCATCACGGAGGCACGGCACATCCAGGATGTAGAGCAGCGTTGCCGTCACCAGGGAACAGCTCGTCGTGAATGGATCGACTGAGTTGCTGTCACTATCACAAGGCGCATCGCGAAAAGGTTAAAAAGCTGCTTCCTTTCTGCATAATTACTGTTAGTAGTAGTTTGTAATTGGAGTTGTTTTTTCTTTTTCTTTTCTTTTTTTTTCTTTTTGAAGGCAGATAGTCGGGTTTTCTCTGCATTTCAAAATAGCATCAACGAGATCATAAATCATCTTACAGAAAACGAAAACAAAAACAAATAAATCTTCGAAATTGTCACAGCAATAGCAAAAATGTGAAAATTTTTGTGTGAATGGGAAGTCTTCACGTTTAGTCTTGATAGCAGAGAAGTCTAAAAAAGTACCCCAAACATTAAAATGTTAGGAGATACACATTGACGAGATTTGATTTGATTGATTTAATTTAACGTCTGTTCACAACAATGGTACATTGACGAGAAGTGTACCGTGCATTGGCCCAGCGATGTGAGGGGTCACAGTCATGTTTAGTCTTGGAATGTATTATGATGAGTGGCTGACTACATGACCTGAGAGATGTGACCCTTGGATAGTGACTGTGTGATTATGTGTATGTGATTTTAGTTTGTGATTGTATGACCTTGGATTGTGTTCTTAGAGGAGTGAGTATGCACTTTGGGATGTGAGTGTGCGACTTTTGGGGATATGACCTTGAGGTTGCGACCGTTTAACCTTGGTGTTTGACAGTGTGATCATGGTAGAGTATATAACCTAGAGTGACTGTGTGATCTTGAGGTAATGACTTTTGACCTCGAGAGAGTATATGACCTTGGAGAGTGACTGTATTTTAGGATGTGTGAGAGAGACTGTCACCATAATTGTCTGACCATGGGGGTCATGACATTATAACACTAGGGAAGAAGAGGGGAGAAGGGGGGTCATGACCTTATGACCTTGGGGTGGCTGCAGAGCCCAGAAGCAGCGTGCGGAGCGTGGGGAGGGGGAGGTGGAGCGACTGCGGGGGCAGCTGATGGAGCGCGACAGTCAGGTCAACGACTTGAACGCCCAGCTGTCAGTGGCCCGGTCCCACCTGGAGAAAGATAGCTTGCAAAGGGAGCATGCCGAAGTCCAGCGAAACGCTATGCAGAAGTGAGTTGGACTGACTGACCATCGAAGCACACATTGCACACACACTGGCTCCTTTGTAGATTTGTGTTGGTGCCGGGCATCTTCACGTTGTAGATGTTCCTGTTTCATGTTGAAGCCAACAGTGTGGTCTTTTTAGGTGTAGAATCTGTTTCTCTCTGTATTGTTTAACCCTGTGGGTCCTTCCTGTTCAGTACATGGTCACTTACCTCCCTTTTCGTCAGTGACTTAACATGACAGTGTAGAAAGGTTCTGCGCATTTGTTTTATAGAAAAATTGTCTTTCTGGCTGCCCATATGATCTGATTTGTGAGACGGTTAACACCAAAACAGTTGAGTTCTCTCTTGTTTTATCAGTGATCCAACTCATATAATGCACCATTTCTAATACTGCATCAGTCATAATTATGGCCACTTTAGTAACCTCTGGGAGCTGTTTGTATAGTTCTTTAATTCTCCAAATATTGAAAGTATTGGAACTTTTTGTTGTCTCTCCACAAAAAAAAAAAGAAGAAAAAGAAATGTGTACCTTTTCTGCCATTTTCTCAGTCTTTTCCTTTCCAATGACTGTTTCTGAACAATAGCTGATCATTTTCAAACTATCACATTTTTCTTATAATCCCTGACATTGCATTCATTTTGTGGACTCTGGGATGTAACGGATGCAGTGAATTAGTAGGAGGATGAATGAAGAGTTCAGCCCTGCTTTTTGTTGTGAAGCTGTGCAGGCTAGTTTCTGTCAGAAAAGAGGAGGAGGAGGAGGATAAGGTTGGACCAGCGGGCCTGACTTCCACTGTCCTGTGGATGGTGATGATGATGATGATTGTTGTTGTTGTCTTTTTTCTCTCTCTTTGTTTTTTTTAAGCATCTTACATGCTTTTGCAGTGTTGTTTCTTCCAAGTGCTTATTCTGCTTCCCCATTGCACTGCGGGAATGGAAGCTTAAAAGAAAAAAAAAAAGTTTTTTAGAAACTGACTGATAGTCAAGTTGAGACTGCCTTCTGTGGGATTTCTGTGGCACCGTACAGCAATTTTTGGGTTCATTGGTTAGAGAATTTTTATGCTTTTCAGGATATGAATACACAGTGTGTGTGTGTTGTGTGTGTGTGTGTGTGTGTGTGTGTGTGTGTGTTGGGGTGTGTAAGAAAAAACCTGTCATTGTTTGCTTTCTCAAAGCTGTGATATTAACTGATTTACGAGTGTATGTGTGTAGGAAATGTTTTTGTTGGCATTTTGGTGAACATCATAATAGAAATAATGATAATGGCAGACATGACATTAGGTTGATTAGACTGCAAGTATCACTGTGCTTGAACCAGTAGTACTATGACATTTCTCTTCTTTTTTTCTTTTTTTTTTTTTAGATATACGTCTTCTTTAATGAACAGTTTCAGCATCATTCTATACAATCATCGCTACAGAAGAAGGAAGGAAAAAACCACTTTCAAACATTTACCAGGACAGAACAGCACATGATTACCTCACTGATTCATCTCATTTATGCAATGTGAAATATCAGTCGTATCTTGTGTGTACTTGTCTCTGCATGCTGTACTCTTTAACATTCAATTTGATTATTATTTTATTTAACAGTAGTATGATAGAATACTTGCATGAGAGCTGTGTTAGTGTAGTTGTTATTTTTCTTTTGATTTTTAAATGTTTTTTGCTACCCTGTAGTTTTCGTACCTGCTTTACTAGTTTCATACTCTGCCTTCATTTCTGAGGAGTGTGGTTTTGTAATGTTTGTTTTCTGTGACTTCAGTTTTAGCTCGCTTTGTTGATACTGGGTGATGCTTTGCCCTGCTGTTATTGTCATGTTTCAAACACCCATGCTCATGTATAAACTGAAATAAAAAAAAAAGTTTTTGTAAAAGTTTTCATCTGAAGCTTTGCTCAGCGACTTACTGCAAGTTGTTAGACCCGCTTTGCTGTTTTCCATCTAACATCTCTTGTGGAGGGAAGGGACTGTGTTCACGTGGAACACACTGATGTTTGTGTGTGAAGACTAAGTGAAAATAGTACTGATCATGCACACAGTCACCATGGAACACACTGATGTTTGTGTGTGAAGGCTAAGTGAAAATAGTACTGATCATGCACACAGTCCCACGAACACACTGATGTTTGTGTGTGGAGACTAAGTGAAATAGTACTGATCATGCCTCAGTCACCACACAATGATACAGAGGCACTTTGGGTTCTGTGACTTTGTGATGAAGGGAAATGTTCTTTCTGAATCTAGTTCTCTCATCAGTTAACTCCCATCTGGGAATCTCATCAGTTAACTCCCATTGGGAATCTCATCAGTTAACTCCATCTGGGAATCTCATCAGTTAACTCGCACTGGAATCTCTTAGCGTTAACTCCATCAGGGAATCTCATCAGTTAACTCCATCTGGGAATCTCATCAGTTAACTCCCACCTGGGAATCTCAGCAGTTAACTCCATCTGGGAATCTCAGCAGTTAACTCCCATCTGGGAATCTCGCAGTTAACTCCCATCTGGGAATCTCAGCAGTTAACTCCCATCTGGGAATCTCAGCAGTTAACTCCATCTGGAATCTCAGCAGTTAACTCCCATCTGGGAATCCTACACCCGCTTGGAGGAGTGAAACTGAACAAAAACGTGGTAAGATCCATCAGGACTCCCACTTCTCCTTGCATACCAAGGGGAGGGTGGAGATACAGTGGGGGGGGGAGGTGGGGGGGGGTGGGGGAGCATGCCACTGCCTCCCTGCTCTAGAAATCAGCTATTTTATATTTCTTCAGTGGGAACTTCAGCATTCACTCCTGAACTTGGCCTCGGGTGAATTTCCGTGAGCAAGAACTGACAAATGGCTATTTATCCTTGTGGCAAGGGATGTGAGATGCAGGGGGCAGACAATGGCTGTTGTATCCTTGTGGCAAGGGATGTGAGATGCAGGGGGAGACAATGGCTAGTTTATCCTTGTGGCAAGGGATGTTGATATGCAGGGGAGACAAATGCTGTTTACCTTGTGGCAAGGGATGTGAGATGCAGGGGAGACAAATGGCTAGTTTATCCTTGTGGCAAGGGATGTGAGATGCAGGGGAGTAAAGAAACAGATAAAAGACAGAAATTCCAGTTAACAGTGTGATGGCTTCTTCATGCATTTCTTGCGTTGAAAGGTCAGCAGTTTGGTCATTTAATGTACCAATCTTAGAACATTACTACTTTCATGCCCCAATCACAGAATGTTTTAACTGTGGGTCATTTTCCCACCCATGCAAGACCGCCCCAAGATGGTGTAGGGAACTATGGCCTTTTCTCAGCCCAGCTTGCCACAAGGATATTCTTTGACAGGCTCACACTCAGCAAGCAAGAGAGATTCTCCCTGTCTCGTCTCTTAGATAGGCACAACTGGCTGCTGTGACTCTGAGATGGAAGGTTGACAATGAGTGAGAATGATGTAACAGACTCAGAAAGAACATTTTTTCAGCTTCTTCACGCTTAGCTACTTCATGCCAGGAACTGTCAGTTCAGAAGAAGGAAGATATGTAACAACTGACTGTGAAAACATTCCACTGCCTGTCATGTTACTCTAATCAAATCTGTGCCTGGAAGGTTGAAATGGTTATGAAAAAAAAGAGAGAAAGGTTGATGAAAATCATGATGAGTATTATGATGTGGTTTGATAGTGTTTTTATAACAATGGTAGTCCTGAGGTTGCATTAAAGCTTGGTTTAAAGTCTCACCCAAAGGACTTGGAGAGGGGGGGGGGGGGGGGGGGGGCCAGGTGCAGGGGATTCAGAGGAGAGTGGGAAGGGCATGGGACTAGGGGGGGGGGGGGGGTGGAGTTGGATTTGGATTCTACACAGATGTAACCTCCAAAGGGAAGATCTCTGGTCTGGTTGTCTCGGGCAGGAAGCAAGGAAACAGTGATTTATCCACTAGGGCTTTGAACATAATGACGGTGACACGGCCACCATTGTAGTCATCATCTTACTCAGCAGGTCACGGCTGACAAAGTAGATTTAGCTGTCTTATCGAACAACACAATTTGAGGGCACTTTGAGGGGAAAAAATCTTAGCAAGTGATGCATTTTTATTGCAAGGAGAATGTACCTGTTTTCATATAAAACATATAAAAAATAATTTCAGAAGAAACTAATCCTCTCTTCAGAGGAAGGCAAGCTATATGCTGTAAATGGTTCTCGGCAAATTTCCATTGAAACATACTTCCTTTGCAAAATGGTGTAGGTATTCTTGTAACATGAAGTGGGCCTTCTGGCAGTGAGGTGCTAAATACCGGCACCTGTCTGGGGGCCAGCAGTACAAGGAGACTGCCCACCTCTTCTCCTTCACTGCTTTACCTCCCCCTTTTTGTCAAGATTGCCCCAAGACTCTTTGCTCAGCAGTGAAATCACAGTGAACATAGTGGCTCTGTCCATAGAGAGGGGCATATGTGCATGAGTTTAAGCATTTTTTTTTAGTTCAGTTGAGTACAGTTAACCTGAAATTGAGAAGACAAAAATAATGCTTTTGAATCACCAAATTTCAGGTCAGCCCTGTTCATGGTTTCGGGCATTTCAGTCCATGCTTGTGGACCAGAATGTTGGAATATGTGTTTGGGGGTTTAGTGGATTGGACTGTATGTGCCTTGACATAGTAGATTTATCAACCAGGTTACGTATGATTGTCGTTAATGACGATGATTACTGTGGTGATGGTGATCATTATGATGATGTTTGTATGGCGTTCAGTCTTAGGAATGGTGGTGATGATGATAAGAACATTTTTCCTGCCAGTTTTATGAGAAATGTTGTCATAGTAATGGTGTCTTGAGGACTGAAGGACTTGTGTGGAAGACTGCTGGAGACACATTGTGTTGTGAAGCTCTAAGTATTGATTGGAGATGATGATGATGATGATGATGATGTAATCATGGTGATGAGGCAGTCAATATAATGATGTTATTAGTCACAATGATGATACAATTGTGGTGATGATGTAATCACTGTGATGATGTCATGCAGGAGAGTAGATGAGCTGGAGACATTGGTGGACCGGGTGGAGGGCAACTCCAAGTCCCAGGTGGAGTCGCTGACCGCACGCCTGCATGAAAAGTCCTCGGAGGTCACCACACTCAAGCTGGAGAACGAGCGATTGAAGGTGCGTGTCGCTGCATTCTGAGTCACATCTGTGTGGCACACGTGTCAGCAGGAGAGAGGTCAGGGTTAGGTACTGCCAGGAGTCTGCAGAAGAGCTGGCTGGGTTACTCCTTGTGACACCATTTTTGATATTCATAGTAAACATCTTAAACGTTTCACACTTTGCACACCTGCATGGCTTTTGTGTGCAGAAGACAAAGAGAGGTTACTCTAGCTTTTCAATCAGAGATGAATTGAGAACAAGTTTCGGAGCATTCCTATTTTGTTTTCATTCTCCTGTCCAGCCTGCTTTAGCTCATTTGTAATCGAAGTACATACCTGTCAAACATGTCACAGTTAACTTATAGCAAGTAAGCCAAGAACATGGCTGCTGGAATTTGTATTAGCGTGAAAAAATTCTGGCAAGTAGACATCTGCCTGCCTACCTGAACATTTCGTCCTTTGCTCTGACCTCTCCACCTGTGGTGCTGTGTGGTGGTTGTGGCTGTACATAATCAAGAGAGTGATCACTATTTTGAAAAAGGTTTTGCACTGCACATGCCATAGTGGAGCTGGGGAATTTGGTTGGGGGGTTGGGATAGGGGGTGCAGGAAAGGGGGACGTCATTGAATGACATTCTTCTGGATGTGGGGTTGCAACGCTTAGTGTGGATTGTTGGGGTGCTGCTTATTAATTTTGTTTGCGATATTGGACATAATGTAATGTAAAGCATTGGCACAATGTGTGTGTGGGATTTGCACACAATAGTGTGTGTGTGTGTTTGTGTGTTGTGTATGAGTGTGTGTGTGTGTCTGTGTGTGTGTGTGTGTGTGTGTGTGTGTGCATACTATATATACATATTGAAGGAAAATGTCTTTAGTATGTATTGGAGGTTGATTTTGTGTAAATGTGAGAACTGAAATGGTATGTGCCGTTTCTTCTTCTCTTTCTGTCTCTTTGTCTCTGTTTCTCTGTGTCTGCCTCATGTTTTCTCATTTCTATCTTTTCACACTAGTGTGTATATGTGTGTATGCAAGAATGATGAACAGTATACATGTTCTGATACAAATTGTGGTGTTTATATAATTGTAACATTTTGTAATTCCTGAGTGGGCTGTGGTGGTTATAAGAGTTTGGTACAAAAACCACACACAAAGCAGTGAGGGTGACTGTATGTACAACAGCAGCAAAACATTATTATTGTTATTATTATTGTTATTATTATAATTATTGTTATTATCGTTATCATTATTATTATCATCATTATCATCTCTACTTTTCTGTTATTTATATTCCATTGATAGTTTGCAGTCATGCTAGACATACTTGCATGTGGAGAAAAGACCTGAAGCAATACAGTATGGAGTTGTACAACACACACACACACACATACACACACACACACACACACATGGAACGAGTGCAGTGTTTGTTGACATTTTCTGTATAAATCTACAAGGCAATTCTTGAACAAATCATCATGAATACTGCAATTACCACACCCAACATAGAAAACAGGTGACTGTACATTATTTGTTTGTTTATTTATTTATTCAGCGTTTCATCCTCCGTGTTTATTTATTTATTCAGCGTTCCATCCTCGGTGCCCTTGTCCAGTAGCATCAGTCCCACATGACTCATTCCCCCCATCCCATCCACAGCCACGTACCGGGTTCCTACTTTTCCTGATTTAGCAGTCCGCAGGGAGCAGTCAGTATCAGGTCGTTGTGAGGAAACCCGCCAGAGGAGACACTAATGAGAAAAAGGGAGTTCCTGATGAGTCATGGCGAATGTGGTGTGTAACCATGTTGTTGTCTTCCAGTACTGGGTCCAGTGCTTTCATGTTTTTCTCATTCTCTTTTTTCAGTCTGCAGCGTTCACAGCTAGCTGAAATTTATGAGTGGCATTGTGGATAGAAAAAAAAAAACTGTGGAAAAGAGAAAACAAACAAACAAAAGCCGTGTGAGAGAGCAGGAGTGTTCTCCCACGGTATGCCTGAGAGCCAAACATGCAACAATCTGTCAGGAAGAGGATGAGGAGTGCTCATTGGAGCTGCCTTAGTGCTGCCCTGTGTGTCAGAGTGGTCCTTGCCAGCTGTCCTCGGTAACAAAGCGAGTAGGGCAGCCTCCTAACAACATACGTCGGTCACTTTTGTCGTCTGCTGAGGCTGACTGACTAAGCTTAACGCTAGGCCACAGCATCATTTTCAGTTGACCGAATTTTCCTACTTTGAGCCATGTGATGTCACGATGACGCTTTTCATTTTCCCGGCAGGAGAGAGGCATTTCCGCAAAGCCTTTGTTTCCAACATGTCTCTCAAAGCGTGGTTAACGAAATTATCGTCGCAAAAGCGAAAAAGCGTAGCTGAGGAGCAAGATTGAGAACGGATACAAGTTTTAATGTTTATTTTGTTGTTTTTTATTGCGACGATGTGTCTGTGACAATTGCAGTGCACGTGCAGGGATGCAATTTTTTAACGTATATTTTGTTGTTTTTATTGTGGTGTTGGGACCCCTTAATGTTAGCCTGGGACCCCTTAAAAATCTGATGAAGGGGTCCCAGGGACCGGAAAGATTTTCACCCCAGCAGAAGCCCTGTGTCCTTGTTCTGTGCCAAGTGTTCTGTCCTTGTTCTGTGCCAAGTGTCTGTCCTTGTTCTGTGCCAAGTGTCTGTCCTTGTTCTGTGCCAAGTGTTTTGTCCTTGTTCTGTGCAAGTGTTCTGTCCTGTTCTGTGCTAAGTGTTCTGTCCTTGTTCTGTGCTAAGTGCTCTGTCCTTGTTCTGTGCTAAGTGTCTCTGTCCTTGTTCTGTGCTAAGTGTCCTGTCCTTGTCTGTGCTAAGTGTCTCTGTCCTTGTTCTGTGCCAAGTCTCTGTCCTTGTTCTGTGCCAAGTGTCTCTGTCCTTGTTTTGTGCCAAGTGTTTCTGTCCTTGTTCTGTGCCAAGTGTCTTCCTTGTTCTGCGCCAAGTGTCTCTCTCCTTGTTCTGTTTGTCATTTACCTTCAAGATCATGGAATTTCATGTCCTAAGAATCAAAAAGGGGGTTTACCTCCAAATACAACTTTCCTTTTTTTCAAGCCTGACAGGGCAGAAATGTGCAAGATTGATCTTCCTGGTGTGAACCAGGAGTGGCAGTTCTTCACCAGAACACTGTCCGTTCAGAAGTTCCTCTATACCTGGTCCCCTTAAGTGATGCTGCAGCATTGCAGGAAGTGGGTTGAACAATGAATGATGCGATGAACTGTAAACACTGTTTTTTCATCACGTTGTGTACACTGTTGGCTCTAGGCAATGCACGAAACCCTCTCTGTAGCAGGTACTGCCAGGTTTCCATCCTTCAAAAACTGACCAAGGCTTCGCTTTGATCACCTTTTTCTCAATCATGTGTTCTAATGAATCATGAATCCGTTCTCAGCCTGTGTCTTGATCAATAAGCTTGTCCAGGGTGAAGTCAGAGCAACAGGAATTGATAAGCCTTACCAAGGTGTGAGTCAGAGCACAAGAATGGATACCTTACCAGGTTTAAGTCAGGGGCACAGGAATGGATAAGCCTTACCAAGTGTGAAGTCTGGATCAACTGATGGAAAGCCTTACCATGGGTGAAGTCAGGAGCAACAGAATGGATAGCTTACCAAGGGTGAAGTCAGGTGCAACAAAGGATTAGCCTTACCAAGGTGAGTCAGGAAATCGGAACGGTAAGCCTTACCAAGGTGTAGTCCAGAGCAACAGGAATGGATAGCCTTACAGGTGAAGTCAGGAGTACACAGAATGATAACCTTACCAAGGGTGAGTCAGGAACAACAGGAATGGATAAGCCTTACCAAGGTGAAGTCAGGAGAACAGGATTGATAACCTTACCAAGGTGAAGTCAAGAGCAACAGGAATTGATAAGCTTTCCAACGGGTGAAGTCAAGAGCAACATGAATGATAAGCTTTACCAAGGGTGAAGTCAGAGCACAGAAAGCGAAACCCCTTACCAAGTGAAGCCAGGAGCAACACGGAATGGATAAGCCTTAAACCAAGGGTGAAGTCAAGAGCAACAGGAATTGATAGCCTTACCAAGGGTGAAGTCAATGAGCAACAGGAATTGATAAGCCTTACCAAGGGTGAAGTCAAGAGCAACAGGAATGGATAAGCCTTACCAAGGGTGAAGTCCAGGAAAAAACAGTGAACGGACCATTAAGCCTTACCAAGGGTGAAGTCAGAGCAACAGGAATTGATAAGCCTTACCAAGGGTGAAGTCAAGAGCAACAGGAATGGATAAGCTTACCAAGGGTGAAGTCAGGAGCAACAGGAATGGATAAGCCTTACCAAGGGTGAAGTCAGGAAAAACAGGAACGGATAAGCCTTACCAAGGGTGAAGTCAGGAAAAACAGGAACGGATAAGCCTTACCAAGGGTGAAGTCAGGAGCAACAGGAATGGAGGAGACTCAAACTTCAGTGTCAATGCGGCCTCTGGGTCTTGAGTTCCTACTCTTGACATGGATCAAGGTTAGGTCCACATTCAGACTCCCGACACATGGTTGGCAAAACTCAAAATCAGAACAAAAAAAGCTGTTAAAGTTACTGGACCTTTTACACATTTTGTCCTTGAGAGTGAGTACATGCAGGCTTCAATGTGGTGTGGATTGGGCGCCATCTCTAGTGCTAACATGCCCAGTGGTCTGTTCCAGTGTAGACTTTTGCAAGCACTTAAGTTGTCAATCATTTGCGCACACTTTTGTCTCATCCTAGCTGTTCAAATGGAGGCCGTCTGCTGACCACTTGTGTTTTTCTGTCAGTGGACCTTTCTTGCACAGGGACACCTCACAAAGATCCTCCGAGTAAAGATTCTATTTCAAGACCTAGTTTTTGTTAAATGTTGTTTTTCTCTTTTTCTATGTTAGTTATATCTTACAGCTAAGAGTCCACCTTTTAAAACACCAGTTAAAACAGATGTGGGGAGGTCATCATTTGAAAAGTGCCAGGGCACTGTAGTTAGGAAAGTGTTGTCAGAATCAGCATAGAACAAACTGTTCACAGTGCAGGGAACAGCGTAGAAGGTTGTTTTGGTTTGTCAGTCCCTCCGATGCAGTTAGAGAATGTGCCAGTTGTAGGGATTAAAACCTTATGAACAAGATTTGCACCTTTCTGTTCTGTTCCTTGTTTTTTTTTTTAATGTTTAAAAGATTTGTTTCTTTCACTTTATGGATTTTTTTTCTGGTATCTTTTTGAAGAATGTGAAAATTGCTGGCATTTTTGGTGACCACCAGCCAGTGATGTTGCTGTCAAACTTTGCTAGCTCCTTCAGTGTACAGTGTTGCCGTCAAACTTTGCTAGCTCCTTCAGTGTACAGTGTTGCCGTCAAACTTTGCTAGCTCCTTCAGTGTACAGTGTTGCCGTCAAACTTTGCTAGCTCCTTCAGTGTACAGTGTTGCCGTCAAACTTTGCTAGCTCCTTCAGTGTACAGTGTTGCCGTCAAACTTTGCTAGCTCCTTCAGTGTACAGTGTTGCCGTCAAACTTTGCTAGCTCCTTCAGTGTACAGTGTTGCCATCAACTTTGCTAGCTCCTTCAGGTACAGTGTTGCCGTAAACTTTGTAGCTCCTTCAGTGTACAGTGTTGCCGTCAAACTTTGACTAGCTCCTTCAGTGGACAGTGTTGCCGTCAAACTTTGCTAGCTCCTCAGTGTACAGTTTCGTGGCTGTGCTTGCAGTACAAGGATGCAAGGAAATTAAATGAAGACCAGATAGACCACAGCAGACAGTGAAGATAAGATAGACCACATGTGGACAGTGAAGATAAGATAGACCACTATGTAGACATAGAGACAGTGAGATAGACCAAATGTAGACAGTAAAGATAAATAGACCACATGGACAGTGAAGATAAGATAGACCACATGTAGACAGTGAGATATGATAGACCACCATTAGACATCTGATAGTCATAGAAACTGTAGACAGTGAAGCTAAGATAACTACATGTAGACATTGTGCACAGTGTTTTTTTACAATGTTTTAGGGTTAATGCTGCGGAATATGTTAAAATAGTGTTGCATGTGTGTTTTTTTTTACTACAAGTTTATATTGTTTTTTCTCACTGTATAGTCTAGTTTAAACTTTATTTCTAGTGCTAGCTCTAAACTTTTTGTCATTCATTCAATTTTTTTCTTTATCAATTTTCAGAGAAACTGGTTGTAATATGTATGTAATTGTTTTTTGTTGGGGAAAAATAACAGATGAGCTATCATTGCTTGTGTATTATGTCTCCCTCAGTTCAACTGTGGAGTTTTGATGTATTCACCTTTTTTTTTAATTTTTGTCTTTATCACCACAATCGTTTTAAGGACTTTGTTTTAATGTTGCCTGAGACTCAGAGGTTATGGGTTATTTTGATCCACTTTGACAGTGCATGGTTTGGAATGTTTTGAATGTGCAGTATTGTATGACTTTTTGCATTCTTGCCTCGAAGATTTCAAAGAAGAATGTTATATACAAGTGTGCAGGATATGTAGCCCAGCTGGAAAAAAAAAAGGAAGTATACAGGACTGAGAAGCATTTGTTATAGATGTTTTATGTGCCTGTAATATTATAGGTACATATCTCAGTGTTTTTTAAACCAGCACATTGAAGTATACAACATAAAGATAAGTTTGTTGGGTTTTTATTAGATATTTTGGGGTACCTGTGATATTGTAGACATATATCTCTGCGCTAAAAAGCCAGCACATACTAAATTCTCCCAATATCTGCAAGCAGCCACTGATATTCAGTATTGGAGTGATGCTATTTATCAAAGCCATTGAAATATGAATGCCTGTTTTTTTTTAGTTGTTTGTACTTCACTGATATGCTTTGCAGTGTGTGTGTTGCTGTGTAAGTGAATCAGTCAGTTGGAGCCCCTCTCTTCTGGGTGCATTTAATGTGGTGCGGCGATGGCTGTTATACCAGCGAAACTCCAAGAACAAATGATCTGACACAATCAGGTCCTGTTGGACTGCAGTTAATGATCCAGATTTAGCATTTTCTTGTGTTTTTTTTAACGGTGCGTTGTAGCAATGGAAACAGCTGCTGCTATCGAGCGGTTTGGTGGACAAGTCCAATTTCCTGCACTTTGCACTGAATGATTGGAAATACGTGCTGCATGGGTAACCTGCAGTTGGCGTAAATGAAGCTGGACCTCATGGCCCTGTGTCACATGGACGGCTGTAGGGTTCTGTGCTAAGGGCAGTCAGATGGCAGGAGCACTGCTGCAGGGCAGTGTGACTGGACCCAGAAGAGTGGGGCTTTCTCTGCAGCAGGCAGACAGTGAGGGCAGGCAGTGTGGTAAGTCAGCCTTGTGCTACCTATTTGCTTTCCTTAGTCGACGGCAGCCACCACGGAGACTCGACTAAGGACGCTGGAAGAGGAAGCCACTCACCTGCGTAGCAACCTGAAAAGTTCCGAGCAACTGGTGGAAGAGTACAAAGGACAGTACATGTGTACCCCCTGGCATATCTTTGGTGCACTCTGTACTCACAGGAACAGCATGTACTCTTTGTAGTGTGACTGTACCTTACTGTCTGTTGACTCCACTTTCCTGATTCACCCCTTCTCTGTCATGGTAACACAAAAAACCAAACGCCTTTTCCCTGTTAAAAGTATGTAAGGATAACCCATACTTTGCTGATTAAGATTAGGAATAGAGTTTGTTTAGAACTTACCGCCAATGACATTGACAAACAAAGCACAAGACAAGACACGATGCATTTCAACCACTTGGGTCTTCTTCAGGCGAAAAAATAAATCACATTTAACATGTGGGACAGTACAAACAACGAAAAACGAAAAAAGAATGAAAAATGACTTATCCGTTCTCATTGCCAAACTGGCACACTACACCCCCAAGGCATCAATATCCAACAATAACCAAACACACATACTCACCTCTTCCACACCAGTTGGCAAAATCCCCTACCAAACACACACATACACACACACATACACACACACTTACATACACCACCACCACATCCCCTTCATCACTCAAAACAGTAGTTACAGCAACCCTCCATCTATTTAATCTTAGTTTTGTATTATCCTTCCCCTTAAATCCCCCCCCCCCCACCCCCCTTTTTTTTTTTTTTTTTTTTTTTTTCCCCTTACCATTATTATCAATCCACCATTACCACAACCATCACAAAGATATCACACCATCCCAATAAACTGGACACACAACCCTATCATATCACACACACACACCTCCCCTGACGAAAACCCCCCCCCCCCACCCCCCCCCCCCCTCCGTTTCCTCTCCCATAATCCCCCTGGCCGCATGTCATTTCCGCCCACCAAACACATGGACAAGAACGGATAAGTCATTTTTCATTCTTTTTTCGTTTTTCATTGTTTGTACTGTCCCACATGTTAAATGTGATTTATTTTTTCGCCTGAAGAAGACCCAAGTGGTTGAAATGCATCGTGTCTTGTCTTGTGCTTTGTTTGTCAATGTCATTGGCGGTAAGTTCTAAACAAACTCTATTCCTAATCTTGCTTCGTTCGCCGCCGTCAGTCACTCCATTTTGAAATTTTGCTGATTAAGTTAACCCCAAACAAGCTACAGTTGGCCTGTAAAGAATGAGAGAGGTTTGTGTCACACAAGAGTCGCAACATTTTCTTTGAATAAGCATGCAGTTTGGCATTTCTGTGTGATATATTGTTGTCCAGTGAAGATTTTGAGACTGTTTTGCATGTTTACATTTTATGACATGTTTGGATCTGTCAGAAACACATTTTGTGCTGTTTGGCATCATGAGCCACATGATTGCCTCGCATGAAACGCAGAGACAGAAACTGGCCACGCTTGCTTCAGATGTTGAACATGAAAAATTTCATATTTCTGGTGAATCAGTTCCAAGGCTGCTGGACCTCAGGGAGCCAGGTAGAAGGCTGAAAGACATAGGGATCATAAGACCAGGTGACTGGACCTCACTGGTAGCTTAAGTTGTACAGCAGTTGGGATTCTAGTGCAAGTCCTCAGACCATGTATTTTGCTATGGTACGGATAGTTAAAGTTGTACAGCAGTTGGGATTCTAATGCAAGTCCTCAAGACCATGTATTTTGCTATGGTACGGATAGTTAAAGTTGTACAGCAGTTGGGATTCTAATGCAAGTCCTCAGACCATGTATTTTGCTATGGTACGGATAGTTAAAGTTGTACAGCAGTTGGGATTCTAATGCAAGTCCTCAGACCATGTATTTTGCTATGGTACGGATAGTTAAAGTTGTACAGCAGTTGGGATTCTAATGCAAGTCCTCAGACCATGTATTTTGCTATGGTACGGATAGTTAAAGTTGTACAGCAGTTGGGATTCTAATGCAAGTCCTCAGACCATGTATTTGCTATGGTACGGATAGTTAAAGTTGTACAGCAGTTGGGATTCTAATGCAAGTCCTCAGACCATGTATTTTGCTATGGTACGGATAGTTAAAGTTGTACAGCAGTTGGGATTCTAATGCAAGTCCTCAGACCATGTATTTTTGCTATGGTACGGATAGTTAAAGTTGTACAGCAGTTGGGATTCTAATGCAAGTCCTCAGACCATGTATTTTGCTATGGTACGGATAGTTAAAGTTGTACAGCAGTTGGGATTCTAATGCAAGTCCTCAGACCATGTATTTTGCTATGGTACGGATAGTTAAAGTTGTACACCAGATAGGATTCTAGTGCAAGTCCTCAAACCGTGTATTTTGCTGTGGTATTTTACAGCATGCCTCGCTATTTAAAAAAACCCATCAAAAGTAATCTTTGCTCTAAATTTGTCATGCTTCTTCGGAAAGCCTGTTCAGCTGGAAAGGCTGTGTGGAGTTGTAGACCTTGTAAGTTGAAAAATTAGATCACCCATGTGAGAGGAAGGAGGGAGAGGTGGGTGGGGGTGGTGTGTTTTCTTCCTTCTGAATCTCCTCTCCTCTCCTGATCAGAGTCATGGTCTGGACGCCTGAAGGTAGATCACTGGCAGGAGAAGAATAGCCTGGAGTGGTCTGTGAAGTCTGCAGCGAGTGGACTTCAAGAGAGACATAACATTGATGGATTGGACGAGATTGTCTTGCGAATAGTAAAATTATGGAAATAACCTTGTCCCATGGTAGTGTTTCCTTCTATAATTTATTGCAACAGTATTCAGAAATTTTTTTGGTCAAAATTAAGCATGTTAAGTGCTAGACAACAGGTATCTTTGTGTTGTTGCATGATATTTTTATAATCATGGATTGATGGGATTGTTTTTGTTTATGTTGCTGAAAAATCTCTCTGATGTCATCTGTTATTCTTTACGTGTTGACAGGACTGTGTGTGTGTGTGTGTGTGTGTGTGTGTGTGTGTGTGTGTGTGTGTGTTGCTAAGAAATGTCTCTAATGTCATCCATTGTTTCCACATCTTCTGCAGTGGGGTCAAAGCGGGTTTCTTTGGATCCAAAGGAAGTGTGGCAGAGGGGAGGGAAGGAAGGACAGTCGGGGGGAGGAAAGGAGGGTTCAGTGGGTGGATGGATGATGGGGTTAAGAGGAGGGGGGATAATGACTGAAATTTTTGTTCTATCCATACAAAGAACTGTTTTGAATAAAGTGTCATGTTGGGCACATGTTCCATTGCTGTGGGTTGAAATGATTCCAAAGAGTGTTAGGAAGAAGCTGTCTCAGCTGCCTGTCTGTAACTATACACAAAGAAGAGTGGGTGTAGGAAGAAGCTGTCTCAGCTGCCTGTCTGTAACTATACACAAAGAAGAGTGGATGTAGGAAGAAGCTGTCTCAGCTGCCTGTCTGTAACTATACACAAAGAAGAGTGGGTGTAGGAAGAAGCTGTCTCAGCTGCCTGTCTTTAACTCATACACAAAGAAGAGTGGATGTACGTTATGAGAAAGTGACCTGCATTCAGTCAATAGAAATTAGTACCACATTGAAATAGAAAGTCGCACACTTTCCAGCTGTTGACTAACATGAAAGCTGATGCACATGTTTACTGGCTTTTCACGGATAAATGTTATTGCTGTGTAGGCATAGAAATGGTCAGAAAGTTTTTACATAAAAATTAACGTCGTGCCATATCTGGTGTGGGAGGACTTCTGGCACCTGAATTTCAACAGATGGATTGTCACCATGACATATGTTTACTGGAACATCATTATGAGAATTGGTTCAAGTGAATAGGGTGTTTGTTTTGACCTGTTCACTCCAAACCAGCAGGTAAACCAGCAAAGAAGCCAGCAGACAATATTCAAAGGGACAAACACAATCAGCACCCAGTGAGGTTTCCTTTCAGGCTCACTTTTTCTGATTTAAAGAGATGCTGATGTACATGCGAATAGCAGCCAACACTGTAACATGCAAATGATGAAAAAAGAGAAAAGGAAAAAGAAAAGAAAAAAACAGAAATACTGAACAGAGAAGTACATGGCCACAATATTTGGTGGTCTGTATGTATCTATAGCTTTTCAAAATTTTCCCTTTTTTTTTGCGTTTAAAAAAAAAAGTACTTCCATTGGATGTTTTAATGGTTAAAAAGTATTTCCAGGTAAGAGGAAAGTATCTTAAATATGCCTAGTCTAACAGGGAATCCCCTGAAAAGAATGTGTGAGAAAATTGGATGAGACTGGAACCTTTTCTCGTTATGATTTGTGGATGGCATCTTTCAAAAGCAAGCTTTACCCTCACAGTAATCTTCTTCTTTTTTTTTTCAAAATACAGCCACTGACAGATAGACGAATGATTTTTAGATAGTTTTCAATCCAACCCTCGACTTGGCTAACCGGAGCCCTTCATGACCATTTTAGATGCTAGTGGAAGAGTTTTGGTGCTCTGCTAAAATACAGAACTCTGAATTACAAGTGGTTTGTTCAGAGTGGTCATTCAACTGGTATTAACACAAACACACACTCGCGCGCGCGCGCACACACACACACACACACACACACACACACACACACACACACACACACACAAGGAAGACTCCTTTTGCTCTGTGATTAATAAGTTACATTCACACACGCATGCATGCACACACGCACGCACGCACGCACGCACGCACGCACACACGCACGCACGCACACACACACACACACACACACACACACACACACACACACACGCACACACACCAAGAGAGAGAGAGAGAGCGCATCAGTGTGATGATTAGTAGTGACTCAGTGATGCGTGTTTGCACATTCTCATTTCAGTTGTAACCAGTCACCTAAACTATTTTATATGAGCAGCCTGACTTACAATTTTGTAAATTGGTACTAAGACAAAAATATCATTTTACTCCCAGTAGGTAAGGTGTTTGTGAAGATAATCATGCTTAATGTTTGATTCATGATGCATCTGCTAGTGAATGCAGACTGTGCAGGTTAATTCTGTTGTAACTGCTACAGAAGTGTTGTTGTGATTAATACCACTGTTGGTACATTTCTGTGGGTTTTTTTTCTCTCCTGTGTTTGACAATGTCCTGTGTTTGACAATGTCATCATTGTTACTTTCTCACAGTTGGTGTAAATGTGTTTGTGTGTGTGTGTGTGTATGAAAGAATCATAGTTGACTAAACTTCATTCACTTTTTTGTTCATGCGTGGTTGTGTGTTGTTTATGGAATGTTGTATGGCCATGCACATCTTCTGGATTTACCAGAATATGATTTTATTGGTTAACTTTGAATTTGAACGTGTAAAAGTGGTGGAGGGCAACGTGTTCTCAGTGTGTTATTGGCTAGTTCATCTAGTTTCTAACATGTGGCAGATAGTACACAGTACATAGACAATCGAGTGTCGGGTTTGAATCATCATTCTCCAACCCCCAATAGTTGAGTAAGCTCATCAGAATACATAGCCATTTTGTTTATGGTGCAGTTAGCGCTTTTAATAAGGAAATGCCTCGTTTAGTATCAACCAGTTGCCAGGAGGTTTACAGTATTGGACAAATCATGGAATTCAGTGTGTATTGATATAAATGAATAGAGAGAGAGATGTAATTTCTGATTTGTGTGTGTGTGTGTGTGTGTGTGTGTGTGTGTGTGTGCATTTTAAGCACCTTTAACTTGATGCAAACAGGATAGACATTGTCTGTACATGGTAGATACCTGAAAGGAAATCTGTGCTAATGATGTGCTGATCTTATTTTCCTTTGAAAATAAAAGGGTAAATAAGACGTTGGCATGACTGCACCATATTCTGCTGCAGCTTGGTAATCTTCTGTCCAAAGCAAAGCTATCAGACTAAGGTTATACTGGTGTCACGATGGGCTCCCTGTAGCTGAGAGAGCCCCATCAGGCTTTTATTGGAGGGGATTCAGACTGGGCAGTTTGTTGCAGCATGCCCTGGACAATGTCTTTTGTGTATGTGTGTGTGTGTGTATGTGCGTGTGTGTGTTTATGCTTTTCCCTTGTGGTATAGTGATGGTGGTGGGCTGTGTATCAGAGGTGTCTGTGAAGTCTTGGCTCTGTGTATGGTTGCGGTGGTTCTTTCTCTTTCCAGTTTCTGTATCATTGGTTTGGGTCTCTTCAGTGTATAATGCAGAATGCCAGAGATTTGGGGGGGGGGGGGATGGTCTCTGTGTTTCATTATTTGTAAATGCGAAAGGAAAAAGATAGATGAAAATGGTTATATCATAGCAGATGTGCCAATTTTAACAGCATGGAATTAACTGATTGTTTACAAAGAAAATGTTAGTCATTATGCCATGAGTTTAGGAGGATTTTATCACAGAACAACTTTTAAAAGCTCTGTGATATCATAGGTATCATTTTTGTGTACTTTTTTTTAAATTTAATTTTTTTGTTTTGTTTATTGTCCATGAAGGGCATTTTGTGTCCCATTTCTACAAGAGAGCTTTATGCCCTCAACCTAACTTTCAGCCCCCCCCCCCCCCCCCCCCCTTTCCCCCTTTTTTGTTTGTTTATTTGGTTTTTTTTTCTTTCAGTTTTATGTTAGTTTCTGAGATAAAGATGCAGATGCAGATTATATATGCTCAAAAATGAATTTTGTGTTCCTGTGCGGCAGGAACTGAAATTTGTTATGAGACCTATCAGGTATTAAGCTAGCACACACTTTTTTCAAGATGAAAATGCAGTAAAGCGTTGAAATATGTGAATGGGTAAAATGCCACTTACTTGATAGAGTGCCATTAAAGTATGTGAATGGGTAAAATACTGCTTACTTAATTGAGTACCATTAAAGTATGTGAATGGGTAAAATTCCACTTACTTAATGGAGTGCCATTAAAGTATGTGAATGGGTAAAATGCCACTGACTTAATAGAGTACCATTAAAGTATGTGAATGGGTAAAATTCACTTACTTAATAGAGTACCATTAAAGTATGTGAATGGGTAAAATGCCACTGACTTAATAGAGTGCCATTAAAGTATGTGAATGGGTAAAATGCCACTGACTTAATAGAGTACCATTAAAGTATGTGAATGGGTAAAATTCCACTGTCTTAATAGAGTACCATTAAAGTATGTGAATGGGTAAAATTCCACTTACTTAATAGAGTGCCATTGAAGTATGTGAATGGGTAAAATGCCACTGAGTTAATTGAGTACCATTAATGTATGTGAATGGGTAAAATGCCACTGTCTTAATTGAGTACCGTTAATGTATGTGAATGGATAAAATGCCACTGTCTTAATAGAGTGCCATTAAAGTATGTGAATGGGTAAAATGCCACTGTCTTAATTGAGTACCATTAATGTATGTGAATGGGTAACATGCCACTGTCTTAATAGAGTACCATTAATGTATGTGAATGGGTAACATGCCACTGACTTAATAGAGTGCCATTAATGTATGTGAATGGGTAAAATGCCATTGACTTAATAGAGTACCATTAATGTATGTGAATGGGTAACATGCCACTGGCTTAATAGAGTACCATTAATGTATGTGAATGGGTAACATGCCACTGACTTAATAGAGTACCATTAATGTATGTGAATAGGTAAAATGCCACTGACTTAATAGAGTACCATTAATGTATGTGAATGGGTAAAATGCCACTGACTTAATAGAGTACCATTAATGTATGTGAATGGGTAACATGCCACTGTCTTAATAGAGTACCATTAATGTATGTGAATGGGTAACATGCCACTGGCTTAATAGAGTACCATTAATGTATGTGAATGGGTAACATGCCACTGTCTTAATAGAGTACCATTAATGTATGTGAATGGGTAACATGCCACTGTCTTAATAGAGTACCATTAATGTATGTGAATGGGTAAAATGCCACTGACTTAATAGAGTGCCATTAATGTATGTGAATGGGTAACATGCCACTGTCTTAATAGAGTACCATTAATGTATGTGAATGGGTAAAATGCCACTGTCTTAATAGAGTACCATTAATGTATGTGAATGGGTAACATGCCACTGGCTTAATAGAGTACCATTAATGTATGTGAATGGGTAACATGCCACTGTCTTAATAGAGTACCATTAATGTATGTGAATTGCTAACATGCCACTGTCTTAATAGAGTACCATTAAAGTATGTGAATGGGTAACATGCCACTGACTTCACAGAGTACTGAAATGGAAGACTGAAAGGGAAGAAGTAATGGTGCTAAATATACACAAGGAGGAGTTGACAGTGTTAGAAATGGAAGACTTGGTTCAAATAGTGAGTGAGGGGAGAGGATGGGGGAAGAGGAGGTGGGAGAATGGAAGAGAAAAGGGGAGAAAAAGAGGGGGTGCGGTGGAGGGGAAGGAATGTTGGCAGTTCTTGCTAGGACTTTGTTTTTTCCATTATGTGTAAAACATTTGTGTGTGTGTGTGTGTGTGTGTGTGTGTGTGTGTGTGTGTGCGTGCGAGTGCATATTTTGATCTTCTCTTTGTAGGGAAACATGTAAATGATTCTGATAAAGGATGGCAGGTTTCCACATGATGCGTGAATTTGATCAGAAAAATCTTGCCAATGAATTGAAAAACAAGGCACCAGCATTTAAACCTAAACATGCATTCTCAGACTAGGAGTGAAATATGTTAGCAAAAACCAAAGCATTAGGGACCCAATGCCCTGTGTGAACAGACCTTAACTTTTCCTAGAGGTCAGCTTTATGAGAGTGGAGCCAGTTTTCTCTGCTTGAGCGTCCCTGTCTGTAAAGAGAAATAGATATAGCCATTGACAGCTTCACTGACTGGGGGGGGGGGGGGGGGGGGGGGGGGGGGGGGTTCAGGTGAGGGTATCAGTCAGGTAAGCACGTTCTTTGAACTTAATCTGAACTTTTGGGAGTGGTGGCTTTGACCAGTGCACAGTCTCTCCCTCCCCACCCACCCCCTTATACACCCCTCCCCACCCACCCCCTTATACACCCCTCCCCACCCACCCCCTTATACACTTCCAGCTTCCCTCTCTTATCCCCCTCCCCCAACTCCCTTCTTGTTGCCAAACACATACACCTGTGTGTGCACGCACGCACACACACACACACAAACACACACACACACATATATGCACACACATACACACACACACACACACATATGCACACACACACACACACACCACAACACACACACACACACACACACACACACACACACATTCTTAAAATATGCACACAAAGATAGTCTGAATTAAGTTTTAGAAAGAGTCGCATGCACTACATTCCTGTTAGACCACAAACTTCTGGTAAGCAAATACAGAAGAAGAAAAAACTGATTTAGATTATTCTCAGATTCTTGGATACAATAGAATTTTCCTTTTTTTTTTGTTTTACACTTTTTTTCTTTCTTTTTTTTTTAACCCCAGCTGGCTTTTTGCATCATTTTAGCTACATGTTTGTTTTCCTTAGTTGCTTTTGTTTTCCACTTCTTCATCTGTTTTAAGTCACCCCAAGCTTTTATTAACTTCCTGCTGCAAGCACAGTGTGTCTGAGGTGGTTCCCCCTTGATATTCAACACAGGATTGATGCGCTCTAGTTTTTGATGCAATGCAGTGTGTGACATGATGTGTAAACATTAGTTTGCTGTGTACCATCCACATTCTTCTTTTTATGTTTTTAAAAGAAATCTTTTTTGTTAGTTTCTTTTCCTTTTTGATTATTTGAAGTTTGCCTGTATTGCTGTTCACTTGGGAAATGAGAATTTCAAATGAAAAGTATGTGTATAGTTCGATACCTTTGGGCTTTGAAGGATTGGTGTCTGCTTTTCCCGTTTCTCCTTCTTTTTGTCTGTCTTCTGGTTTGTCTGTTTTAGTCTTTCTGTCTGTCTGCCTTTCTTCTTTTTGTCTGTCTTCTGGTTTGTCTGGTTTAGTCTTTCTGTCTGTCTGCCTTTCTTCTTTTTGTCTGTCTTCTGGTTTGTCTGTTTTAGTCTTTCTGCTCTGTCTGCCTTTCTTCTTTTTCTTTTCACTCTCTTGATGTTAGGTTTGTATGTTTGTCTCTGTTGTCTTTCTACAGTATTTTACATTTTGACCCATTACATAATATGTTTTGCTGTTTTTATTGTAATGTTGATGTTTCTCTACCGTATCATAGGGGGCCTAGACCTGTATTGTGCCTCATATAAAAAGTGGTCCTTGTAAATTCCTCAGAAGATGGTGCTCTGCTAGGACCCAGGTAATTGAATGACTGTGGAGGAGCTATGAACACTTCAGTCTGAAATGGCTGTTACATGACTCAACTAATTGTAGCATAGTGGACCCTACCAACAAGCATCCACTCCATTAAGGCCATCCAATACAGACCTTGTAGAGACCCTTTTCCTAAAAGACCTTGATAAAGGCTCTCTCAACACCCAAAACCACAATCAAGACCTTCCCAATAATGACCCTCCGTATAAAAACCCACCTAATAACGACCCTTGTAATAAAGATTTTGCTAAACCCTCTCCCTACAAAGACCCTTGCAGTAAAGACTTCCCAACAAAGAGCCTCTGTTAAAAGACTCGCACCAAGAACCTTCATAACAGTGACCTATAATATAAGGACCCTTCCTCTAAAGACCCTCCCCATAAAAACCCTCCCATCAAAGATAATTCCATTACAGACTCTCTTAATAAATACCATCCACATAAAGACCCTTCCACTAGAAACCCTCCATATGAGATCCCCTGTATAAAGACCTTTTGCATCCGTATAACTACCCTCCCTATAAAGATCCTTCCCACAAACACCCTCCCTATGAAGATCCTTCAAACAAGATCCTCCCAGTGAACACCCTACCAAAAGGATCTTCTCAATGAACACGTTCTCAGTAAAGATCCCCCAGTCAACACTTCCCAGTAAACATCCTCTCTTTAAAGACGTCCACATAAACACTGTCCCAATAAAAGGTCCTGTGAAGAAAGTCCCTCCAAAAAGGCCCTTACTGACAATGAAGGCCCTCCCAATGAAGACTTTCCCCAGGGATGAGAACAGCTCCGCCGTTCTCCGCCGTTCCGCCGTCTTTTAAAAAAAATCTCCGCCGTTCGAAAAAATCTCCGCCGAAAAAAAAAAAAGCTATCGCGATTTTTTGGCTCCCAATCTCGGCGAGACGCTCCGGCGAGATTCCCAAATGGGCTGGTTTTTACTCGGTTGACTCGGCCAACCACTGCACATCCGCTTACAGCGCCGATCGACGAGTGTCATTTGTGAGTCATGGCGTCGAACGAAATCGCAAAAAAAAAGGAAAAAAATATCCCAACCGTTGGAAAGAAAACTGGCTCGAGGAAGAGGTGTGTGGGAGTAGGAGTTGGAGAGAGCATATGCAAAAGCAGTGAAGAGCAGGCGTTATGTGTTGCTTGCAACAAGAAAATCAGCTTCGGAAGTCGTGGCTTCATTACGATTGCTGGTGTTAAATTAGTGTTGATTTTGACTAAGAATAGCATTAGTTAGTATAAAAAAAGAGTTCAATGAGAGGTGTAATTTTGGACTAAGACTCAATTGAAAGACTTCATTCAGTGGTGTAGGTGTTTCACAGGTCGTATGAGGCCTACACTACAGATCAACCTTGAGAACTGTAGGCCTAAATAAAGAAGTATCGAAAGACAAATGCCAGCATAGAGTGTGTTCTACCAAGGACACACTGAAGCAGAAAAGAAAAAGGCCTACTTCTACTACTACTAGCAGGTAAGGCCAAATTGTTTTTGTATTTATGTGCCTTTTGTGAAAAACTGAAATATAGTTTAGTTTTAATAGTAATGCCTTGTGTGAAATGTGATTTTAATAACAGAATGTAGATAAATTTAGTTCAATTTAGATAAGGGCTAGAAACATATTTTGATGGTTTTAAATGTGGATTTTTCTTGTTTATATATTAAAAATGCTTCAGCTTCAGGGGGCGCTGCCCCCTGACCCCCGCAGGGGCGTTGCCCCCTTGACCCCACTGGGGGCTCTGCCCCCAGACCCCAACAGAAAAATCTCCTCTGCTTTTTAAAATCTGTTCTCATCCCTGTTCCCAATAAAGATCCTTCCTATAAAGATTCTCCCAATAAAAACTCTCACAGTTCAGACTCTGCCTGTAAAGACTCTCCCAATAAAACCATTCCAATGAAAACTCTGTCTTTAAAAACCCTCCCTGTAAAGACTCCTCCAATAAAGAACCTTCCCCCAGTAATGACCCCTTCTTTGAAGACCTTAACAATAAAGACCTTCGAAAGGAACACACTGTATAAAAACCATCCCAGTAAAGACCCTCCCAACAAACACACACCCTATAAAGACCTTTGAAAGGAACTCACTCCCTATAAAGACCCCTCCAACAAACACACACCCTATAAAGACCTTTGAAAGGAACTCGCTCCCTATAAAGACCCCTCCAACAAACACACACCCTATAAAGACCTTTGAAAGGAACTCGCTCCCTATAAAGACCCCTCCAACAAACACACACCCTATAAAGACCTTTGAAAGGAACTCACTCCCAATAAAGACCCTCCAACAAAACACACACCCTATAAAGACCTTTGAAAGGAACTCGCTCCCTATAAAGACCCCTCCAACAAACACACACCCTATAAAGACCTTTGAAAGGAACTCACTCCCTATAAAGACCCCTCCAACAAACACACACCCTATAAAGACCTTTGAAAGGAACTCACTCCCAATAAAGACCCCTCCAACAAACACACACCCTATAAAGACCTTTGAAAGGAACTCGCTCCCTATAAAGACCCCTCCAACAAACACACACCCTATAAAGACCTTTGAAAGGAACTCACTCCCTATAAAGACCCCTCCAACAAACACACACCCTATAAAGACCTTTGAAAGGAACTCATTTCCTATAAAGACCCCTCCAACAAACACACACCCTATAAAGACCTTTGAAAGGAACTCACTCCCTATAAAGACCCCTCCAACAAACACACACCCTATAAAGACCTTTGAAAGGAACTCGCTCCCTATAAAGACCCCTCCAACAAACACACACCCTATAAAGACCTTTGAAAGGAACTCGCTCCCTATAAAGACCCCTCCAACAAACACACTCCCTGTACACACCCTTTCTACAAACACACTCCCTTTAAAAACCCTCCCAACAAACACATTCCCTATAAAGACCCAACAAACACACTCCCTATAAAGACCCAACAACAAACACATTCCCTATATAGACCCTTCCAACAAACACACTCCAATAAAGACCCTCCCAACAACACACTCCCTATAAAGACCCAACAAACACACTCCCAACAAACACACTCCCTATAAAGACCCTCCCAAGAAACACACTCTTAATAAAGACCCTCCCAACAAACACACTCCCTATAAAGACCCTCACAACAAACAGCCTCCCTATAAAGACCTGGCAACAAACACACTCCCTAGAAAAACACTCACAACAAACAGCCTCCCAAAAAAGACCCTCAAAACAAACACTCCCTATAAAGACCCTCAAAACAAACACACTCCCTATAAAGACCCAACAAACACACTCCCTACAAAGACCCAACAAACACATCCCTATAAAGACCCTTCCAACAAACACATTCCCTATCAAGACCCTTCAACAAACACACTCCCTATAAAGACCCTTCCAACAAACACACTCCTATCAAGACCTTCCAACAAACACACTCCTATAAAGACCCTTCCAACAAACACACTCCCAGTAAAGATCCTCACAAGAAACACACTCCCGGTGAAGGCTCTCAAACAAACACATTCCCAATAAAGATCCTCACAAGAAACACACTCCCAATAAAGATCCTCACAAGAAACACACTCCCTGTGAAGGCTCTCACAACAAGGACTCTCGCAACAGCAACCAGTTTTTTGACTGTCAGTGAATGACTAATGAAATAGTCACTTCAGTGCAGACTGTCAGTGAATGACTAATGGAATAGTCACTTCAGTGCAGACTGTCAGTGAATGACTAATGGAATAGTCACTTCAGTGCAGACTGTCGGTGAATGACTAATGGAATAGTCAGCTTCAGTGCAGACTGTCGGTGAATGACTAATGGAATAGTCACTTCAGTGCAGACTGTCGGTGAATGACTAATGGAATAGTCACTTCAGTGCAGACTGTCAGTGAATGACTAATGGAATAGTCAGCTTCAGTGCAGACTGTCAGTGAATGACTAATGGAATAGTCACTTCAGTGCAGACTGTCGGTTAATGACTAATGGAATAGTCACTTCAGTGCAGACTGTCGGTGAATGACTAATGGAATAGTCACTTCAGTGCAGACTGTCGGTGAATGACTAATGGAATAGTCAGCTTCAGTGCAGACTGTCGGTGAATGACTAATGGAATAGTCAGCTTCAGTGCAGACTGTCGGTGAATGACTAATGGAATAGTCACTTCAGTGCAGACTGTCGGTGAATGACTAATGGAATAGTCAGCTTCAGTGCAGACTGTCGGTGAATGACTAATGGAATAGTCACTTCAGTGCAGACTGTCGGTGAATGACTAATGGAATAGTCAGCTTCAGTGCAGACTGTCGGTGAATGACTAATGGAATAGTCACTTCAGTGCAGCTGTCGGTGAATGACTAATGGAATAGTCACTTCAGTGCAGACTGTCGGTGAATGACTAATGGAATAGTCACTTCAGTGCAGACTGTCGGTGAATGACTAATGGAATAGTCACTTCAGTGCAGACTGTCGGTGAATGACTAATGGAATAGTCACTTCAGTGCAGACTGTCGGTGAATGACTAATGGAATAGTCAGCTTCAGTGCAGACTGTCGGTGAATGACTAATGGAATAGTCACTTCAGTGCAGACTGTCGGTGAATGACTAATGGAATAGTCACTTCAGTGCAGACTGTCGGTGAATGACTAATGGAATAGTCACTTCAGTGCAGACTGTCGGTGAATGACTAATGGAATAGTCACTTCAGTGCAGACTGTCGGTGAATGACTAATGGAATAGTCAGCTTCAGTGCAGACTGTCGTGAATGACTAATGGAATAGTCACTTCAGTGCAGACTGTCGGAATGACTAATGGAATAGTCAGCTTCAGTGCAGACTGTCGGTGAATGACTGACAGGATAGTCGGCTTCAGTGCAGACTGATCACATTTTCTTCCTCCTTTTCCCTTCCATGCCTCCACCACCAGCACCACCCACCCACCCACCCCCCACCCATGTTTTTTGTGGAAATGGAGTTGTGGCAGAGTGCTGTCTTAATGACACAGAGGGCGTGAGACACCTTACTGTCAACAGAGAGAACAGATGGTGATGGCCAGGTGCTTTTCACCCATCGTCTTACAGCATTGGATCCTGATTATCTGGACAAAGTCCCACCTGCAGTTTTCTGTGGGTTCTTTTTCCTGTGAGCACCACACTGTTACACACGGTTGCACACTGTTACATGTGTTACTGCTGTTTTTCATGTAATTCATACAGCTGGTAATGAATTCTGTTGCTGACTCCTCACTGCTCTACAGACAGCCAGACATCTCTTTACTCAGAAGGAGCAAGTAGAACCCAGGGTGGGAAGCTGAAAGGGGGGAGGGGGATGGAGTTGTGGGGGGGTGGGGGGGGGGGGGGGGGTGAGCAGGCAGATATTTTTAAAACCTACTTTTCCTCAGGACAGCTGAAAATTATCTGAGAAAATACTAACCCTAAAAGATCTGTCGGTTGTAATGAGTTTGTGAGGAAATCTCCATGTTGACAATTGCAGAGCTGCCAACTACCTATGATTGCCTGTTGTTTTCGACTGAATTGATCGCACACTACAGAATTATGCATTTGTTAAAACAAACAACCATGAAATAGAATTTATATTATCATAATATCAGAACTTTGTGAACAGCCCACAGTGTTTCATTAGAAAGATTGTGTTGCTGACCCAGAAGCAAGTGCAGATTGATGTCACTTGTTAATTTTGCTCAGCAATCATTGAGAATTTTCTCCTCATTTCACTCTCGCAAGAAAAAATTGAAATAAGAAAGTGATGCTGAGGAGAGGAATCCTAAAAGATGTCAAACAGCAGTTCAAACAGATTTACTTGGAATTTCCTACGTTCAAGCTTCATGATCAGCAAGTTCCAGGCATGGAGCAAGTTGCCTTGACAAGTTTTCTGTGGATGTGCACTACTGTCTGTGTGTCTTTTCATCTGTGTGTGTGTTTCTGTGTTTTTGATATACATTACAATGTGTTTTTCTCTGTGTGTGTGTTTCTTGTTTTTTGATATCCACTTACAATGTGTCTTTTCATCTGTGTGTGTGTTTCTGTGTTTTTTTACATCCACATTACTATGTGTCTTTTCATCTGTGTGTGTGTTTCTGTGTTTTTTTATATCCACATTACTACTGTAAATGTGCAGAAAACTATCAACTTAGCTGTAGCTATAACGATACTGCTTGAGTGAGGTTGGCAGTTCTGCAGTTGTGCCAGTGGGAGTGGAATGTATTGATTGAACAAATCTGAATGACATGAAAATCCGTCAGTATAATGTGTGTGTGTGAATTCAGATGGATCGGTCCCGACGTGAGGCGGACGAATCGATGGCAATGCTGGATGAACAGCAGAAAGAGGCTTCACGTCTGCAACACACCAGTGAGGTGGAACTGGAGAAAGTGGTGAGTGGTGTGTGTGTGTGTGTGTGTGTGTGTGTGTGTGTGTGTGTGTGTGTTTACATTTGCATATGTGTGTTTGTGTGTGTGTGTGTGTGTGAGTACAATCATGGGTTAATATGACAATAAATTGGTTTCAGTCAGTGTGTGTGTGTTTACGTTTG
>CM031625.1:14546930-14619430 GCA_018398815.1 Conus ventricosus | reverse complement strand
TGAGCTCACGCCAAGGTAAACTTGCTGTGTTATTTCTTGGACAGTGGGATAATACAAAGCTGATAGCTGAGCTTCTGTGGTAAACTAGCAGTTTATTAACTTATTGGTGACTATGACAAAGCTAATATACAAGCTGAAGCTGGCTTTCTGTGGTAAACAAGTTATATTAACTTTTGTGTTACTATGGACAGTAGCATATATACAAAGCTGAGAGCTGAGCTTCTGTGGTAAACAGAGTTATTAACTTATTGTGACTATGACAGTCAGCATATATACAAAGCTGAGCGATGAGTTCTACTTAAAGGTTTAAACTAGTTTGCTATTACCTTGGAGAGTAAGCTGAGTTTGCTATTACCTTGAGAGTAAGCGAGTTCTGCTATTATCTTGACATTTTGACTTCTGAACTTGCAGGGAAGATAAAGTGAATACTGTTGTTGACTCTCGCACAGGGACAGTAGGATGGTGATTGCCTCCAAGGTCAAGTGATTTCTGTCATTGTCCATTACAGACAGGTCATGTCAAATTGACTGGTCAGCTTACCGCCAAGAACTCTGCTGTCATTCAGACAGAAAGTGCAAGGCTAGCTGCCTAGTCGTACTGCCAAGTTGAGTTGAAAACCGAGATTTATTTTCACTCTGATAGTCAGGTAAGTCCAAGTTGATGGCACTTGCAGCCAAGGTGACCTGATGTGTTTTTGTTATTAACCTCTCTCATATTACAAAACTAATTGATAGATAGACTAATTGATTGGTAAACTGATTTGTGTTATTTCTCGGACAGTGGGATAATTCAAAGCTGATTGCTGAGCTTATTGCAAAGAAAAAATTGAACACTGTATGATTAGTCTGACAGATAAAACAAACTTGATCACTGAGCTTACTGCTATAGTAAACGGTGTTCTGTGATAATTTTTCTCACAAAGCTTAGAATATAGCTTTCTGACATGAGAACCTGAGTCTGTTGTTTCTGTGACATTCTGATACAGCCAGACCTACTGTACACCTGAGTCTGTTGTTTCTGTGACATTCTGATACAAGCAGACCTACTGTACACCTGAGTCTGTTGTTTCTGTGACTTCTGATACAGTTCAGTCATATGGTGTGTTTGAGGTGGTTTAGTAAGATTTCATTGTGCAACCGTGGCTGACCACAGGTGGAGAGTCGTGGGAGCCGTTTGATGTCTCGACAGAAGTTTCAGCGACAGCCAGGGGAGGAGTCGACTGCTGCAGGCAAGTGGAGAATGCGAGCGGCGCATCAGGAGCGGGATGACGCCAACAAGGAACTGGCGGCCCAAGTCTGCCCGCAAGGAGGGAGGCCCGCACCAGCTGAATGTAAGTGCAGTGGGTTTTTTCTTTCGTTTTTTAAAATTTTTCTTTCTTTCTCCTGTCTGGTAACCCATGGTATCTTACTGACATTTAAACACTGCTCATCTAAACGCTCATGTACTCGCTCCACACCCCAGCCTCAGCCTATTGCAGACTCTGCGCCTGCAGTACTTTCAGAGTTACCAATATCAGGTAGCCAGGAGGCCACCATCGGGAGGACACTCTCAGTGCTGTGCCGCTACACTACATTGAAGACATTGAACAGTCTGTTCTCATTTAACATTTGCAGGACAAAACCTTCATTTGACAACTTTGGTCTGTGGCCTTGTGTTCTTTGTGTTTTGTGTGTGTGTGTGTGTGTGTGTGTGTTTGAGGGGGGAGAAGGGGGCGGATGGTCTGCCTGATGTCTGTCAGTAAGACCTGCGGGACTTAGCCACGGCCTCGCGCAGAGCCAGCACTGAGTCCCTCTACGATTACCGATGGGAGAGATGGGTCTCCTGGTGCTCGTACAACTCTGTCCCCCATGATCGCCCATCCAATATCCAGATAGGCAACTTCTTATCTCGCCTATCCTCGGCGCGTAAACTATCTGCTAGCTCCATCGGGGGCTACAGGTCAGCTATCTGCACCACTGTCCGCCAACTCGGCGGACCCTCCTTTGAGAATGACTTCCTTCTCAGAGAGATCTCCAGGGGGGTGGCTCTACGTGAGTCCCAGTCCCCAAGGCGCATACCCTTTGGGACCTCTTTATTGTCCTTGACGATCTCAGAAAACCCCCTTTCGAGCCCATCGCTTCCATTCCCTTTAACCTCCTGTCCCTGAAAACCACATTTCTCCTCGCCTTGGCTTCGGCCAGAAATTCATGCCCTCAGCGGGGACCCCAGAGACATTGCCTTCCACAGGGACGGTTCTGTCTCCTTGAAGTTTCTCCCCAAATTCTTAGGTAAAAATCAGGAACCAGGCTCTTCCTCTCCCTCCCTCGTCATCCGCTCACTGGCGGATATCCTGGGAAGACAGGAAAGTGGGGGGACATGGACCTGTGCCCGTCTAGGTGTCTGAGATACTACTTGGAACACTTGCGCCCCAGGCGCTCCTCCCAGAGACGTCTCCTCATCTCCATTAACCCCAACAACGCTAAAGACATCTCGGCTGGCACTGTCTCTAGGTGGCTTTCCAGGACGGTCAGATCTGCCTACGCCCAGGCGTACAAGGATCTCCCCGTCGTATCCCCCCGGGCCCATGAGGTCAGAGCGCTGGCCACTTCCGCGGCGTTCCAGCACTCTGTCCCCGTGTGCCATCTATTAGAGGCAGCCTTCTGGCATTCGGAAAATCCTTTCATAAACTTTTATTTAAGGGACATCGACCAGGGCTGATGGTTCTAAAGGGATCTCTTTTGTGGCGGCTAATGCAGTTATATCAGTTCCGCCTTCTAACCCCAAGAACCATTAGGGCACTCGGCCCTCCTCCAATTCCTTTAAATTCTGCTATGGTCTGACATGGTAAAGTATATGACGCCAAAATGGGGAGTTTTTATTATACTCCGTTTAGCTAGAATACTTACCATGTCAGACTCTAATGCCCGCCCTACCTTCCCTCTAGCGCCAAGGTTCTCGGGGTTACCTTGGTGCAGGCCTCGCTGAATGAGGAACAGGAAGCGGACATCGGCTCTATGCCTACGGCAGAAGTAGGGTGGGCGTCAATGTGACCATCTTATTACTGCATTAGCCCTCTTGACAGGCGAGAACCCGCTAGCGCCCAACCGGAAATCACACGGCTAAAACGCTGAGCAACTGCCAGCGCCCGGTAAAACACGTGGCAACAATGGGTGCCGCCATATTTCTCGTAGAAAAGGAAGTCTCGCGAGAACGTGACTTCCTTCTTCCTGTGGCCATTTACTTCCGTTTGCAAAAAACCGCGAGTCGATACGTGCCGTAGTTCTCGAGTTACGAATTTTTAAAGTTTTGTGGTCGAAATGCTGTTTTTCGCCATCGCTAACATTGATTTCTGCCGTTCTATAACGAGATTTAGTGATGAAGATACTGTGATTTGTAGGATTTACGGCATAAGACTTAGTGAAAGTGCTGGGTAATGAAGCTTAGAGTGACCTAGATTTCGACTGGGATGATGTTCCAGGTATGATTCGGAAGAACGTTCTGAAGAAGATTTTTTTTTCCCCCCCGAGTAAATGGCTCATATGATATTCTTCAAACTTATGATATAGCAACATAATATTCGTAGGAATTTTTTAAATTATTTTCATTTCACTATTTCCTTTCCTCTCTTTTAAATTAATTTTTAAATTGGGTAACCATGTTCAAATTACGGAGTTACTTACCTTGCCGATGGGTTTTCGGTGTAACTAAGCTCGGGTAAGTGCATACTAAAGACGGTTAGCCACGAAAAAATTTGGCCTGGCAGAGCTGACTAACTGCCATTGAATGCTATGGTCTGACATGGTAAGTATACTAGCCAAACAGGGAGTATAATAAAAACTCCCCATCTTGCACAGTTGTTAAAAGGTGAAGGCCTTCTGTAAGGTCATGATATTTTGTTTGTGTTGGGAGCCTTTTTTGATGAGATGCTGTGTCCAGTGTATGTGTTTCTGATTGGGGTCTGCATTCATCAGACTTGCCTTACCCGTTCTTGCCTGTCAGAGGGGAGGGAGGCTCCATGGTGCATATCATGTGACAGATCACTGCATTAATGCTTTCCAGCCGAGAGCGGCGCGACGGCACGATTCCGTGCTGCGCACGCTGGCACACAGCGCTCATTCCCTGCCGACGCACAGATTTGGCCACTTTTTAATTTATTTTTACGGTAGCTCTACAGCAACTGACGGTCTTGTGTTAGGTGTCACAGGAAAGAACAAACACTCAACTCCCCTCATCACCAGATCCACTTTGTAATACGATTTCAAGCACTTCATTGAGCGAGAAATTGCTACCACCCCTTTGCCTGACCGACATTTTTTCTGGCACAGGAAATACGTGCGCGCCGCGTGGTGCCGCCGCTACTTTCTTTGTTTCAAAGCTCCTGGGGTCAGCCAAGTTCACAATAGGCCACTGAAAGTATGGTCGACAACTCGTTCCAACATCCCCAAGACTAGTTACAGAGGTTATTTCCCTTGGACCATTTCATGGAAAGTGTAGGAATTTTTTATGTTCCCGTCGTCTGATTGTGGACGACACGGCAGAATGTACTGCTGTCTGTCCGTCATCCGGACTTGGACGACGCGCCTCAAGGGAGAGAAATCCTGTCGTCCACTTTTGTCACGACTCGGCTGGTAAAGGTTAAACATGTTATTGATGCTGGGATATGCACAACGGAAGGCACAGACATGTCACTGCAGATCTAATGAAGACTTTGTACTAAGATGTTCTGTCTGATGTGATTTTTTTTATTTTTTGAAGCAGATTCTTTCATTTTTCATTTAATCTGACCAAAATGTGTTTCATGATCAACTTTTTTTTTTAGATAAGTCTTTCAGGACATGATTTGGGTTTTTGTGGCGATGTTTCTTATGGATAATGTCCCATATTCATAATGCTTTTAGCCCAGATTTGGCATCCATGATTGGCTAGGATAATATGCAACATGTATATGTTCTGATGCAAACTGCAGCTTTTTACTAGACAACACAACATGGTTGACAATTCACAGAAGAGTCTGTGATGGTGGGTACTGTAGAGTTTGTCATGCTTAGCTTTGTGTTTCAGCTGAGGCTGGAGGAGAAGGGGAGAGAATCAGGGGTGTTGACACGGCAGCTGGAGAACGCCCTGAGTGACCTCAGACAGCAGCAGGACAATGCTCGTGACCGTTTCGCTTCCAAGGTACTTTTGTCTGGGCTGTTGTGTCCTAGAGGCCCTTCCTGAATTGGTACCTCAGTGGCCATGTGTTTAAACATCAGCACCCTGTTGAACTGTGGTGTGTAAAGTCATGATTTTAGGAGGGGCACAGTGTCTTGTTCTTAATCAGGGGTGGGATTTTTCCGCGGATCGCGGATTTCCGCGGTAGATCCTTGTTCATTCCGCGTAACAGCGTGTCAGTTCCGCGGAAGCGATCTGTGATTCTCATTCATGTCTTCAAAAACATCGGGTGTCATTTATCCACAAACTGTTGGACATTCTTAAACGGCTTCGATTCGCAGTTAACTTGGTAACTTTCTCCTTCCGGTTTTGTGATCTTCAAAATGGCGACATGTCGAAGAGACGTCGTTTCACGCGGAGAAAATGTTTCCTGCGACAGTTCTTTGAAGAACAAGTGGAAGTGGGACTGGTTGGAGAGTAAGGTGGATGATGATGAAGTGATAGGCCAGTTCATAGCCAAATTTAATACCTGTGGCCTTGCTTACTGCAATCTTTGCCGAGTGCAAATAAATTACAGTTCACGAGGAAAAGTTGCTTTTGTGGATCACATTAAAAGCAACAAGCACAAGACAGCTCTGGATCAGCGGACAAAATTAATGCATGCTAGATGTCTAGCTCCACACTTGGGAGCTGGACATCTTGCATTAATTTTGTGTGCCATTAGGTTGAAAAGGAACTCCTCTCATCTACACTTGGTCCAAGTTGTTAAAGATAGTAAGTATTAGTATAGTTGATTTTTATAGCTTTTTGTGTTAAAAAAAAAGGTAAGCAAGTGGGGTAACGTTTGCTCCTATAAGAAAACCTGACACAGAGTAACTTTTATTCAAGACTGGCACAGCCTTTTAAACTTGAATAAAGTCAGACAAATACATAGACAAACAATCTAATAGTGGGGGAAAAAAAACAAGCGCAGGCCAACAACTGAACTGTCCTCATAATAATGACTTGTCAAAGATTTGGACTTAAGGAGGGGGCAGTTTGAAGATGGAGAAACTGGTAACATGAAATTAAGAAAATATATTACAGATATGAAAACTCTTCACTAGTTGTACAAGGGAACCATCGCAATCCCTTTTGAAGGCAGATATATTTGCCTTTTTTATACAAATATATCTGCCTTCAAAAGGGATTGCAATGGTTCCCTTGTGCAGCTAGTGAAGAGTTTTCATAGATCTGTAATATATATATTTCTTAATTTCATGTTCCAGTTTATCCATCTTCGAACTGCCCCCCCCCCCCCCTCCTTAAGTCCAAATCTTTGCCAAGTCATTATTGTGAGGACAGTTCAGTTGTTGGCCTGCACTTGTTATTTTCCCCCACTATTAGATTGCTCGTCTATGTATTTGTCTGACTTTATTCAAGTTTAAAAGGCTGTGCCAGTCTTGAATAAAAGTTACTCTGTGTCAGGTTTTCTTATGGGAGCAAACGTTACCCCACTTGTTTACTGTTTATTGTTTACTGTTCCCTGCCTCATTTCATTTCCAATTTAGAAAAAAAACCAATATTGGCTTTTTCCTTTAAAATGTGTTAATTTCAGTCTCAAAATGCACCAGATTGCACAGAATTGAATGTAGCAACACAAAATTTTCCGGGGGGGGGGCATGCCCCCGGACCCCCCTAGACTGTTTTCTCTTTTTTCCTTTATGGAGAGTCCCACCCCTGTTAATGCACAGGCAAGCTTTAATCCAATGGAAGCTATGCTGGTGTGTAGCCTGACCATTGAATCAGATGCAGTTGTTTGAATTAGATGTAGACAGGTTGGATGTCGCTCTTTTCCGGAACAAAGGCAATTCTGATTTTGGAAAAAGATCAAAGATGTATATGATGAAGGGAATGTTAGTTTGATAGAAAAATCATCCAATATTATGCAGTGCGTTTGGTGATGGGCAATAGAAACAATTAAAGGTAAGCATATGTGCCTTTCTTACTTTTTTGTTTATAGAGTATAGTGCTATACGTTGTTGAATTGCAGAAATTTACAAATAGCACTCATGAAACATCTTTCTGGATGTTTTAAAAGTAAACTCACAGATTGTATGTTTATGTAAATTTTCTATAGGCCTGTTGAATTTTTAAAATTAGGCCAACATTTATGTGGTGAGATGACAACGGATCTGTTTTTAGTGCATGGCCAGTAAGCTAAAACTGTCCTGAGATATAGCTAGCTGCTGAGGCTGGCAAGATGTTGGGTTTACTAAAACAAATACGAGGCTGTTCAGGGGGATGAGGCATAGCCCCTATGGGAGGCTGGAGGTTCATTCAGTAGCAGTGGTACCCACACCTGATAGAGTCTGTTCAGGGGGACTGAGGCATAGCCCCTATGGGAGGCTGGAGGTTCATTCAGTAGCAGTGGTACCCACACCTGATGAAAATTTCTGTTTTTCTGTGACACTGTCTCACTCGGGCTTCTCTGACTCGGGCTTTTCCCCTTCAAATCTTCCATCACAGTCATCTCATTTGTTCCAGTGTGACCCATTCATCTGACCTTGTTCCAGAAAGCTTTGACATTCAAAAAAAAAATAAGAAGAAAAATATGAACTCTGTTGTTAAATTTTATATCGGCTTTTCTGTTGTCTTTTTAGAGAATGTTATATTAGTTGCCTTTTTAGAGAATGTTATTTTAGTTGCCTGTTTAGAGAATGTTATTTTGCCAGCCTTGGGATGGGCAGTCTCTGGCAACCTTGGAATGATTTTTTTTACCTCTCTTGCCACAATTTATTACATGCTGTAACCAGATTGGGATATAGTTGAATAGAAAAGAGAAGCGAAATAGCCACGCGGTTGTCTCCCTCAGATTCTGGTTGGAGAATCTGCCTTTGATATGATGGTGACACATTCAAAGTTGGTCTTCAGTTTTACATGCTGTCTGATAGGTGTGCTAGATTTGAGACTGTTTTTAAGAATGGATTTGATCATTGCACTTGCACGTGGGTGTGTGGGTGTTGAAAAGCTTTGTGAAATTGTGAATTACAGATACTCACTATTTACACAACATAGTGAAAACACACTTCTAGACATAAAAGACAGCTGCAAGCCTTAAAGGTGACATGATTGTTTAATCAGCAAGAAAGAGTCTGTGGGTGTTTAAAGAAAGCAAGGGGGACTTTTAACATTGCAGCAGAAGGTTAATTTCATGATGATATGTTCTGGTTCCAGTTGGAATATTTATTAATGACTGTACCATGTTGTTTCACGTGTGAACTGTGTCCCTTCTGCATCTGTACTATGCTGCTCAAAATGCTCATTCTTTTTCCTTTTTTTTTTTGTCAGGAGAGGACGTACCAAAGTCGTGTCGTGGATCTGGAGTCGCAGTTGAGTCAGTGTCGGGCAGAAGTTGCTCGCATTAAGCGAGAGAAGGAGGAGGTTGGTCTGTTGATGCCGAATGTTGGAAGAAAGATCGTCGTTTTGATGTTGCACATTTTGTTATGCTGCTTTCTAGCTATGACTTATCATGAAGATTTATGTGAACGTGGGTGAAGAAGATATTGCTCAGTTTGGGTTTATCCTATACCAGTTAAAGAAAATGTATTTTAGAATGAAGAACAGTCAGTTCTGTCAATTTGTGATGATACACTTCAGGGTGAGAAAAGGTCATATAAGATTTGCAAATTTTTGTTAAATTTGAGAATTTTCGATGATGGTTTTCAGATCGAGAGCAAGATCTTAACATGTTAAAAAAACTTGTGGTAGTAGGTTTGAAATAAGAGAAACTTCATGTAAACTTTATGAACGTTTTTTAGAAAGCAGAATGATCAAAAGTTAATTGTGTACCTGTGATATATTCAGGGGGGGGAAAGGGGGTGGGGATGTGGGGAGGGGTTAAATCCATGACTTTTGCAAACCCGAGGTGAACTGTTTCAGAATGGGGAAAAGCAACTCACGGTTTTTTACCGAAATTTGACTGGAGCAGGGCCCACACCAATCGCAGCATGCAGAACTACCAGTTCCCAAGAACTCCTCCCAAAATGCCCTTCGGGGGAACCATTGGGTCCCACCCCTTGAAACCTCCCCCCCATGATGTTTTTTTTTTTATTTTGTTTTTTTTTTTTTTTTTTTGTTGTTGGGGGGTTTGGGGGGGGGGGTGAAATTTTTAAAATTGAATTAAAAGAAATATTTAAGTTTTTTAAAGAAAAATTTTTGGTTAGGGGGGTTTTTTTGGGGGGGTTGTTTTTTTAAGAATTTGAATTTATGAAATTGTGGTTTTTTATATTTTGTCCTCCAAAATCTGTTTTTTAAAACGAGTCCAAAGATCACCATTTTTCAGCACAGGAAAATCCTCCATTATTAACCCTCTGCATAGAAATTTTCCCCTTTTTACAGATTTTTTCTTTTGTAAATCCCCATTATTAACCCTTGCATAGAGAATTTCCCTTTACAACGTTTTTCTTTGGGAAGGGGTCCTTGTGCAGGATTCCCTTTTCATGAACACTTATTTTTAAAGTTTTTTTTTCCGAGATTTTTTTTTTTGCAGTGTACTGAATTACCCAAAACCCAAAAGACTGCATTCCTTAAAAAAAGATTGTCTGTAACATTTAGGTCTTTCCACTAGTTTACCCCCTGCCTTTATCCCTTTAAATTTTTCACTGACAAATTACACTTTTACGCGTTTCTGCTTGACACACCTCTGTTTCTTAACTGATGCTTTCATTTAATTTGTGCAAGTCATTAAATTTGTGAATGGCCATATGTTATGCCTTGAATAGTTTTTGTCACTTTTACTGAGCAAAAAGTTAATTGAGTTGACATGTCCTTTTTGGCGGGAGTTTCCGCCCAAGTCAGCTTAGAAAAGTTCGAGAAAGAAAAGGGTCCTAATTCATTGTACAACAGGTTAACAGTAATTTCTAGACAGCCAGGCTTTTACACATTTCTCAAACCTTTCTCAGCATAACAGCAAGTCAATTTTACACAAATTTTGCCCCCACAGTCACTCTGAATGAGAGGGTTTTAACAATGAAGTTTTTCACCACAGCACCAAGTGAACGGTTCAACAATGAGTTTGCCCCCATCCCCCTGAAGTGAATGGTTCAACAGGAAGTTTGTCACCACAGTCTCCGAAGTAAATTTTAAATTCAAACTCAGTGTTTTCACAAAAAAATAACAGTAACATACAACAGAAAATGGGAAGGGAAGTGACTAAAAATAAGGAAAGTAGGGGATTAAGTTTCAAAGAAAGGGGGAAACAAAGTAGCAAGTTTGGAAAATGATGTCAATTTGAAAGATGGGGTTCAAAGGGAATTTTACTCTTCACTCATTTTTTTTTCTTTCAAACTTTCGCCCTCAAAATTGTAGAAGAGATAGGAGAGGGTAAATTCACTTTTAAACAAACTGCATCCAAGTTATGCAAACACAAGTACAGTTCCTTGATATCTTTCGGACATTGTACTCCTATTTGAACAAGGCCATTTTTGGGTAAAGATGTAATTTTAGTGCATGTGAAAGAGTTTATAAACAGCAAGGGAATATACTCCAGCATAGGCTAGAGGTGCAGATGTGGGCGTGTTCAAGGAAACTGTTTTCTTACTGTCCTCAGTGAAGTGAAGACACAGCATTTTTCAACTGCTGACCTCTTGTCATTGTGATACGTGAATTCCTGTGGATTTTAATGCCTCAGATCTTTGAAAGAAGTGTGGGTCACAGAGTGTGAAACAGTCTTTTGAAGCATGTTTTTCTTCTAGACGCATGAGAATGTGTTTATACAGGCGAGAAAGAAAAACACATATGGTTAACAAAACTGCATATGGACAGTGGAGTGCCTGAACCCCTCTCCTCTTCATCCGCCCTTGCCATCTTTCAACCCCTGTGAAACCTTCGCCTTTCTTTTGTTTTTGTTTTTGAACGGAATGTGGAGTTAATTTTGTTTACATGTCACGATCTCATGAGAATGTTTCCCTGTAAGACACTGTCATTCCATAGTCTTTTCCATTGTGCAAACTTGGGTGACAAAACAACTGTTACACAAGCCTCAGCCGTCTTGATCACGGACAAGCTCTCCTCCCACCATCATCACCCTACTCCTCTCCCCTCTCTGCCTTTCCTTGTCTCCTTCTCTCAAATCACCTGGGAAGAGACTGATGTAAAAGTCTGATGCAGAGTCTGATGTAAAAGCAGAATACAGGTCTCAGAGCACATCAACTTCACATGGGCAGAGTCTGATGTACAAGCAGATACCGGTCTCCGAGCACGTCGACTTCACATGGGTCCGCTGAATCACAGTGTACTCATGTAAACTTGTATGGCTGTGCGTCCTCTGTAGGATCAGCTGGGAACCTGGTCCAGGCATTGGTTAAACAGTGCATTATTTTTCACAATTCCCTCCCTGGTGTAGCTTTTTTTCTTTTTTTCCACACATTTTCTTTTCTAAAGCGTTTATCACTTTGCTTTAGGTCCACCAGATTGATTCTTTGTGGAAGGAATCCAGCTTTTTATTGGGTTTGCTGGGGACTTAAGAATATTTGTGATAGGTTACATTTTTTACAGTATACACTTTGCATTTATAACCAACCTTTTCGTGTTCTTACATGAAGTAGTATTTTCTTTTTTCCCTTTTTAATCATTCCTGCCAGTTCAGGTACCTATTGCACACATATGTTGCATAGCAATGGCTCATGCCTGGGGCTTGGTCGGTTGGGTTTTGTTTGGCACTGTTGGCTTGTGACATTCAAACAGGATTTCTGCCTGGGCTTTTTTTTTTTTTAGATTGTGTGTGAACTGAGACAGCTCTGTGGCCCCTTAAGCATTTGGTGATCTTCAGTATTTGGTCAAGGTCGGGTGATTTTTGGAGCTTGGTCAAGGTCAAGGGATCTTTAGCATTTAATCAAGGTCAAGTGAAGTGTAGCATTTGTTCTATCAGGCAATCTTCAGGATTTGGTCCAGTTTAAGTAGTTTGTAGTGTTTAGTCGGAGGCAAGTGACCCATTGTGTTGGCCGAGGTCAAGAGATTTTAGTGATCTTTAGCATTTGGTCATTGTCAAGTGATCTTTGTATTAAGTCAAGATTAAGTGATCTTTGCATTTAATAAAAGTTAACAACTGTAAGTGTTTTGAAAACGTCAAGGGATTTATAGAAAGATAGAGATCAGGTGATTGTTGGTATCTGGCACAGGTTCCAGCAGCCTTTACCATATCGTCAAGGTCAAGTGATCTATAGCATTTTGGTGAAGGTTAAATGATCTGATCAGGGTTTTTTTCCAGCAAGGTCATGCAATCTTTAGCATGTGGTCAAGGTTAGCTGATGGTGGCATTTTTTCATCGTCAGGTCATCTTTGTATTTAATTAAGATTATCTTTCCAATTTGATCAGGGTTAAGTGATCTGCAGCATTGGTCAGTGTGAAGTTATCTTTAACTTGTGGTCCAGGTAAAGTGATCTTCATAAAACTCTGTCAAGATTTAGACTGTCTGGCTTTGTGTTAAGGTACTGCATTATCAGAGTAATCTCCCCTCCCAAAACCTCCATTCCCAGCCACTTCTTCCAAAAGGCTTTTTTTAAGTGGAGATGTTCCTTCCACATTTCCTTATATGCATATTAATGTACTGCTGTATCCATACACAATTTATTTAAAGTTTTAGTCTTTAGGATTTATTTGCCATAAATGACATTTATTCAAAATTATCTTTTTATTTGAACTTCAACAATCATGTGATTATGTAAATATGTAGTTTTGGATGGTTTGTGTTGTCTTTAATTTGTCCTGGAAGATTCAGTGTTGTAGAAACAGAAAGAAGTGTGTGTTTTTATTTATTTGTTTGTTCAGTTTTGATTTCTGTCTGCTCATTTGGAAAAAAAAAATGTTGATCATTTTGTTTCTGACTTATTTGTGAAAAAAAGCTGTAATTTTGGTTTCAGTTGTTTGTTATTGGTTCACATATGTGCGCCATTGCATGTGTCTTCCCCCCCATTTCCATTCTCCTGTGTATTGCTTTCTTTTCTTATAAATTCTTTTTCTCTTCTTTTGAAAAGGACAAAAAGTGGAAAAAAGAAAAGAAAAAAGAAACATAGAAAGATATTCATTTGAGAGAAATCACCAATGAGGTCATCAGCTTTGCTAGTGATTGGAATGTGTTGAATGTTTGGGTTCATAGAATATGACAGAATCTCTTCTATACCATGGATGTGGGAGTTTTTGTCTTTTTTCTTGTGGTCTAAGTGTTTCTTCACTATTGTGTGGGTCTGGTTGTGTTGTCGTTGTTGTAGGGGCAAGAGGTTTGTGAGCATGTTTGAAGAATGGTGATTTTGTGCAGTGGAAATTTTTTTTTAAATGACTGGAAGTCTTTTCAGAAAAAAACAGAAAAAAAGAAAATGCTTTAAAAGGGGTTTGGATGGCTAGTTCTTCTTTAATGCATTCCGAGAGTCTACATGACATATGAGTGAAATACATAAATTTTCATTTTGACCATTGTATATGAGACTCCCACTCATTTGCATGTTTGTTTGAGATATGATGATCACACAGCATTGGATTGCACTCAAAAGCATAAATATGGGTTTGGAAGAGTGCATACGTCCATTAATTAATTATCAGAATATTTTCATCATAGAATTGAGCCTAGTCCGCTTTTGGCAGAGGGGGGAAAACTTCCCGGGAAGCCTGATTTAATCTTTAGAACAAAACGAGGAACTCTAGCACGGTTTATGATGTCACCTGCCAGATGATTTCAAGGCATCCTTATTGTTAGGGTCCCAAAAACACAGGAAATAGAAAAAGGGGGAATAAAGATACTCAAATTGTCATGTTGACAGTTGTTTCGAACTATGGGTTTTAGTGTTCTTTGACTCTCTGAATGTAGAAAAGAGATACTTGTTTTCCCCACTTCCATCCACTATCCCCATTGCACCGGTGCACGCACACCCCATATGTATGCAGATACATTTTTGCCAGCACACATGCACTTGCACACACACATGTACACACACACACACCACACACAACACACACACACACACACACACATATGCGCACGCACATCATTAGGGGAATACTTTTTTTCATGAGACTTGTGACATTTGTAACTATGACTGCCCATTATCCTGTAAAACTTTTATCTTCATAGTTGATTTGCCTTGCCAGTGTTACATATTGACATAGCAATCATGGTTATATTTGTGGAAAAAAAACCTCCGTCCAATGCATTTGAATGTTTTGTTCCATTAGCTGGGGTTTTTGCTTTAACGACTGTGACATGACTGTCTGTATGTTTGTTCAGTCTCTGTCTGTCTTGCTCCTGTTATTTCTTTCTTTTCTCTCTGTCTCTCCTTCTCCAAGTCACTCTCTCACTCTCTCTGTTGGCTATATTCACAGCATAGAAATGATCTTTTCTCATGTTTTCACTTTGCACATGATCTATGTCCAAGTCAGAGCAATGTTTTATAGAGGTTCAGCCACAGTTGTGGTAGACAGTGATAAGGTGTTGTGCTGTCTCTCGCACAGCTCTATCAACAGTTTCGAATCAAAATCTAAACCAAATTACCATCAACAATATTGACACTATTACACTCTTGACCTATGGAAAGTCAACAGTCAAATCTACATCGACATACATGCCGCAAACCCCCTCAAGCCCATAATTTTCCTTAATGTCAAAACTGCCAAAATGGTTTTTAATGTATCAGCAGTGGAGGTCATAAATAGATGTCTCTTTGGGGGAACCATAGAACAGGGAATTTCAGAAACAGTAAATTGTAATAAAGTAGTGAACGTAACTGAAGGAGTTTTGATGTAACCGAAGAACTTTTGATGAAATTAAACCCCCTTCCTGAAAGCTTGTGCCCTAATATTTTGTTCATAAGCAGTTCTTCTTTTTGCCAACATAGCTTTGGGACCTAGTATGCGTAGGACAGTTTAACATTTCACATCCATTAAAGTCATAATTTTTAGCAGATTGCACGCCTGGAAACAGAAAATTATGTTACATTTCAATAAAAGCATCGAAGACCATGGAAATTGCATTTGTATTACTGACATTAACACAAATTCGGCTCCAACCATATTCAACTCATTTTACTCATTATCCAACTTCCTCGCATCTCTCAGAAAACATTCATTTTTGCAAATATTTTAATAAATCATTTAAATTTACTGTAATATTAGCTCTTACAAAGATGTGATACACAGCAAGCTGCCAAACATCAGAAGGTCACGAAGAAAACGATACACACACACACATTTGCATCGCTCATTTTGCATCGTCCTTTTGCTGCACTGGCAAATGTAATCATAAACCAAGATTCAATAAACAAAACAAAAACCATGGAATGGTGCATGTCTGGTAAACATGATGGTGGTGATTTCTGATGGGCTCCCAATCTGAATGAGTTTTCTTGATGGGAAAGTACATTTCAAATTATTTATTCCTTATCTTTTATTACATTTATTCCTTTGAGGTAACATAAATCTTTGTGATATGATGTACTAATCCAATATGAAAACGGCAGACCCAGACAGTGCACATGGTACAAATATGTATTTTCCAACTGAATTCTCATTTTTCGCTTCTGGGCAGCACTCAACTCTAGTTAAAACAAGTTGCTTTAACCATCAGCATTTGGCATCTGGAATGGATTGATGAATACAACTCTAGTTAAACCAAGTTGCTTTAAAAATCAGCATTCGGGGATCTGGAAATGAATTGTGAATAAACTCGAGTAAAAACAAGTTGCTTTAACAATCAGCATTTGGCATCTGGAAATGAAATTGATGAAAACAATTCGATGATATCCTTCAATGATGTTTTGTTTTCACTGTGATTCTTACTTCAAACATCTTGCGGTTAAAAAGAAATCATGTAACATAAAATGGCTAAGTTTCTAATTCATCATGTCCCCATTTAATTTCTTTCACATCAAAACATTCAAGAATTTGCATTTTGCTTCAAATACACTTTTCTCAAACGCCTACAGCTGGGACCATGCGAGTCTTGCAACATTGTAGAAAGGGTCTACCCCACTCTCTGCTGCACTTGATGCAGTGTAAGCAAAATATGGTGTTGGCAGGTAGAATTTATTCTTCATGAGTATTTATGTGACCATTGTTATGTATTGCACTGAATCAGAATATGTTGGAAGGAAAACAACTGTTATTGTTGTTTGATGCATGTTCTACTTATGGAGTGTAACCGACCATATGGCAGCATGTATCAAGCTATCATGATTAAATCTGTGGGACTTCCAATGAAGTATTCCCCTCCGTTTTGTTCGTGTGAATCCATACGAATCGGTCAACAAGTCATCTGCCTGCCAGTAGCAAGCAATATCAGAACCACATCAGTTACTGGGTGAAAATTATTTTTTTCCACTAGGGGAATTAATGGTAGACACTACTGGTAGAAAAACCAACCCATCTCGCTCACCCTTTTTCACATGCAAGCTACTCACCCCTCTCACCTCTGTCACATGCAAGCTACTCGAGCACATCTGCCGGCACATCCTTGACGCACTTGGAGAAACGGCATCCTCACCAACCTGACCATGCTTTTGCAGCGGATACTCCTTCGACACTCAATTTCTTTTAACCAGCCCCTGATCTTTGCAATCCTTTGACCACCAGCACCAAGTCAATGTGGCGACCCTAGACTTCTCGAAGGTTTTTGATACTGTCCCCCCCCAGCGTCTCCTCCACAAATTGCTGGCTTACGGTATCGGAGGCAGCCTCCACACCTGGCTCACAAACTTTTTGACACATGACCAGCCGCCGTGGCGAAGTGGTTAGCGTGGCGGACACCCGGCTGGGAGGTCGTGGGTTCGAATCCCATCAGAGTCATGTGGGTTTTTCTGCCCCGACCGGCTCATACCCAGAGTTGAGTTTGCTGCAAACTCAGTTGGGAAGACTGGGACCACACAGTCGAGTTTCATCCACTTAAAGGATGCGTCTCTGAGTGTTGCTCAAATTTCATGACCAACACTGCAGGTGCCTGCATCTCTCGGGCCTGGTTGACACCAGGATATATTATGAAAGGAAGCGTAGAGTACAGCCCTGTCCTGTAGTCTCAGACCGAAATGGAAATCCGTAGCATCATCTTAATCATCCTCATTTCTCATCGATCAGCATTAAAAAAAAAGTCTCAAATTCTGTGGCCCTTCATGCCCTGTTCTCATGGTGACCTCAGTTTCGATGTCCTCTCCACGTCTGTGGCCTTGGTTTGGTTCCGTCAGGGTCACCGGTATCGGCGAGTCCATGGGGGTTCGGACATGGTGGCGCCCTCCGAGGGAGAGCTCACTCACGCCGAATCCACGACTAAGCAATTATTGTCATCAGTAGGTGGCTTAGTAGGTGCTGTCCTGCATATGTTAGATCAGAACAGGCGCCACTGAACACCACTGAAGTGACTCGGCAGCAGTGCTGTGTCTCCTCCGGTGGGTTGCCTCTTGACGACTTGACATTGACTGCTCCCTGTGGATTGCCGGTGCTGGGGCTGCGGCGGGGCCGACCGGGTTGTGGCTGTGGATGGGGTGTCGGAATGAGCGCTTGGCTTGGGTGCACTGCCTCTGAGGTGGTGCAGAAGTTGGGACAGCAACAACAACAAAACCCAAAAAACAAAAAAACCCAACCTTTTTGACACATAGGAAGATGGCTGTAGTGATAGAAGGCGACTCAACGGACGAAACTACTGTGGACTCCGGAGTTCCCCAGGGAACATGTCTCGGCCCGCTCCTCTTCCTGTGTCATATCAACAACCTGCCCGTCACCGTCTAGTCACAGGTCCGTTTGCTGATGACTGCCTCTTGTACCGCAAGATAAACACTTTTCAAGACCACCTACAACCTCCGCCAACTTGAAATCTGGGCCTCCAACTGGGGCATGAAATTTAACCCAAAGAAATGCTATATCCTCAGCATCCAACAGTCCTCCAACTACATCCACTCCCTCTGTGATACCCCCCTCCAACACATTACCTCCAACCCGTACCTCGGCATCCTTTTCTCCAACGATATGAAGTGAGGCACCCACATAGCCGACATCTCAAGGAAAGCAAGCAGCACCCTAGGCTTCCTCCGCAGAAACTTATGCTTCTTTCCCCAACACTGCAAGAAAAACGCATACCTAGCCCTCATCCGCCCACTCCTAGAGTACGGATGCATTACCTGGTCCCCATACCTGCAGCAAGGCATCAACCAGCTGGAAAAAATCCAATGCCTCTCTGCCAGATTTATTACTGGTGACTACTCCACCAGATCCCCCGGCACCATCACCAGCATGCTGTCAACCCTGCAGCTGCCAACGCTACAGCAATGTAGAAGTGACCTACGTCTCACATTCCTGTACAGGGTGGTTGAGGGGTTGGTGCCAGCCATACCGCCTGCTGGCTTCCTGACTCCACACAAAGCGGGACGCCGCATCAAACCCCGCGATGATAGTGAATTTAGAGTACAACCAGTGATTTCCAACCACGTCAAGAATAATTCAAGATCCCTCCAAGTCAACAGAGTTCAGACTGAGCAGTTCAGAAACTCCTTCTTTATAAACACTGTTCGTGACTGGAACCACCTGGACGAGGCGACGGTGACAACAACAACAGTCGAGAGCTTCAAGGCACGGCTCTCAGCGCGCCACCAGTGCTAGGCTGCGCACTCCTCCCACCGTTGCGTTCATGTCATAAATGGCAACAGCAACGTATTCTACAGATCCAGACAGAGATCCAGATAGACTGGTAGAGTTACTCCCCCTCTCAAGTACCTTTTTTGTAATATATTATGTAAAATAACGAAATGTCAATGTAAGTTGTAAAATTCGACGAAAACATATAACATCATTGATAATTACAGATTTGTCAAGGCAGCCTGCTACTGCTCATGTTCAGTGCAGTAATAACATAACCAACAAATCACAGATCCACCTTTTTGATCTGATCGGCATCACATTAAATTTTGAGGGCTGACCCTTCTTTCTGCCAATCGGTTTTATAGTCGTTATGTGACCATGTCACCTGGTGACAGACCAACCAGTCATGTGACCATGCCACCTGGTGACAGACCAACCAGTCATGTGACCATGCTACCTGGTGACAGACCAGCCAGTCATGTGACCATGCTACCTGGTGACAGACCAACCAGTCATGTGACCATGCTACCTGGTGACAGACCAACCAGTCATGTGACCATGACACATGGCGACAGACCAACCAACCAGTCATGTGACCATGCTACCTGGTGACAGACCAACCAACCAGTCATGTGACCATGCTACCTGGTGACAGACCAACCAGTCATGTGACCATGCTACATGGTGACAGACCAACCAGTCATGTGACCATGCTACCTGGTGACAGACCAACCAGTCATGTGACCATGCCACCTGGTGACAGACCAACCAGTCATGTGACCATGCCACCTGGTGACAGACCAACCAGTCATGTGACCATGCTACCTGGTGACAGACCAACCAGTCATGTGACCATGCTACACGGCGACAGACCAACCAGTCATGTGACCATGCTACATGGTGACAGACCAACCAGTCATGTGACCATGCTACATGGCGACAGACCAACCAAACAAGGGGTTGGATCCATAACCTTGGCGGAGATAACGACAAAAATGATCTAGACAGAAAAAGTTTAGCCACAGACGTCGCGTACCGAATTATTTCCCTTGTCAACGGACGATTAAAACAATTTCTAACGCTCTTAATCCAGATAGACGTAAACTCTTTAGTTAAGTATTGACGGAAATGATTTGAAAATGTTTTCTTTTGCTCTCGGTGTGCTTTTAATTACCTGTTAGCAAATTCCCAAACTATGTTATGACCTTAAAAAAAAAAACAAAAAAGCTTCTGAGCCGCTTAACACGAAAATATCCCTTATTCCTGGCTCTAATCTCTTTGCGTCAAAAATGTCGTCTGTCATTTGAAAAAAGAAAAGAAAAGGAAAGATAGGACGAAAAAAGGAAAATCCTCGAGGGAACGCCGAAAACTAAACCCTAAGTGTGATAACATCCATTAACTGGTAGAAAAAAGTTTTGTTTTTAAAATTAAGTTTGTCTCTATTTTGTTTATTTATTTGTTTACTTTAAAACTACGGTCATCTGCACACGGCACAGCTGAAGGAACAGCTGCACTACTGCACTTCATACGCACGGCACATTACAAAAAAAGCAAATCAGTATTCCCATTCAGCTTTTTTCCCGTTAATACTCTGGTCAGACGGAGAAGAAAAAAGCAATGGAAAATATTGACTTTCTTCTGTTCCTTCCTCTTTTCTTCTTCTTCTTCTTCTTCTTCTTCTTTTAAAAAAAACAACATAAAACTGGTACAATCACGTTGAAAAAAGTCATCGTAAGACACTATGGGATGGGTAGGTCACCGATGTTTGAAGCTGTGAGTTATGATGATGAAGCAGGCACAGTACAATGTCACAGGTCCTCCAAAACAGTTCGTTATTGGAACAATCTTTGATACAAAGAAGATCAATGTCGTCGTAAAGAGGAATTTAGTGAGACACGCAAGTGTTTCTTGTGCACTACTCTCATCTCAGGCAGACAGAGAAAAAGTTGTCAATAAATGTGGGCGAACCGCCAAGAGAAACGTGGACAAACGAGTCACAAGACAAAACACGACGCGTTTCGACCTCTTAGGTCTTCATCAGGCAAGACACAAACCAATAGGACAATGAAAACTACAACAGAAATTTCTGTGATGGTAGGATTTGTTGTTATTGTTGTTATTTACTGGTGAAAACAAACATTTTCCACCACTCAAACTGTTCACAGAGAACAATAACCATTTTCCTTCCCCATTCTGTCCACCTCTCAACCACCGCAAAGTTTAACGTAGTACACCACCATTACACAGAGACCTATTGGGGAAGAAACGGCAAGCAGTATTAACTATGGTTGTCCAATGGATGCCAGGTCTCTCTGCGTTCTGGATCTACATGTCCATTCTTGGCTGTGTCCCAGGCTGGTGTGTTCTGTGTATGCATGTGTGTCACTAAACCCTGTGGGTTCCCTGTCCCATGTCATGTGTCTTGGTCCTGTACCCTGTCTGTGTCATATGTTTCTGGTCCTGTGGATTCCCTGTCCTACATCATGCATCTGGTTTTGTGTATCCCCTGTCCTGTGTCATGTCTCTGGTCTTGTGTATTCCCTGTCCTGTGTCATGCATCTGGTCTGTGTATTCCCTGTCCTGTGTCATGTCTCTGGTCTTGTGTATCCCCTGTCCTGTGTCATGCATCTGGTTTGTGTATCCCCTGTCCTGTGTCATGTATCTGGTTGTTTTATCCCCTGTCCTGTGTCATGCATCGGGTTCCTGTGCATCCCCTGTCCTGTGTCATGCATCGGGTCTGTGTATTCCCTGTCCTGTGTCATGCATCTGGTCTTGTGTATTCCCTGTCCTGTGTCATGTCTCTGGTCTGTGTATCCCCTGTCCTGTGTCATGCATCGGGTCCTGTGTATCCCCTGTCCTGTGTCATGTCTCTGGTCTTGTGTATCCCCTGTCCTGTGTCATGTCTTGGTCTTGTGTATCCCCTGTCTGTGTCATGTCTCTGGTCCTGTGTATCCCCTGTCCTGTGTCATGCATCGGGTCCTGTGTATCCCTGTCCTGTGTCATGTCTCTGGTCTTGTGTAATCCCCCTGTCCTGTGTCATGTCTTGGTCTAGTGTATTCCTGTCCTGTGTCATGTCTCTGGTCCTGTGTATCCCCTGTCCTGTGTCATGTCTCTGGTCTTGTGTATCCCTGTCCTGTGTCATGTCTCTGGTCTAGTGTATTCCCTGTCCTGTGTATGTCTCTGGTCCTGTGTATCCCCTGTCCTGTGTTATGTCTCTGGTCTTGTGTCTCCCCTGTCCTGTGTCATGTCTCTGTCTTGTGTATCCCCTGTCCTGTGTCATGTCTCTGGTCTTGTGTATCCCTGTCTGTGTCATGTCTCTGGTCTTGTGTATCCCTGTCCTGTGTCATGTCTCTGGTCCTGTGTATCCCCTGTCCTGTGTCATGTCTCTGGTCCTGTGTATCCCTGTCCTGTGTCATGCATCGGGTCCTGTGTATCCCCTGTCCTGTGTCATGTTCTGGTCTTGTGTATCCCCCGTCCTGTGTCATGTCTCTGGTCTTGTGTATCCCCTGTCCTGTGTCAAAGTCTCTGGTCTTGTGTATCCCTGTCCCGTGTCATGTCTCTGGTCCTGTGTATTCCCTGTCCGTGTCAGGGCTCTGGTCTTGTGTATTCCTGTCCTGTGTCATGTCTCTCGTCTTGTGCATCCCTGTCCTGTGTCATGTCTCTGGTCTTGTGTTTTCCCTGTTTCCCGTGTCATGTCTTTGGGCTTGTGTATCCCTGTCCCGTGTCATTTCTTGGTTTGTGTATCCCTGTCCTGTGTCATGTCTTGGTCTTGTGTATTCCTGTCCTGTGTCATGCTCTGGTCTTGTGTATTCCCTGTCGTGTCATACATCTGGTCTTGTGTATCCCCCGTCCTGCGTCATGTCTCTGGTCTTGTGTATCCCCCGTCCTGTGTCATGTCTCTGGTTTGTGTTTTACCCGTCCTGTGTCAGTCTCTGGTCCTGTGCATCCCTGTCCCGTGTCATGCATTGGTTTTTGTGTATCCTGTAATGTGTCATTGTCTCTGGTCTTGTGTATCCCCTGTCCGGTGTCATGTCTCTGGTCTTGTGTATCCCCTGTCCTGTGTCATGCATCTGGTCCTGTGTATCCCTGTCCTGTGTCATGCATTGGTCTTGTGTATTCCCTGTCCTGTGTCATTTCATTGGTCCTGTGTATTCCTGTCCTGCGTCATACATCCGGGCTTGTGTATTCCTGTCCTGTGTCTGCATTGGTCTTGTGTATTCCCTGTCCTGTGTCATGTCGTGGTTTGTGTATCCCTGTCCTGTGTCATTAATCTGGTCTTGTGTATCCACTGTCCTGTGTCATGCATCTGGTCCTGTGTATTCCCGTCCCGTGTCATGCATCTGGTCTTGTGTATTCCTGTCCTGTGTCATGCATCTGGTCTTGTGTATTCCCCGTCCTGTGTATGTCTCTGGTTTGTGTATCCCCTGTCCCGTGTCATGTCTCTGGTCTTTTTTATTCCCTGTCTGTGTTATGTTCTTGGTCTTGTGTATCCCTGTCCTGTGTCATGTCTGGTCTTGTGTATTCCCTGTCCTGTGTCATGCAAACGGTTGTGTATTCCATGTCCTGTGTTCATGCATTGGTCTTGTGTATCCCCTGTCCCGTGTCATGTCTCTGGTCTTGTGTATCCCCTGTCCTGTGTCATGTCTTGGTCCCGTGTATTCCCTGTCCTGTGTCATGCATCTGGTCTTGTGTATCCCCTGTCTGTGTCATGTCTTGGTCTTGTGTATTCCCTGTCCTTTGTATGTCTTGGTTTGTGTATCCCCCGTCCTGTGTCATGTCTTGGGCTTGTGTATCCATGTCCTGTGTCATGTCTCTGGTCTTGTGTTTTCCCTGTCCCGTGTTGCATCGGGTCTTGGTATTCCCTGTCCTGTGTTGCACTGGTCTTGTGTTTCCCGGCCCGTGTATGTCTTGGTCTTGTGTATCCCCGTCCTGTGTCAGTCTCTGGTTTGTGTATTCCTTCCCTTGTCATGCATCGGGTTTGTGTATTCCCTGTCCCGTGTAGCATCTGGTTTGTGTATTCCCCGTCCTTGTCATTCTTGGTCTTGTGTATCCCTGTCCCGTGTCAGTCTCGGGTCTTTGTATTCCTGTCCTGTGTCATGCATTGGTTTGTGGATCCCTTTTCTGTGTCATGCATTGGTCTTTTGCATCCCCGTCCCGTGTCTGCATTGGTCTTGTGTATTCCCTGTCCCCGGTTGTCTTGGTCTGGTATCCCCCGTCCCGGTATGCATCGGGCCTGTGTGTCCCCTGTCCCGTGTTTTGTTCTGGCTTGTGTTTCCCTTTCTGTGTATGTCTTGGTTTGTGTATTCCTGTCCCGTGTCATGCATCGGGGCCCGTGTATTCCGGTCCCGTGTCTGTCTTGGTTTGTGTATCCACTGTCCGTGTCATGTCTCTGGTCTTTGTGTATTCCCCGTCCTGTGTCTGTCTTGGTTTTGTATCCCCGTCTGTTCATGTTTGGTCTTGTGTATCCCGTCCTGTGTATGTCTCTGGTCTTGTGTATCCCTGTCCCGTGTATGTCTTGGTCTTGTGTATCCCTGTAGTGTAGTCTCTGGTCTTGTGTATCCCTGTCCCGTGTAGTCTCTGGTCTTGTGTATTTCCCCGCCCGTGTCATGCATCTGGTCTTGTGTTCCCCTGTCCTGGTCTGCATCTGGTCTGGTATCCCTGTCTGTGTCATGTTTTGGTCTTGTGTATTCCCCGCCCGTGTCATGTATTGGTTTGTGTTTCCCGTCCCGTGTATGCATTGGTTTGTGTATCCCTGTCCCGTGTATGATCTGGTCCTGTGTATTCCTGTCCCGTGTATGTCTTGGTCCTGTGTATTCCTGTCCTGTGTTTAGAATTGGTCCGTGTATTCCCCGTCCCGTGTCATGATTGGTCCTGGTATTCCCCTTCTGTGTCATGCATTGGGCTGTGTTTCCCTGTTGTGTTGTTCTGGTCTTGTGTATTCCCGTCCTGTGTTGTCTTGGTCTTGTGATCCCCCGTCCTGTGCATTCTTGGTTTGTGTATCCCGCCCGTGCATGTCTTGGTCTGTGTTCCCCTGTCCCGTGTTGTCTTGGTCTTTTGTATCCCCCGTTGTGTCTGTCTTGGTCTTGTGTTTTCCCCGTCCCGTGCATGCATTGGTTTGTTATTCCCGTCCGGGGTATGCATTGGTCTTTGTGTTCCCCCGTCCGGTATGCTGGGTCCTGTGTATTCCCCGCCTGTGTATTCTTGGGCTTGTGTATCCCCCGTACTGTGTTGTTCTGGTTTGTGTTTCCCTGTCCTGGTCATGTTTGGTTTGTGTATTCCCCGTCCCGTGTCTGCATCTGGTTTGGTATCCCCCGTCCCGTGTCATGTTGGTCTGTGATCCCCGTCCTGGTCAGTTTGGTCTTGTGTATTCCCCGTCCTGTGTATGTATCTGGTTTGTGTATTCCCCGTCCTGTGTCGATTGGTCTTGTTATCCCTGTCCCGTGCATGATTGGTCCCGTGTATTCCCGTCCTGGTATGTCTTGGTCGTGTATTTGTCCGTGTCATGATTGGTCCCTGGATTCCCTGTCCCGGTCATGATTGGTTGGTTTCCTGTCCCGTGCATGCATTGGTCTTGTGTATTCCTGTCCTGTGTCATGTCTCTGGTCTTGGTATTCCCCGTCCTGTGTCTGTTTGGTTTTGTGTATCCCCCGTCCTGTGTATGTCTTGGTCTTGTTATCCCCGTCCTGTGTCATGTCTTGGTCTGTTTATCCCCGTCCCGTGTCATGTCTTGGTTTGTGTATCCCCCTCCGTGTCATGTCTTGGTTTGTGTATTCCCTGTCCTGTGTCATGATCTGGTCTTGTGTATTCCTGTCCGGGGTATTTTCATCTGGTTTGTGTATCCTGTCCTGTGTCAGATGGGTTGTGTATTTCCTGTCCTTGTCATGCATTGGTCTTGTGTATTCCCGTCCTGTGTCATGCATCGGGTCTTGTGTATTCCCTGTCCTGTGTCATGCATCGGGTCCTGTGTATTCCCTGTCCATTGTCATGCATCGGGTCCTGTGTATTCCCTGTCCTGTGTCATGCATCTGGTCCTGTGTATTCCCTGTCCTGTGTCATGCATCTGGTCCTGTGTATTCCCTGTCCTGTGTCATGCATCTGGTCCTGTGTATTCCCTGTCCTGTGTCATGCATCTGGTCCTGTGTATTCCCTGTCCTGTGTCATGCATCGGGTCCTGTGTATTCTCTGTCCTGTGTCATGCATCGGGTCCTGTGTATTCCCTGTCCCATCTCATGTGTCTCTGGTCTTGTGCCCTGTCATGTGTCCGGTGTCTCTGGTCTTGTGTATTCCCTGTCCTGTGTCATGTCTCTGGTCCTGTGTATTCCCTGTCCTATGTCATGTCTCTGGTCCTGTGCATTCCTGTCCTGCGAATTCCCTGTCCTATGTCATGTCTCTGGTCCTGTGTATTCCCTGTCAAACGTCATGTCTCTGGTCCTGTGTATTTCCTGTCCTGCGAATTCCCTGTCCAACGTCATGTCTCTGGTCCTGTGTATTCCCTGTCCTGCGGATTCCCTGTCCTACTTCATGTCTCTGGTCCCGTGTATTCCCTGTCTTATGTCATGTCACTGGTCGTGTGTATTCCCTGTCTTATGTCATGTCATGGTCTTGTGTATTCCCTGTCTTATGTCATGTCACTGGTCTTGTGTATTCCCTGTCTTATGTCATATCTCTGGTCCTGTGTATTCCCTGTCTTATGTCATATCTCTGGTCCTGTGTATTCCCTGTATTATGTCATGTCACTGGTCTTGTGTATTCCCTGTCTTATGTCATGTCACTGGTCTTGTGTATTCCCTGTCTTATGTCATGTCTCTGGTCCTGTGTGTTTCCTGCTCTGTATTCTGTGTCTCTGGTCCTCTCTGTTCCCTGCTGTCTCATGTGTCTCTGATTCTGTCTGTTCCCTGCTCTGTCTCATGTGTCTCTGATTCTGTCTGTTCCCTGCTCTGTCTCATGTGTCTCTGATTCTGTCTGTTCCCTGCTCTGTCTCATGTGTCTCTGATTCTGTCTGTTCCATGCTCTGTCTCATGTGTCGCTGATTCTGTCTGTTCCCTGCTCTGTCTCATGTGTCTCTGATTCTGTCTGTTCCCTGCTCTGTCTCATGTGTCTCTGATTCTGTCTGTTCCCTGCTCTGTCTCATGTGTCTCTGATTCTGTCTGTTCCCTTTCCTCTTGCATGAATTTTTGGTTCAGCGAGTTCCATTGTACAACACCATGTGCCTCTCTGTCTCTGTGTGTTGGCTGCCCTATATCACGAGTCTCTGGTCCTACGTATTCCAAATCGTATGTCATGTGTTTCTGGTTCTGTGTGTTCCCTGGCCCATGTAATGTGTCAGTGGTCCTGTGTCATGTGTCTCTGGTCCTTTGTGTTCAGTTTTGTGTATTCTGTCCTTTTTCAAGTACCTTTTATTTTGTGTGTTCTCTGTCCTCTGTCATCTACCTTTTGTTTTGTGTGTTTCCTTTCCTATGTCATGTGTCTCTGAGTCTATGTGTTTCCTTTCCTATGTCATGTGTCTCTAATCCTGTGTGTTCCCTGTCCTATGTCATGTGTCTCTAATCCTGTGTGTTCCCTGTCCTATGTCATGTACCTTTTGTTTTGTGTGTTCCCTGCCCTATGTCATGTACCTTTTGGTTTGTGTGTTCCCTGTCCTTTGTCATGTACCTTTTGTTTTGTGTGTTCCCTGTCCTCTGTCATGTACCTTTTGTTTTGTGTGTGTTCCCTGTCCTCTGTCATGTACCTTTTGTTTTGTGTGTTCCCTGTCCTATGTCATGTGTCTCTAATCCTGTGTGTTCCTGTACTATGTCATGTGTCTCTGATTCGATGTGTTCCCTGTCCTATGTCATGTGTCTCTAATCCTGTGTGTTCCTTGTCCTATGTCATGTGTCTCTGATTCTATGTGTTTCCTGTCCTATGTCATGTGTCTCCGATTCCACGTGTTTCCTTTCCTATGTCATGTGTCTCTAATCCTGTGTGTTCCTTGTCCTATGTCATGTGTCTCTAATCCTGTGTGTTCCTTGTCCTATGTCATGTGTCTCTGATTCTATGTGTTTCCTGTCCTATGTCATGTGTCTCCGATTCCACGTGTTTCCTTTCCTATGTCATGTGTCTCTAATCCTGTGTGTTCCTTGTCCTATGTCATGTGTTCTCTATCCTGTGTGTTCCTTGTCCTATGTCATGTGTCTCTAATCTGTGTGTTCCCTGTCCTTGTCATGTGTCTCTAATCCTGTGTGTTCCTTGTCCTATGTCATGTGTCTCTAATCCTGTGTGTTCCCTGTTCCTATGTCATGTGTCTCTAATCTGTGTGTTCCCTGTCCTATGTCATGTGTCTCTGTCTTTGTGTTTCCTTTCCTGTGTCATGTGTCTCTGATTCTGTGTGTTTCCTTTCCTGTGTCATGTGTCTCTGATTCTGTGTGTTTCCTTTCCTGTGTCATGTGTCTCTGATTCTGTGTGTTTCTTTCCTATGTCATGTGTCTCTGATTCTGTGTGTTTCCTTTCTGTGTCATGTGTCTCTAATCCTGTTGTGTTTCCTTCCTGTGTCATGTGTTTCTAATCCTGTGTGTTCCCTGTCCTATGTCATTGTGTCTCTAATCCTGTGTGTTCCCTGTACTATGTCATGTGTCTGTAATCCTGGTGTTCCTTGTCCTATGTCATGTGTCTCTGATTCTATGTGTTTCCTGTCCTATGTCATGTGTCTCTAATCCTGCGTGTTCCTTGTCCTATGTCATGTGTCTCTGATTCTATGTGTTTCCTGTCCTATGTCATGTGTCTCTGATTACACGTGTTTCCTTTTCTATGTCATGTGTCTCTAATCCTGTGTGTTCCCTGTCCTATGTCATGTGTCTCTAATCCTGTGTGTTCCTTGTCCTATGTCATGTGTCTCTAATCATGTGTGTTCCTTGTCCTATGTCATGTGTCTCTGATTCTTTGTGTTTCCTTTCCTGTGTCATGTGTCTCTGATTCTGTGTGTTTCCTTTCCAATGTCATGTGTCTCTGATTCTGTGTGTTTCCTTTCCTGTGTCATGTGTCTCTAATCCTGTGTGTTCCTTGTCCTGTGTCATGTGTCTCTAATCCTGTGTGTTCATTGCTATGTCGTCCGTATGCTTCTTTCACTATGTTTAAGGTCGAAAAGGCTGTGCCGGTCTTGAATACATCTTAAGTTGTGTTTGTTTACTACACATGTCGTTGCTGTTTAGAATGTGTCCAGTACGAGGTATAGAGGAAAGCTTGGAACATCCTTTTTTGGGGGGTGGGGGTTGGGGGTGGAGGGGGGGGGGATGTTTCCTTGTGTGTGCTGTGTGCTGTCATATCTGCCAGGTGATGCGGTGTTCGGTGTGTAAGCAGTATTCGCTCGGGGTTAAGGGGGGGGGGGGGGGGGGGACTTTATTACATCATAGGAGCAGAGTTACTCTCCTTGTTTGTTTTTAGCTGCTGATGTTGGCTGTCTCATTAAAGATCACTGTGAAGCTAGGTTCTTTTGTTCTGGCTCCAAACTCCTTCTGCCCTACAACACGGTTGGTAGGGGATGAATGAAGTTTGCATGCCAGAAGAGCTGTTCAGTCGTGTAAAAAGGCCATTGGTAAAACATGGCATGGTATATGTCGAACTTGTCAAAATAAATGATGCCTTACTAATTCAGGTTGTTTGCTCCGAGGAAGTACATTCAGCGCTTTCCAGTTTTTCATCTGTTGTTAGAGATGCAGCCGTGAGGAGCAGCTTTGAAACACATCTACTGAGAGAATTCAGTCCTTTTTGTGAGCATAATGACTCCCATCCCGTATTGTTGTTGTTGTCATTGTTGTTGTTGTTGTTGTTGTGTGTGTGTATGTGTGTGAATATATATGTGTGTGTGTGTGTGTGTGTGTGTGTGTGTGTGTGTTGTGTGTGTGTGTGTGTGGTGTGTGTGTGTGTGCGTGTGCGTGCGTGTGTGTGTTATGTGCGCGTGCGTGGTGTGTGTGTGCGTGTGTGTGTGCGTGCCCGCGTTTGTGTGTATGTGTTTGTGGTGGTGGTGGTCTGTATGTGTGTGCGTTGTGTTGTGTGTGTGTGTGTGTGTGTGTGTGTGGTGTGTGCGCGCGTGTGTAAGAGGAGAGATAGAGAGAAGAGAGAGTGAGAGAGAGAGATGAGAAGAGAGAGAAGAGTGAGAGAGAAGGGAGAGAGGAGAGAGAGAGAGAGAGGAGAGATTTGGTTTTGTTTGTCTGCGAGTGTGCATGTGTATGTGCACGCATACGTGTGAGTAGGGGGAAAGAGGAGGTGTGTGCGCGCGCGCGCGCGTGCGTGTGTGTGTGTGTGTTGTGTTGTGTTGTGTTGTGTTGTTTTTTGGGTGGTGGACTGTGAGTGCGCGGGCGCCCGTGTGTGGTGTGTGTGTGTGTGTGTGTGTGTGTGTGGTGTTGTGTGTGATGTGTGTGTGTGCGTGTGCGTGCGTGTGTGTGTATGTGCGCGTGCGTGTGTGTGTGTGCGTGTGTGTGTGGTGCCCGGTTTGGTGTATGTGTTTGTGGTGGGGTGGTCGTATGTTGTGGTGGGGGTGTGTGTGTGTGGGTTGTTGTGTGGGGTGTGGTGCGCGGTGGTAAAAGAGAGAGAGAGAGAGAGAGGGGAAAAGGAGGGGAGGGGGAGAAGGGGAGGGGGAGGAAGAGAGGAGGGGGGAGAGATTTGGTTTTTTTTGTCTGGGTGTGATGGTAGTGCACGCATAGTGTGAGTAGGGGGGGAGGAGGTGGTGCGCGCGGCGCGCGTGGTGGGGGGTGTGTGTGTGTGTGTGGGTTGTGTTGTGTTGTTTTTTGGGTGGGGATGTGAGTGCGGGGCGCCCGGTGTGGGGTGTGTTGTGTGTGTGTGGGTGTGTGTGTGGTTTGGTGTGTGGTGTGGTGTGTGTGGGGGGGGTGTGTGGTGTGTGTGTGGGTGTGTGTGTGTGTGTGGGTGTCGGGGTGTGCGCGTGGCCCTTTTTTGTGTGTGTGTGCGGTGTTTTGTGCAAGTGTATGGCCCCGTATGAGGATTTAGTTTTTTGTTAGTTAGTGTTTATGGGTCCAGGGGTACTAGGAGCCAATCAGGACCCAGCTATATTTTGAGTCTTTGAGAAATACCCACATGTTTAAAATCACTTAAAAAATTTTTGAGGACAAAAACACAATTTTCTTTTCAAACCCCTTTGACACTGTAAATTTAATAAAACCCCTTTTTTTTTTAAAATAAGTTTACTTTTTCAAAAAAGAAAAAATGATCCACTGAATTCACGAAAAAAAACCCCATAAATCACTGGTGGAAAGAATTCCTTTATAATCAAATCGCACATTCTGTCAAAAATGATTAACTTTAAAGTGTCCAAAAACACCCTGGGGGGTTTCTTTGAATATCAAGTGCGTTTTTAGCTGTGCCCAATATGTAACCGGTGAAACTGTGTCCTTTGTGTCTCTGGTACGGTGTGTTCAATTGTTTTGTGTTTCTGTCCTTTTTAAGTACCTTTTGTATTTTGTGTGTTCTCTGTCCTCTGTCATCTTCTTTGTTTTGTGTGTTTACCTTTCACTATGTCATGTGTCTCTGAGTCTTTGTGTTTCCTTTTCCTTATGTCAATGTGTTTAATCCTGTGTGTTCCTCCGTCCTATGTCATGTGTCTCTAATCTGTGTGTTTCCCTGTACTATGTCTTGTACCTTGGATGTGTAGTGTTCCCTGCCCTCTTTGTCATGTTAACTTTTTGTTTTGTCGTGTTCCACTGTCTCTTGTCATGTACCTTTTGTTTTGTGTGTTCACCTGTCCTCTTGTAAGTACTTTTTGTTTTGTGTGTGTTTCCCTGTCCTCAGTATGTACCTTTTTGTTTTGTGTGTTCCCCTGTCCTATGTCTTGTGTATTTATCCTGTGTGTTCCCTGTCTTCTTATGTCTTGTGTCTCTGTTTCGACTGTGTTCCCTGTCCTAAGTCTTGTGTTTCTTATCCCTGTGTGTTCCTTGTCCTATGTCTTGTGTCTCTGGATTCTTATGTGTGTCCTGTCCTTTGTCATGGTGTCTTCACGATTCCACGTGTTTCATTTCCTATGTCATGGTCTCTAATCCTGTTTGTTCCTTGTCCTTATGTTGTGTCTCTTATCCTGTGTGTTCCTTGTCTATGTCATGTGTCTCTGATTCTATGGGTTTCAATTTGTCTATGTCTGTGGATCCGATTCCTCGTGTTTCCTTTCCTATGTAATGTGTCTCTATTTCCTGTGTGTTCACTTGTCCTATGTCTTGTGTCCTCTAAATACTGTGTGTTGCTTGTACTAGGTCTTGTGTCTTTAATCCTGTGTGTCCCTGTACCTTTGTTTCATGTGTCTATAATCCTGCGTGTTTCATTGTCCTATGTCTGTGTTCTATTGACTATGTGTGTTCCGGACCTATGTCATGTTGTCTCTAATCCTGTGTGTTCCTGTTCACTATGGTCTATGTGTCTCTGTCTTTGTGTTTCCATTTATCTGTGTTCTTGTGTCTATGATTCGGTGTGTTTCATTTTCCTGTGTCATTGTGTCTCTGAGTCTGTGGTGTATACTCTTTACCTGTGTCTTGTGTCATATGATTCTGTGTGTTTCCTTTCCTATGTCTGGTGTCTCTGATTCTGTGTGGTTTCCTTTACTGTGTATGGATGTCTCTTATCCTGTGTTGTTTTCATTTTCCTGTGTCCTTGTGTCTCTAATCTGGTGTGTTACCTGTTCCTTTGTATTGTTCTCTTATCTGTGTGTTCCCATGTACTAGGTCTTGTGTCTGTATTCCTGATGTGTTTCCTTGTCACCCTTTGTATTGTGTCTCTGATTCATGTGTTTCTGTACCTATGGTCATGTGTCTCTTTTTCCTGCGGTCTTCAATTGTCCTTGTCATGTCTGTCTCTGATTATATGGTTTAATGTCTCTATGTCAGGTGGTCTCTGATTACACGTGTTGTCCTTTTCTAATGGTTTGTGTCTCTTATTCATGTGTGTTCCGGTCCTATGTAAATGTGTCCTATAATCCTGATGGAGTTACGTGTCCAATGTTCATGGTCTCTTTTCATGTGTGTTCCTTGTCCTATTGTCATGTGTCTCTGATTTCTTTTGTGTTTCCTTTACTGTGTCATGTGTCTCGTTTCTGTGTGTTTCATCTCCAATGTCTGTGTCGCTGATTCTGTGGGTTTACGTTTACCTGTGTCATTGTGTCGCTAATTAATGTGTGTTACATTGGCTGTGTATTGTGTCTCTAATCTGTGTGGGCATTGTCCTATGTCGTCCACGTATGCTTATTTCATCTATGTTTAAGGTCGTATAGGCTGTGCCGGCTTGAATACATCTTAAGTTGTGTTGGTTTACTACTCTTGGTCGTTGCTGTTTTTGAATGGTGTCCAGTACGAGGTATTAGTCGGAAAGCTGGAAATCATCCTGCTTTTTGGGGGGTGGGGGTAGGGGGGTGGAGAGGGGGGGGGGGGATGTTTCATTGTGTGTGATGTGTGCTGTAAAATCTGCCATGGTGTTGCGGTGGTCAGGTGTGTCGTAAGCAGTATTCGCTCGGGGTTAAGGGGGGGGGGGGGGGGGGGGCGGGGACTTTATTATTCTTTGGTGCAAGGTTACTATCCTTGTTTGTTTTTAGCTGCTGACTGTTGGCTGGGTCCATTATAGGTTCATGTGAAGCTAGGTTCTTTTGTTCTGGCTACATTCTCCATTCTGCCCTACAACTCGGTTGGATAGGGGATGATTGAGGAATGCAAGTTTCGCTGCCCTGTTGAGATGTTCAGTCGTGTTTAATAGGCCAATTGGTTAAATATTGGCATGGTACTATGCTCGAATTGTCAATATTAAATGATGCATCATTACTATATTTAATCGGTTGTTTGCTCCGTGGAGGAAGTACATTCAGCGCCTTTCCTGCGTTTTTATTCCTGTTGTTTGAGATGTTGCGTGTGGATGCAGCTTTTTGAAACACAATCTACGAGGTTTTCAGTCCTTTTGGAGGGGTCTTATTGGACTACATCACCGTTTTGTTGTTGTTGTCGTTGTTGTGGTTGGTGTTGTTTTCGTGTGTGCATGTGATGTGTGTGTGATTGTGATGTGTGTGTGTGTGTGATGTGTGTGTTTGTGTGTGTTGTGTGCGAGGTGCGTGCGTGTGGTGTGGATGTGAGCGTTGCGTGTCCTGTGTGTGTGTGTGCAGTGTGTGTGATGCCCGGTGCAAGCGTTTTTGTGTGTATGTGTTTGAGGTGGTGTGGTTGTATTGTGTAGGTGCGTTTGTGTAGTGTGGTGTGTGTGTGTGTGTGTGTGTGTGGCTGCGACCTGTGTGTTAAGAGGACGAGAATGAGAGAGGTGAAGGAGAGGGATTGAGTGTTAGTGAGAGTATGAGGTGATCGAGTGAGAGTGTGAGTGAGAGAGTGGATGATTTAGGTTTTGCTTTGTTGCGAGTGTGCATGTGTTTGTGCACGCCAATACGGGTGGTGTAGGGGGATGAGGAGGGTGTGTGGTGCGCGCGCGCGCGTCACGTGTGTATGTGTGTGGGTCGTTGTTGTGTTTGTTGTGTCTGTTTTTTGGGGTGTGTGGACTGTGTGCTGCGCGGGGCGCCCGTGTGTGGTGTGTGTGTGTGTGTGTGTGTGTGTGTTGTTGTGTGTGTGTGTGTGTGAGGTGTGCGTGTCGTGTTGTTGTGTCGGAGCGCGTGAGTGTGTCGTGTGTGCCGTTTGTTTGTGTGCGTTGCCCGCGTTGGTGGTATGTGTTTGTGGGGTGGTGGTGGTTGTTTGTGTGTGGTGTGTGTGTGTGTGTGTGTTGTGTGTGTGTGTGTGTGTGTGTGTGCGCGCTGTATGTAAAGAGAGAGAGTGAGGTGGAGTGAGAGAGGGGGGTGAGAAGTCACGAAGGAGGAGAGTGTGTGGGAGGGAGGAGAGGGTGAGGAGAGGTAGTACAGAGAGAGAGGGACGTGATTGAGAGAGTGTGGTGAGAAGGTGAGAGTGTGTGTGAGTGTGAGAGTGTGAAGTGAGATTTGGTTTTGTTTGTCTGCGTAGTGTGCTTGTGTTTGTGAACCATTCGTGTGAGTAGGGGGTTGTGGTGGGTGTTTTAGGTGCGCGCCAGCAGCTGCGCACCTGTGACGTGTGTGTGTGGTGTGTGTGTGTTGTTTGTGTTGTGTTGTTTTTTGGGGGTGGTGGACTAGTGAGTGCGCGGGGTGGCGCCCGGTGTGCGTGTGTGTGTGTGTGTGTTGTGTGTGTGTGTGTGTGTGTGTGTGTTGTGTGTGTTGATGTGTGCGGGGTGTCGGGCGTGTGCGCGTTGGCCTATGTATGTGTGTGTGTTGCCGGGTGCTTGGGTGCAAGTGTATTTGGACCATGTATGAGAGTGGTAGTTTGTTTGTTAGTTAGTGTTTATAGGGTCCAGCGGCACTTTTCTAGGAGCCATATCAGGACCTCAGCTATATTTTTTGAGTCTATTGATACTATTATAACCCACTACTTGTATTTACTCTTCACTTAAAATTTATTGTGGACAAAAGCTCCAAGTATCTTTTCTTTCCTTCGAACATGGATACATTTAAATTAAAATACCTAAATTTTATTAATATTTGTTTACCTCTTTCAAAAAAGAAATACTATATGATCCACTGTTTTCTACGAAATTAAGTTCCGATAAATCAAGGTTGGATATAAGAACTTTCTCTGTTACATACATCCCAATTTTCTGCACTTTATGTCAAAAATTGATCTTTTTCTTGATATGGCTGTCTACTCGCTTATCTCAACCATGGGGGGTCACTTCTCACTTGCTGAATATCATACTGTGCGTTGATTTAGGCTGTGCCAATTATAGTTAACCGTACAAATATCGTTTAATCTTTTACGGTTCGTACACGTATGGGATTAGGATTGGTTTAAATTTCTGGGCAATTGTTAATCACAATTTATTTTGTTTTTAGATTTCACCATTCACTCTGCAACAGTTCAATCGACTATTCAAACTGGATTTATGACAGTAGATCAGGTGAGGAACAACTTGAATTAGGCCTCCTGGATGTATTGCACCGATGAGATTGGTTTTGGCCTAGCTTTGGTCCACACATCTGTGTACTTGATTCACATTGTGGCTGGGGTCCCACAATAGGAAAATATATTGCTTTCCGAAGAGACTTGACTGAGTTTGTAGGATCTTGATTATCAGCCAACTCTGGATGTGGACCAAATTCTCTTGTCGTTATAGCCGACTTATGCAGTCATGAATCCAGTTTTTTAATCTAGGAAATCATTCTGATCTGACTGGACTACCGCACTGTGGGCAGATTTATAAGCCATTTGATTGTGGCAGCTGTATATTAACTGATGGTACTATCCCGCATTCTTATACCTATGTAGGCTATGAATAATTCGATTTTTCACACACTATGGCAGCTGCAGCCCTCTTCCATTTTCTTTGATACCATCAGTTATAAAATCTTGATTATTTCTTTATACAGCTTCACTTTTGCCCAAGATATAAAGTTGTTTTTGTATTGCAATCACTCGAGGTGGTCCTCCTTTCACACCAAATTGAGTATTTTTATATTTATCTTGGGATTGGCGACATTTCCTAGGATGTTAATCAGTCTGTTATGGTCCATTCATCAACTGATCTAGGTTCAATGCCAGCTGCCCGTTCTGGGGCTAAATACGAATAAAATGTGAGATATCTGCATTTGGACTTTATGTATATTTTGGCCTTAAAGGCGGGTACATTGACATATATCTAGGAAGGGTATTTCTGGATTTGCCCTCCGTTTCAGGTTGTTTTTATTGGAAGGGACGCCAACCTCCTTAGCTCAATGCAGGGGGGTTCTCCCGTTTCAGCATACATTACTTAACTTTGGGAGATGGTCGGCGTTGGGCTCACATGTGCTTTCACCAGTCCATTGGGATTATGGATTGGTTCAAGAGATTTGAGGTAGGTATTTCGTGCAGTATCAATATTACTATCTACCATAATATTGCTTTAGGTCTCACACATAAGCACAGATTACATTCGCATACAAAGTTCGCTTGTCTGCTCACCATTCAGTGTGACTTTTAACTTTCTTTTATCTTTCACTAACCTGTTGGATAGATTGTTGTCTTTTTTTATTGGGTCTTTATTGTGAGGCATATATTTTGAAAGAGTATTATAAATTTTTTCCACACATATAAATTGCTTTGTTTGGATTACTTTATTGTCCTGACCTTTGTGGTCTGTTTGCTGGTTCTTCTGTCATGTGTTTTTCTTTTCCTTTGGAAATGATTTCACTACTGTCCCTTAGTAGCCTTGTAATTATTATTATACTTTTTCTGTATACCCGCTGATGAACATTAGATAAAAATCTGTTGTTGTTGACGCTCAGCTGCATGCCAAAGTTTTCCCTTGGCAGAGTTGGAGGAGGTCTTCATATACATTAGGACTTTGAGATATCCTAGTCTTTACTGATGGACGTTGTTTATAATCTTCAGATTGAAATGAGTGGAGAAAGGATGCTTCCCTTTTTAGAGGGGACACCCATCTAATGAATACTATCAGGATCTGAATTAGGTTACGATTGACAGTCTATCTCTGTAATGCCTGTTTGTCCATTTTATTATATTTTTGCACATTATATTAACATTGGATTAATTTTACCGTTGATTTACAAGTGCCTTATAGTCGGAAGATTTCCATGACCTACTTGTTCGTGTCTTATGCTTTGTTCCAATTAATCAAATAAGTATAGATTAGTACATTGTTCTCCATTGATCTTTGACTATTCATGTTTATATGTCTCATATCGAAACCAGATGATCTTAGTACTGCGGTTTGTGCCGGATTCACTCTCTGGGGAATAAGATCTAAGGCAACCCAGACATTCTAACTAGCCATAACAAATCGTGTTTATTCTTTTAGCGCATTTGTTTTAAGTAACGAAATATGTGTAGTGCTCTTGGACGATAGTTGTTAGGATCCGTATTGTGTTGCCTGGTTTTGGTATAGAGGATAACAACCGCCTCTCTCCTAGGTTGGGTGGTGCGTTTTATACAATGTAACACCAATTCCATGATTAAACAGAGAACAACAATCACTTTTATACCCTAGAATGCGCTTTATGTTGAAAATTTATTTGTTGATTGAATGTTATTATGGTCAGGGGAGCCCCTGAGTTGTGGGCTTTCTAATGGGCGTTTACTTTTTCTATACAATGCTGTTAAAGCAGTCTGTTAGCTCTGTTAATTTTGGATAGTTGTGAAACTAGTTTTTTGACTCTGGCTGTTCTTTGGTTTACGCTGGTTTTAAATTGCAATAATGATCTGCTGACGATTTTTGTGGATTTGTTGAAGATAGAAAGTTTGCATTCCCTCCTTTTTTTGTCATGCTTTTTTTCTCGATCCTTTTTCATTGCAAACTTCTTTTATTATTAGTTGCACAGACGTCTGTTCACTTAATTCTTACGGTTGATTTTCAACTTTCTTTCCTTGATTTTGAATGCCTTATTAGGACAGAGAATGTGAACATATATGTTTTCCAAGATTCTTTCTTACTTAGTTTTTTAAGTTTTCCGGACAATCTTAGCCCTTAACGCCTGATGTTTAATTTGTTCACACACATAGGAAACCTAGCAATTATATCGTTGTGCTCCTTTTCTACTACAGTCAAAGTTTTGCTTCACTTTATCATTCCATGGACGGTCTTACTTCATTTGGGTTTTATCAACAGTGACTTGGGTGGGTAGCTTCATTAGCCTCTCTCGCATATTCACTTTTAGTGAAATGGGTCTTTTATAGGTTCTTTCTTCAAATAGCTTTAGCTTTCTTAGGCCAGTTCTTACCCTTTTAAAATCTGTGCTGGTCTAAAGACTACATTCTGCAGAGCGATTTCGCTTCCATGCTTATTCAAACGGGGGGACTCCTGCATTTGCTTCGGTAATAGATTTAATAAAAACCGGGAAAGTTGATACAATCCCAGCTCTGGTCGTATGAACCTGCCATTTCTAAGTCCCATATAATTAAGGGAAGGGGTCACTTATGGGTCATGTCAAAGTGTGGTCAAAGAAACCAGAAGAGTGACAAAAGGTCGGTGTGCTGAATTCTCTAGTCAGAGATCATGATCCTGATATATAATATCAAGAACCGTTCACTGGTGTTTTTTGTGCGGTTACTTCTCCCACTGTGGACGAATGTAAATTATAGTCACCTCAATTTATAGATAGTGGGCTTGGGGAGATGAGAGAATTTAATAACCATCCTTATGACTCTTCGACTTTATCCCACTGAGTTGGTGATTAAATACATGACATTCATATACGTTACAGCCTTGTTTATCGAGTGTCGAGCTGCCACCTGCATGCTTATTCCGTCTGTAGTGTTATTCTGTTTGTTGCTACCGAATTTTGATATGTATATTGAGTTGAAACCCGCCATCTCTACGTGAATAAGTCTGCAGATGCTGGATTGAGTAGCAGAGAATCCAGGGAATATCTCATGCTTCTTACGTGTGTTAAACGGGTTTCTGTAGAGCTTTTTACGAGATCTTTACATCTGTCTCATTATTTGCGACTAAGGTTCACCCGACCAATTTGCTATTTATACTCCCCTTAGGTTACACTGGAGTTGTGTCCATGTTAGGTTGTTTATTAGGACTTTTGTTTAATACCTCTTCTCTACTGAAAAGTCACACTGTCCCACAAAGGAACTAAAAACGGTTTTTCTTCTGGGCAAGGTTCAGAAAAGCGTTGCTCCTGTTTATTTCTGTGTTGTTTGTTGCCTTGCTTGGACATTGGCTCTTACCGGTCTGAATACGGCTGCGCCAAATAACTGGCTTCGTAGTTTTTCAATTGGTGGGTCTGGAGTCCGTAAAGGGACGATCCTCACGGCGTGCACGTCCCGCAAATGCTGCACATTGGCCTGCGTTGCGTGGGGACATTATTCTCCGGTCCCTCACACCATTCCTCGTTATCCATCTGCAGACCTGCACATCACAAAAAATCTACACCACTCACCAGCAGGGACGAATGCTGTTGTACACAGCATGTAGTAAACTCCTTTTCCATTTCTGAGACACAAAACATCCTACCGGTCCGTTGCTGCACGGTTAAGACGATTTATATACGATGTACTTCATTTCTGTCAATTTCTTTTCTAGTGTAGTGTATGGAGCTGCTCCTAGATCATTATCCCGATGACGGTTCGCAGAATCATTATCCTCCTTCTTTGCTTAAGTATTCAGCCGAAGGAACAATAGTCCTGACCTCCTCTTCCCTTCTAGCTCGGAAATGATACATCTTCCTCTCAATCTTTTCTTTTTGATTTCTCACATCTTTTCCACTCTGGAAACTTTTGGAAGTTTGCTGGGATGATCACCATTACAATTTTGTCGCTGTGGATCACAGCATTTGTACAAAGCCTCATGATTGTTCTTCGGACCACAGTCCAACGGGTGATTCTCCTGACCGACAGGCTCGTCTTGGGTAATGCCCTAAGCGTTGCACACTTGAAATACATTCGAATGGTGGATGGTACATAAGGTGAAATTTCCACACGAACATTCACTCTTTGACAAAATTATACGGCGAGTTGACATTGCAAAAAGTCTTGAATAGTGTGTTTGTTTTCATTTTCGTTATTACTTTATGAGATTTTTGTCTCTATGTTCCTGTAACTCACCTGACTTTTCATTATCTAGTCTGAATTTTCGGATTCAGCAAGTCCAGCTTGTGAGATCTTCTAATCACACCACTTCGTATTATCTTGAGAGGGGATGATAGAAACCTTCTCTGTGATTATGGGCATATTGTGAGTTCCTTCTCGTTTTATAAACTATCGAGGACGCAGATTTCTGTCGGACCATTATTGATAGATAACTACCTGATCTGATGTGTTTTTTGTTTACAATTTTGAAACCTGTGGAAGGTAACTCCCTCAATCCTATACTTTAGAATATGGCTTCCAAACTAAGGGGAGAATCCGGGCTAAGGATTCTTTTGGGTCATTTCGGCTTCCACCAAAAGGAAGACTTGGGCAATGTATTTTGTTTACCCTTTCTCTTAGCTCCTCTCTTACTTCCTCATCTGAGGTCTGACTCTCTTTCTCTCTGTCTTTTAGAATTTCTATTTTGATTACTATAGAGCGTAGCCTCTATGACGCAGGAGGAAATTAACAGTCTCACTACCGTGAGCGGCCGTGTAGGGATAGGGACAAATGGATGGACCCTACGTAAGGACATGATATATGAACACTCGCAGGGCGTCCATTGCCTGGATTTCCGTCCTCTAGTACTGCAAAAGGACTGCTGAGTTGCTGACTAACTATCGCAGTAGCCATACATCTCTCGGCCTGTGTTATGCACCTTAGATTGCGGAGCGACCTTATAGGGCCAACCACTCAACGATAGGTCTCACGAAAAAAAAGAAGAGCATTTGAAAAGGTTGACTGGAATATTAGATGAAAGAACAGGTCTGTAAGTACCGGGAAAGGAAGAAATGATACATGACACAGAGAGGCTGCAGATGATGTGCGGGAGTCTTTAGGGTTGATAAGAGATTGCAAAAGACATGGTAGGCAGAACATTAGGATAGACAGAATATGGCGTGGTGGGCACCAGGTTGGTCTTGATTCCACCCCGCACGAGTTGGCCCGGCCCATGGGGGACTTGTATGAGATGAGAGAGAGTTGAGAGAGTGAGAGATGTTGTGAGGTCAGAGAGTGGTGTTAATTTTCAGTTCAGTTGTATGGTAATTTGTTTTTGATTACATTTGTTTTTTATTATTTAATTATAAATCTAATTATTTCACATTGTTAAGTTTCCATTTTGGTTTTTATTTCATTCACATGTTTTTTGTATTATTTTGTTTTTCTGTATTACTTTTTTGTTGGTTGTTTTAATTCAGTTCAATATAGGGTCAAATCTGAAAGCAAATGGTTTCAGTCAGTGTGGTGGGCGTGTGCGTTGCAGTGCGTAGCGTGCAGTGTAGTTGTGTTGTGTTCTTGTTTGGGTGGTGGTCTGTCTGTGTGGCGTGGCAGGGCGTGTGTGTGTGTGTGCGTGTGCGTGTGCGTGTTGCGCGTGTGTTGTTCAATTTAATTTCCGTCTGTTCACTATTCAATGTGATATTAGACCGGTAATGTGTGTGTTTGTGTTGTGTGTGTGTGTGTGTGTGTAGTGTGGGTGTGTGTGTGTGTCGTGTGTGTTGTGTCTGTATGGTTGTGTGTGTGCATGCTGCGAGAGGGCGTGTGTGGGCGTTGAAGGACGGGCGTGTGTGTGTGTGTGATGTGTGTGTGGGGTGTGTGTGGTGTGTGGGTGTGTGTGTGTGTGTGTGTGTGTTTGGTGGCGCGCGTGCGATGCCGTTGTGTGTGTGTAGCCTATGTTTGTGTGTGGTGGGTGTTGTTGGCCATATGTTTGTGTGAGACTAGAGAGAGAGATCGAGAGAGCGAGAGCGTCGTGGTTTTAATTTCAAGTACTGCTATAGATGTATTGTTTACGATTTACTTTTTTGTTTGTTTTATTTTCATTTAAAGTATTAAAATTCTTAAAGGTTTCCACTGTTTAGTTTAATTTTTCGTTTTTTTTTTCATTCAGTTGTTTACTTGGTTCTATTGTGTTTGTCATTTTTTTATTACTGTTGTTTTATATGTCAGTATTTAGGTCCTCTGACTGCAATTGGTTTTCTGTGGGTGTAGTGTGTGTGTGTGTGTGTGTGTGTCTTAAGAGTTGGGGACATATGAGTAAGGTGCATGGGTCGGTGTGGTGATTTCGGGTCCGACATGTCCTTGCATGTCGTGGGATGTAAACGCCGGGTTCGGTTTTCACACGGTAACCTTTATTGTACTTATCTCGGCCAGGAGGTTGTTTCCTCTTCCAACGTATCTCTGTGTCTGGAGTTTCATGGTCTGTATTTCACTTGCATTTCCTTCAGCCTTTTTCTCGTTTTGTCCGCCTTATTTATCAAGACTGTCATGGACGCCATGACGTGGTTCGGTTTTTTCCCGGTAGTACCTTTGCCTACGTTTAGCCGTACGCGCACCTTGCATCGCAGAGGTCAAGTGATTGGACGTCTGGCTCTACATACGGGTCGATGATTTAGTTTCGCATTTTACTGTCTGTCAAAGACTTGGGACAAAAGGTAGTTAAACAAGCGTCGGCGTAGTCTATTTTCGGGGCCCTACAATTAAAAAAACAACATAAATACGTAAAAAAAACAAATAAATTTCTAACTGCCGAACTTTGTTGGTAAATGACAACGGGGTGGGGTTAGAGTTGAATACCGGCCAACCCTGAAGGCTGTTACCGGTGGACTCGGAATTGAAACTACTTCTCATTTATGAGCAATTTGAAGGCGCTTGGGATTTCTAAAACTCTTCCATATGTGGTCCCGGTCCTCGGTCTGTCTCTTCGAGTCGGTTAATGTGTTGTTCACTAGCATCATGTTGCCGCCAATGGCAGCCAGATAAGAAGATGATTTGTTTCGGATGGAAATCAGGTAGTGGTCTGCTGGTGTCTGACTGTCTGACTCTCATCTCAGAATTTTGGGTTGCATGCACTGACTTTCCCATTTCAAATTCACACCAAACACACACTCACCGTACATTGGACAGCAAGGCTACAGGAGATCTTCACTTTTGTTTTTTGCTGCTCGTGCATCTGAACATTTATAATTTAATGCAAGATCATTAGGTCGGGCACGCACAACCTAGTGATGGCAGTACACACTAAATGTTATATCTTCTACTACGCTCTGGTGGTTCATCGACGACGAAGACGATGCGTCGCCGCGAACGAAACGTATGATGAGGTCGAAGTCGATGAAGACGACGACTACAGCGTCAGTATAGCCCGGACACAGGGACCTACTGGGATTGGCAATGATGCTGTGGCCAAAACCTCTACCACACTCACGTCGTCCTCTGCGACAAGGCGTACCAGTCACTCTCACTGGAGCTGTTTGGATCCCTCACAAAACACATGACTGAACGCTGCGACAGCATAGGCCATAAAAGGAAATGGTTACATATACTCGGGAAGCGGCGCTCTTGGCTTGGCTGTAGCGGCGTCTTCCGGCCAATTCTGGGCTCAGAGGGTAGTCGGTTTCCGCGGGCGCCTGGGGCAGGTAGGGAGTTGTCCGGCCACTCTGGCGGCCTCTCGACTACGGGACACAAGGCTGGAGTTATAGAGTGGTGAACTCGGCTACGGCCCCCGGTCCCTCAGTATATGGCAGCCAGTCCCCTTCTGTCCAGGGGGGTCACTTCTTACATGGGGGGAAATGGGGTTATAGGAGTTAAGACCTTGTTTATTTTGGCTTATATTTCTTTACTATTCACGTACTTATTTCTTATTCTTTAGCCACTTTCGCTTTCACAGGATTTGGGTGATACTTGTGACATTTCTCTTTCGTTTACTGTTTACAGTACAACTTTTCACGGATTCTTATATCTCGTATTCATTTCCCTTTTCTGTTAGCATCTCGCTCGACTCTGGTTATTGGTTTTATTGTTTTTCCTTTCTGTTTCTTGTGGTCCATTGTGGGGGTTTGGTTTTACCTCCTTGTCCCTCTGCTTTTTATCACAGGTTGTACATGGCTTTTCTCACTATTTGGTTGTGGTTGGGTTCTTCTTACTTTATGTGCTAAGTACACTTATGGGGCTATGGGGGTTCTGGTTCTACGTCATGTTGGTTGTCCATTGTCAATGTTCTTTGTTTCTCCTGATTTTTGTCTGGGATCTTTTCGATATTTGTTTAATCTAATGCTAGAGTTCGGCTTGGGTTAGATTTCCATTACTCACTATTGGTTACCTACTCTCTATTTACTATAATATATTTCTTGAAGCTTGTGGTTATTATCATCCCACATCATTATTATATTCAGGCATCATATAGTCTATGGTGCTCTCTTTGGGAGCCTAATTTATCATAGCTTTTTAATACACGCCCTCTTCGCTAACCACTTTGGAATAAACATTTTTTTTCATCTGAAGTTAATTATTTGTTTTATGGGGTCTCTGAATAAACATATTTTTTAAACCTGGTGAACCGCTCATTTAACATCACTTAATACTTTAATGTTTCCGAAATAATTTCGTTTTGCTTACATTATCAATGTCCTAGGGATTTAATGAACACAACAATTACTTTGATTTTCTAAATACTATAAATTTCTCACCTGTACGCTGAGGATAGTTGCTGTCGCTCATTTTACGGGAGTAGTCAGGTTTTTGCTTTTTCTTTTTATTTTGTCTGTTTATTAACCGGACTGCCTCCAAAATTCGGATGGGTGTTACATTTTCGGCTTTATGGGTAGTGGCGTTGCCGCGTATTCTATCGCAGATGACTGCCTAAACCGGTTCAGCCTCCCGGCATTTATCTGTGGCGCATGAGTGGGGACCAGCAGTAAGGTTTTATTTTACATTCCCGGCTCCGGTCGTCATCCTGTCGGGTTGCACTCGGTGGCATGATATTTATTTGTTGATGGACGGGGAATGACTACGGTTACGTCACTAATGATTTACAGCATTTAAAGAGTGTTGTTCCTTGTTTTTTTTTTTCCCCGTATACATCATATTATACTTATTATATTCTTCTTTTTATGTAATGTCTCACAAGATTGTCTTAATATTCTGTGTTATTTTCTTACTTCATAGATCAGGTTAATAATCGTGGTTCGTATCTTTTATGTGTTTTTTTCAGCAGAATAATTTTGTTTTTTTGTTTAGTTTTTTGGATCCCGGTTTCGACGATTTCATCGGATTCCGCCACAATTGATACGCAAACAATTTATGGGTTCGTCGTATGGTCTCATTCATCTATCCTCCCTCTTTGACTTACTTTAGTTGTGTTCTGTTCGTAGCCTATGATTATAGCATGCATGCCATCCTTTGATTTCTGTTTATTGTTTTTGTTTTGTTGGGAACACTTACTGTCTGGCCATCTAACAAATCAACCTATGCATGCAATTTCCGGCGGGTGAAAAATGGAGTAGTTTTCCTTGGTTGAGATGGAGCGGCAACAACCAACTGCCTGGCGATGCATGAGATTTGTGTCCATGCTGCATTTGGGGAACTGCAAACGTTCTGGATATCATAGCAGATAAAGAGATACAGTAATTCCTTACAGTTTGGGGGATAGGTTTGAGATGTGAGCGCGTGTGGTCTATCTAAAAAAACTATATTCAAACACTTTCGTGCTATTCTGATCCTTTCTCTTTTCACCCAACCAACCACCCACCCCCACCCCCCACCACACCCCACCCCCCCCCAATCCCACCCACCCCCCCCCCCCCCCCCCCCCCCCCCCCCCTCCACCCCCCCCCCCCCCCCCCCCCCCCCCCCCACCCCCCCCCCACCCCCCACCCCCCCCCCCTCCCCCCCCCCCCCCACACCCCCCCCCCCCCCCCCCCCACCCCCCACCCCCCCCCCCCCCCCCCCCCCCCCCACCCCCCCCCCCCCCCCCCCACCCCCCCCCCCCCCCCCCCCCCCCCCCCCCCCCCCCCCCCCCACCCCCCCCCCACCACCCCCCCCCCCCCCCCCCCCCCCCCCCCACCACACCCCCCCCCACCCCCCCCCCCCCCCCCCCCCCCCCCCACCCCCCACCCCCCCACCCCCCCTACCCCCCCCCCCACCCCACCCCCCCCCCCCCCCCCACCCCCCACCCCCCACCCCCCCCACACCACCCCCACCCCCCCACCCCCCCCACCCCCCCCCCCCCCCACCCACACACCCAACGCCTCTATCACTCCACCCCATCCCACCCTCTCCGTATACCAAGCCTACCTTTACCTTAGTATGACCTTCATAGGCCCGTTCCCTTTATTCTCCGCTCTCTCTTCCTACTCTCTCTCTATCTCTCCCCGTTGCTGACAGTTGTACGTCTTTCCGACCCTCCGCAATGATCTAATAAGAGCTCACGTCACCAGGAATGAGTATGGTGAAAATGAAAGGGGGGTGTGGGAGGGGGGGGGGCGGGAGAGCAAAAAAGACGTGGGGTTAGGGAAACGAGGGAGGGTTTTCTGAGGTAGGGAGGGTGGGAAGGGAGGAAAGTGTTGGTGTGGAGAGAGAGTTTAATGGGGACTGTCCAAACACAGGGTTGACGACAATCGGTATGCATACACGGGGTATGGAATTCGCTTCCGGGTGGAAACAGCTCCTGACGTCTCGCCTTGCAAGTGCTGGGCATGAGGAAGGTGTCGTCTGCCTGTGTCGTCTACCCTCTATCATTTCCTGCAATGCCACGCTGTCAGTCGTGTGGGCCATTATACTGCCCCCCACCCCACCCCTTACTATCTATCTCTCATCTTCTCTCTATTCTCTCTCTCTCTCTCTATCTCTCTATATATCTCTCTGTCCATATCTCTCTACACTTCTGTAACCCACTCTCTCTGTGTCCCTATCTTCCTCTACCCTCTCCTCCCCCCCACCTCTCTCTTGTTCTTACTAGTCTCTGTTGTGTGTTGGGTCTATCCCTCCTTCTATCTGTGTGTACCTCTATCTCTGTCCCCCTCTCCCCACCTCTCTCTCTTCGCTATCTCTATCTCTCTCTATCTCTCTTATCATCGCTACCACCAACACACCCCTCTCTATCTCTCAATCTCTCTTCGTGTGTGTGTGTGTGTGTGTGTGTGTGTGTGTGTGTGGTGTGTGTGTGTGTGTTGCGTAATGTGTGTGCAAAACAAACATATACTGTCGCTCGTCCGCACGCAAGTGAAGCGTACGAATGAAGGCTTTTTATGCAATCAGTAAAATATCAAGACTAAGTGAAATGCAAAGTTAGAGGAGAATAACGACAGAGAGAATGTAAAATGCAAAATAAGGTGAGATATGACAGAGAGAAAATGCTAGTATGAGAGAATGACTGAGAGAAATGGCAAAGTAAAGAGGTGAAAAGGCAGAGTGAAAATGCAAGTAAGTGTTAAAGTCTAGAGAGAAATGAAAGTAGAGAGGGTTTGACATGAGAGAAATGCAAGTACTGGAGATAGGCAATGACAAGTCTTACTGACCAGTTTTGGTCAGTTAACCGCGTACCTATCATAGTTTCTCTGTATTGTAACAACAACACTACACTCACATCACACAAACTACAGCACACACTCACACAAACATATACTTTTTTTTATATATTTATATATATTTTTATTTTTTTTATTATATTTTTATTTATACTCATCATATATATTTATATTTTTTTATGGTTTTATATTTAAAATTAAAATTTTTTTTTTCTTTTATTTTATATTATATTTTTATTATTTTTATATTATTTTTTTATATTTTTATACATGTTTATATATTTTATTTTTTTTATTTTTCAATTATGAATAATAGCTTGCTATTATGTTTGAAATTGCTAGAAATTGGGGGAAAATATGCATTCATACCTGCTGCGGTTGATTTTGCCTAACTAACCAGTATGTGCTTGAAGTGGGTGAATGGGGGATATACTTAAAATAAGGGATGAGGACCAGTTCTTGGAATGATTCCACAAGGGACTATTTTAACAATTAAATAATTATTGGTCCTTAGGTTAATACCAGATTGCACATTTCAGAATGCTTACTGAGCAGATTGGTGTTGCTGTAGTATGCACGAAATTTTCAATTATTAATCTAGCTTGCTATTATGTATTAGGACTGAAAAAAATAGGGGGAGTTAATAGATTTCATATCTGCAAGTGGTTTGTTAATTTGCACTTAATCAGTATGTGCTTGTGTGGGTTGAATGGGGAAAAATAAATTAAATTTAATATTTGACTTCTTTTATGAGGACTTCTGGACTAGGATATTTTATTTTTTCGTTATATATATATCATTATTTATATTATAATTTTTTTTTTATATTTACTATAATATATTTAATGAAATGATTTGTTAGTACCATCGGTTCATGTAGTGCCTTTTTGGCAAAAGCTTGGATTTAAATAATGAAAACTCACCGTGGGCGGTTTTGAAAACTTTTTGCTTCATCACTATTATATATTTTTTGATGTTATACGAAATCTGCTACCTGCACAAGTGGGAGGAATGGAGGAAGCCATATTCAACTTGGTTCACAAAGGAAATGGCTTGGGCGTACACACTGTCGGATGCCTTCGCGCTGTTCTGTCGCCAAGAAAAGCTCATTATACCACTGTAAATCCATCATGGAAGGAAGGCATACAACAGCTGGGAAGATCAGACTTACAATAGCATGCTTGGAGGACTCAGGAGACAAGGTGGTTTAGAAGCAAAAAGCCCCAGCTGAGAAAGGAAGAAAATGGGAAAGTTCAAGAGGCGATGGATTCTGCAAAAAGAAAGTCTCAGAATCAGAGATAAAAGAACAGGACACACATCAGGGACCATCAGACATGGACTGGGGCGTGACCAAAACTGACAATGGGTGGGTAATTGGCCAATGGAAAAAGCCAAACGAGACATGATGATTCAGGAGTTGAGGAAAAGATGAAAGACCAAAAAAAAGACTCCAAAAAGCAGTCCAGCAAGAGCCTGCAAGGGCAATGGACAAGTGGGGGAGAATGCACTCCAAAGATGTCTAACTTGGAATGACAATTTGGCACATGGCCCTCTCAGGTTCAAGCTTACATTTCTCAGTTCTGCATATGTCCTTCTGCCTCATTATTGACAAACCTGGTGATGTGGGGGAAAATTGCGATCCTGCATGCCCCCTATGCCATGTAATACAAACTGTGGAGCATGTTCATAAGCCTCTTGTATAAGTAGAATGCTCAAGGAGGTACTCTTGGAGGCAACAACCAAATGTGCATTACAAAAGTAATTGTACAAGTAGTGGGCTAGTTACCAACACCTCCACCCCCAAAAATGGGGAGATTCAGGTCTCCAAAAGCATCACGCTTAATTACTTCAAGGCAGAGAGGCAGCTAATCATGGCAAGAAACAATCAGCGCAACTAGAACAAATGCAGCAGAGTTGCCTGGATGGGCAGTCATGGTCTGGGGACAAGTGCTATGCAGACTCCCTGTTGGTAGAGTCTCCAGAGATCATACAGCAAGAGTGGCATGTGACAGTTAATTGCAGTCCACTCTAAGTACATCATAAGCAGATGTATCATGATCGAGCTCACGGTGCCTTTGAGATACAGAATGGAGGCCAGCTCAAATCTATCAAGACTGGAAAAGTTTGCTGATTCTGGCATACTGCCTCTGAGGTGAGAAGGCGATTCAGGTCAAAGTCATCACTGCAGAAATGCGGAGCTAGCGGAGTTTTGTAGGGTACGTCTGCTTTAGGCTACATTGAAAACAGCTCTCAGTTGCAGGGAAGGAAAAAAACTAGGCCCTGAAAGCCATTGGCAGAAGCGGCAGGAGAGGTTGTTCAAGATGGATCTGGTTAGGTGGAACATAAGTGTACATTCTTTGGACCTTTATGTCCCTACTACATTTATCAGGTGTCCTGTGGCTCAGTGGTTAAATGCGCGAGTCTTTATGTGAAAATGAGCTTGTCTGAGGTCCTTTGGGTTCGTTTACAAGCAAGGGCTAGTACCCATGATGGGAAAAAAAGCAGGCAGCTGAGGGGACTTCCGGATGGCAATGAACAGGGTGTGGCCCCTAACCCCCGAGAGTGTCAGGTGGTTATGGCCGAATAAACTCTTGCTTGTAGGGGGCTTCTCTTCTGTGGACTCTGCTGCTGCAACGCTCTCCACGTGTTTCTTGTCTTAATACATATTTTACTATCATATATTTTATATATTTATATTTTTCTTCTTCTGTCCTATCCGTGCCTGATGGCGTTGTGGCTATGGGACTAGAGATCTCCTTCTGGCTATGCGCGATGCTCTGGGGACTGTGTTGTGAGATCTAGTCCTTTGCCCTTTAAGCGAGTCTTTTCTATACATTGGCCTGAGCCGCACTGGTTCTCCTCTCGTGTCGCCTTCCATTTTTTTTAACCTTGGGGGGTACAAGCGACAGGGCTGTTCTGGGGGACATGTGAGCTGGGTGGCTTGCGTCTGGACATGCCCTAGCCATTCTCCACTCGACGGCGCCTGGTTGGTGTCATGTTTTGTGGTGACTCCTGTTCTTGTCCTAAAGTTCTTCGTTTGAGTTGATTGTTAGGCAAGTAGAAGATCCTGAGGATTCGTCGATGTCATTTGTTCTGGTTACTCTACTGCTTTTTCTCGATGGCGACGTCGTTTTCCTGCACTCTGAACCATACCAGGAGGAACGCTTGTGGTCTATTGCTCTTGAAGTGTCGATTCTTCGTTTGTATGCTGAGGACGGTCTGCGGTTCTCCGTTGGGCCTAAGCACTTGCGATTGCGTGGTTGGCTTTGCTGTTTTCTGGGCGTTGATCTCTGGTTTGCAAGTCGACAAGTCTGGGTCATCTGCTGGCCCGGTATACAAATTCCTGTACTTCTTCAAGTGGTTTTGCCATTAGCGTTGTTTGGGGTGTTGGTGTTGTGGCATTTTTTCATAATGTCCGGCGTCTTTCCTTTCTCGTTGTCCCTCATGGCCATGGGGTGCTGGCTATCTCGCTGAGGGATTGTTCTTTTCTTATGCTAGGGAGTAATGTTTGATTGGTGGACTGCAGTCCCTGGTCAATATGCGTAGTCATTGTCCTCAAGAATGTGGTCTAAAGTCACACAGGTATTCCTCCTTTGTGCTGTTCCTGGGTGTCGTTTTCGCATTCAACAGTCGATGGCCAGGGAGGATGAGGATGGTGACAGGATGCACCATGTTTCATCAGCTGTCACCTTGAATGAGTGCCGTCTGTGGTTGTTGTGGTGTTGTCGACACTCATAGACTCTATTACTGGGGACTGGATGATGATGTTGACACTTTTTTAGGGGGAGGATATGTCGTTAGAGTGTCGTAAAGGGATCTTCTCAGTGAGAAGCGCGGCTGCAATACTGTCAAAGGCCTTTCTCCAAATCTTGAAAACCACGTTTTATGCTGGAGATGTTACATTCATGGGGACTGCTCGTGGACTCTGGCGGTCCCGACGTTAAGATCGTAAATATGTTGATCTTTGCATGATCTCCCCGATCCTAAAGCCCTGCCTGACGATTGACGATTGTAGGACTTCTATCCGCTTTATTTATGCGCTGGAGTAAGATGACGACTGAAGACATTTGCTGGTCTTTGATTGTTGGGTGATGCCTCTCCCAATTGTTGCAATCTACATTGTCATTTCGTTGGTAATTTGATGATGGTTACCAGTTCGCCAGTCTGTGGGGTTGTCTACTGGTTACATATGTCCTGCAGGTTGCGCTGGCGAGGATTTGTGGTGTTGTACTGTTATCTGCCTTCAATATCTCGGGGCATACACCATTCTTCTCATGGTGCTTTGCAATCTTCAGTTGCCGGCATCGCTTTCCCTTGACTCTTTTACGTGATGTATCCCATGTTGGACGTCCAGGTCCTCCTCTGCCTTAGGAATGTCAGTGGTGTGGGTGGATTCTGGGCGGTTTAGGATCTCGGGAACCGTGCTATCTCCACCTCATCGAGCTGGGCACATTTCTTCTGTGTAATAGGTGTTCCGTCATCTGCCTGAAACTGGTTATTGTCTTGGTTCTGTCCTCATGTCTCCCCGCTGCTTCTTGGTGGTTTTTTCATCTGTCTTCATATCCCTGGCATATCTTGCTGCCTCGCCTTATTCAGCAATGACTCTCGCCATTGTTGTCGTTTATCTTTCCTTGATAACAATCTTCACTCTTTGTCTTTCTCTCTTGTGCTGGGTTGATATTCTTTCCTTTTGAATGGGTGACTTGGAATCTATGAAAGTTTTTTTAGTGATCTGTTTTTCTTCTCCCTATGGTTTGTTACATGGTTTGGCAGTTATCACTCAGTTTTCACACTTTTCCATATTACCTATTGTCCTCTTTTGGCTGTTTCAGTGATTGCCGCTGTTGATAATCAGCTATGGTCAGTGCTGTTTTCTTCATTGGAGGAAGCTGAGCGATGCTTACATGGTGACTCAGTATGTTTGTTAGAGACTATATTGTTATATTTATACTTATCTGATGTCTCGTGTTGTCTCGCGTACAGACCGTCCTCCAAGATGGATACAGCCTCTGTAACTTTACTCTGTTTTATTTTGACCTGTTTTTATCGCGATATGATAGTTTCTAATACCATATGACTGCGGTATGGGCTTCTGAGGAAGTCTTTAGCGAAAGGCACAGCTTGGCTTCAGTTGGGTGCTGGGACTTTTAGGGCTCAGTTGGGCTTGCTGGGAATTTTGGCTTCCTTAGGGTGCAGGGATCTTCCGGGATTCAGTAGGTGTGGATGGTTGAGGGGACTTTAGGCTTCCTTTTGGGCTGGGCACTTATGCGGGGTTGCCATTTGGGTGCTGGGAAGTCTGGGCGTCCTTTGGGTTGCAGGGCGTGTCAGCGGTTTCATTTAGGTGCTGCGGACTTTAGGGTTCATTAGGGTTGCGGGTCCTTTAGGGCTTCATTAGGGTTGCTGGGAAATTTAGGCTTCCTTTGGGTGCAGGGGACTTCAGGGCTTCCTTAGGGGTTGCAGGGATACTTTAGGCTTCCGTAAGGGTGCAGAGACCTTAGGCTCAGTAGGGGGCTAGGCATTTTTGGCGTCCTTAGGTGCAGTGGACTTCTGGGCATCATGGGGGTGCTGGGACTTTTGCGATTACGTTGCGGTGCAGGGATTTAGGCACTTCCGTTGGGTGCTGGGGGTCTTCTGGGGTCTGTTGGGTGCTGGGACTTTAGGCTTTCCTTTGGATGCATAAAGGGTTCTTTAGGGCTTCCTTAGGGTGCAGGGAATTTAGGGATTTCCTTAGGGTGCAGGGACTTTCGGCTTCTCTTAGGGTGCGGGGACTTTAGGGCTTCCTTAGGGGGCTAGGGTCTTTTGGGCTTACCTTAGGGTTGCAGTACTTTAGGCTTCATTAGGTTGCAGGGGACTTTAGGCTTCATTAAGGTGCACCATGGTGACTTTAGGGGACTTCCTTAGGGTGCAGGGACTTTAGGCTTCCGTAGGAGTTGCAGGGACTTTAGGGTTCACTTAGGGCCAGGAGGTGCAGGGACTTTAGGCTCCCTTTGGGTGCTGGGACTTTTGGCTTCCTTAGGGTGCACGGGACTTTTTGGCTTACTTTAGTGTGAAGGGCACTTTTGGCTTCATTAGGGTGCAGAGGAATTTAGGCTTCCTTAGCGGAGCAGGGGACTTTAAGGCCTTCCTTAGGGTTTTGAAGGGACTGTAGGGGCTGCATTGAGGGTGACAGGCGTCTTCTGGGCTTTTCCTTAGGTCGCCTGGGTCTTTAGGGGCCTTCCTTTGGGTGCAGGGACTATTGGCTTCCTTTAGTAGGGTGCTTGGGACTTTAGGGCTTCCTTAGGGTGCAGGGATCTTTTGGCTTCTTAGGGTGCTGGGATATCTTGGCTTCGTAGGGGGCATCTGGATCTTTTTGGCTTCCTTAGGGTAAGGGAATTCAGGATATCCTTGGGGTGCAGGGTCTTTAGATTTAGGATTACGTTTGGGTGCAGGGACTTTAGGCTTCCGCTTGGGTGCAGGGTCATTGGATTCCGTTCTATAGGGTGCAGGGACTTTAGGCTTCCTTAAGGTGCTGGGACTTTAGGGACTTCTTAGGAGTGCAGGGACTTTAGGGCTTCCTTAGGCTGCAGGGAACTTTATGATTCCTTAGGTTGACGGGATTTTGGCTTCCTTAAGGGTGCAGGGAATCTTCAGGGGCTGCCTCTGGGGTTAGTGGCCGGGTGACTTCAGGGACCTCTTTAGGGTGCAGGGACTTTAGGGGTTCCCGTTAGGGTGCAGGGTCTGTTGGTTCGTTGGGTGCAGGGACGTTAGGGATTCATTTGGTGCAGGGACTGTAGGCTTCCTTGGGTGCCAGGGACTTTAGGGCTTCCGTAGGGTGCAGGGACTTTGGGCTTCCTTAGGGTGCTGGGACTTTTGGCTTCCTTAGGGTGCTGGGTCTTTTTGGACTTCCTTTGGGTGCTCAGGGACTTCAGGCTTCCTTGGGGGCAGGGGACTTTAGGATTCCGTAGGGTGCAGGGACTTGAGGCCTCCTTTGGGTGCTGGGAAACTTAGGGCTTCCGTCAGGTGTGTAGGGACATTTCGGACTTCCTTAGGGTGAAGGGACTTTAGGGCTTCTCTTATGGGTTGCTGGGACTTTAGGTGCCTTAGGCTGCAGGGTATTTTTGGCTTCCTTAGGATGCAGGGACTTTAGGCGTCCTTATGAGTGCAGGGGTCTTCAGGCGTTCATGGGCTGAGTGCAGGGACTTTCATGGTTTCCTTATGGTGCAGGGACTTTAGGGGTTCCGTAGGGCATTTGCAGCGGACTTTAGGCATTTCTTGGTGTTGCTAGGGACTTTGGAACTTCCTTAGGGTGCTGGGACTTTTGCTTCCTTAGGGGTGCAGGAGACTTTTGGCTTCAGTAGGGTGCAGGGACTTCTGGGCTTCCGTTGGGTTGCTGGGACAATAGGCTTCCTTAGGGTTTGCTGGGACGTTAGGGCTCTCTCACAAAAAACTTAGTACTGCGCTCCATGAGTGCTTTTAATTGATTGTCTGTTGTGTTTGTCTTTGTTGCTTGTTCTGTGTGCATTTGCAGGTGTTTTTTTGTGCTGCGGGACTTTATTGCTTACTGAGGGAGTGCAGGGCTTTTGGTGCTTCCTTAGGGTGCTGAGGGACTTTAGGCATTTACCGTAGGGGTGCTGGGACTTTGGGCTTCCTTTGGGTTGCTGGGACTTTTGGGCTTTCTTAGGTTGAAGGGCATATTAGGCTTCCGTTGGGTTTGCAGCGACTGTGGGACTTTAGGTTCCGTAGGGTGCAGGGACGTTAGGCTTCCTAATGTGCAGGGACTTTAGGGCTTCAGTAGGGTGATTGAACTTTAGGCTTCCGTGAGGGTGCAGGGCTTTAGGCTTCCTTTAGGGTGCAGGGGATTTAGGGTTCCTTTGGCGTGGAGGGGCAGGGACGTTTGGCTTACTTAGGATGCAGGGGGATTCCAGGGATTCCTTAGGGTTGCTAGGGACTTTAGGCTTCCTTAGGGTGCAAGGGGATTAGGCTTCCTTTGGGTGACAGGGTCTTTAGGCTTCCTTAGAGTGCTGGGACTTTAGGCTTCCGTACAAGGGTTGCAGGGACGTCAGGGCTTGGAGGAGGAAATAATGATCACTATATCCATCACGTCACGAAGCAGAACAATCTGTGAACCCGGTATGGAATGAGACTCATAGGGAGAGGAGAAAGTTAGCGGGAAGGATGTATTTTTTTATTTGTAGTAGTTGTAGTTTGTTGTTGTAGTAGTTAGTAGTAGTTGTAGTAGTAGAAGAAGTAGAAAGAAGAAGATAGAAGATGAAGGAGGAGGTCGGAGGAGAGGAGGAGGAGGAGGAAGGAAGATGTTGAAGCATGAAGAAGTAGAAGAACGTAGTAGAAAGAAGAAGAAGATGAAGTAGTAGTAATAGATGAGGTGGAGGAGGAGGGGGGGGTGGGGCTGGAGGAGAAGAAGGAAGAAGGAGAAGATGATTGATGAAATAAGAAGTAGTGAGATGAAGTATGATGATGACATGTGCCACTTTTCTGTATCTCAGATAGCTTACTTGGTGGACTTGGAGAGAGAGAAGGAGAGAGAGTGATGAGAGAAGAGTTAGGAGGAGAGAGGAGCACGAGAGAGAGTGAGAGAGATTGAGTGACAGGAGAGAGTTGTGAGAAGAGTATGAGAGTGTGATGTGACGAGGAGAGTGAGGTGAGAATTTACGGCAGTGATAATTATTACGTTATGCCTTAGCCCCCTCATGAAGGGGAGCGGCTCACACTTACCTCACATTGTTCCCAGAAATCGTAATCTATCATACAAAGAAGATAACTTTTTGAGTGGTGTGATTTACGTGATAATTGTATTTCAACACAAAGTAATGGAGGAATCGGTATCTGTAAGGTACAGCACTAAATGAGAGAGGAGAGAAGGAGAGAGAGAGTGTGTGAGAGAGTTGTGTGAGGAGAGAGAGAGAGAGGTGCTAGAGAGAGAGAGAGGGTAATAGAGATGAGTGAGTCACGACGACTGAGACAGACTGGACCCGCACAGAAACAGAGATTAATCGATTCTATTCTCCTCTATATCTCTCTCTCCTTTTTTTTCTATAATTCTCTATCCTCTATCTCTCTCTCTCTCCATCTCACTAATGTTTTATGAAAAGCAGCATTCCTCTATGGAATTGATCCATTCTCCCCATTTTCTCTTAACTATTATTACTCTGACGTCAGATGGTGCTCTGTCCTTCTGGTTGGTACCTTAAACTTTCCTCACCATCATTATATTCTCTCGCGTCGTTACATCTAATAAAAGAGTTAGGCTTCCGGCTGATGAAACCCGTGGTTAACTTCCAGAATTGACATGCAAGTAAATTGGTAATACGTGGGACCATATCATGGCAGCAAATTTGGTGGGTCGATTACAAGAGCAGGAGTAACTTTGTTTCTACGAAGTTGAAATAAGCAAACGTGTCTTTCTTCTGTCTATTGATAACGGATGCAAAATCCCGCGCCAATGTGGAGGGCAATATACCACTTTATGTAACGCAACATGCGTTATGATTCACAAACCTTCATGGCACCTACATCTACCCCGGTCAAATGTAATACCCACAGGACAAGGCCGCCGTGGCGAAATAGGTGGTTAGCGTCGCGGACTCCACGGGGGTGGGAGGAGGTCGTAGGGTTCGAATCCCTTCAGAGTCTTGTGGGTTTTTCTGGAACAGAGGCGGCTCCTTCCTGAGTTGAGTTTGTGACGGACTCTGGTTGGGAAGTATGGGACATCTCAGTCGAGTTTCATCCTCTTAATGGATGACGTTTTGGGAGGGTTTGCTCATTTTTACTGACCATCACTGCAGGTGCCAGTATTTCGTAGGGGCCCCTGGAGTTGACGCCGGGATATATTATGATAGGAATATGAAGGCGTTGAGTTCCTGCCCATGTCTTGTAGTCTACTGACCGAAATCCGTTGATTCTTTTTTTCAACACTCTACTTTCTCATAGTTCTAGAATTAATAATAATAGTTGTCTCTAAATTTGTGGGCCCTTCATGCCCTGCTCTCTTGAGTGACACTCATTTCTCGATGTTCTCTCCACGTCTTAGCCTTGGTTTGGTTCGTCGGGGTCACCGGTATCGGCGTTGTCATTGGGGGCTGTCGTTGGTCGACGTGGGGGCGCAATACGGATGGGGAGAGCTCACTCACGCCGGTCCGCGATATGCCAAAATTATGCGTCAGTAGGGGGCTTTGTAGGTGGCGTCCTGAGTATGGTAGTTCAGATCTGGCGCCACTAGAACACATCCGAGGTGACTCGGCGGAAGTGCAGTGTCTAACTCCGGTGAGGTTGCCTCTTGACCGGGGACTTGCATTGACTGCTCCCTGTGGATTTGCCGGTGCCGGGGCTGCCGGCGGGCCCGACCAGGGGGTGGCTTTGGATCCGGGGTTGTGTGTCGGTATGGAGGCGTGGGTGCAATGCCTCTGGATAGTGGCGCTGAGGTTGGGTAGTTAAAAAATAAATTAATACCCAATTTCTGTACTTGTTCTGATTACCTTTATGTCATTGTTCAGTTTCCCTTACTCTTGATCACAGGCTATAAGTGCACCAAATGAATATACATGCCCGAACTTCTAATATCACTTTTGCAATCATAAACTTGGATCCTCGTTAATCAATTTAAATTCCCCTTCTTGCTGTTTACATGTGTTGGTATGAACTTAGCGCACTATTTAAAGATTAAAAAAATCCATGGGTCCTGTTTATCATACCAGACATTTTCATTCTCCAAAACTACGACTCTTCCTTTCTTGTTGTGTCTCTTTCATTACATATATTATCTTTCATTGTATTACTATTGTTTTTCCATCTGGCGTCTCTTAAAATACGCCATAATAGTTATTCCAACCTTCACAAAAATCAAATGATTTGTCGGATACAAATTATTTCTGACGTTTTAATTTTCTTTCGATTCTTTAAAAAAACCCATGGTTATGACAAATACACACCTCACGTATCTCTGTTCTTGGAGAATAATTACTGGGACTTTTTTAACCCACTCCACTTTATGGATTCCGATATATTCATTCTGGCCCTCACAGCATTTGCAACGTATTGTTTTTGACTCATGGCATTTCATTTATGAATCCAAGCCTCTTATGTATGGGGTTGTCTCTGACTTCTAATAAGGCGTTTGACCTTGTTGTATAATTCACTTTCTTCTAAAGAATACTATCTGTTTCTTGAACCTATCCCCGACATTTCTTTGTTTCATTCTTTCTGAACGTTTTGGACTCAGTATGTGGCGCTTAATTGAGCATAAACCTCCCACTTAAAAACTTTGTTCTGAATTGTGAGTACCCACAGGGATCTGTACTAGGCCCCCTACTATTTGAATCTTCATTCTATGTTTTTCCATTGTACGTATCAGATTGAATAGGTTCTGACAGATTTATTTGCTGATGCACTCGCTCACTTATCGTATATGGTCAGTAGTTGATCTAACAGACATTTGAAACTTCTCTCAGGAAACTCTATACGGACGTGTTAGGATGGGGTCATTCAAATCTCAATGGTATTACACCCGGCCAAAACACAAATATCTTGGATTTATATGCTTCCCGCCATAAACTCAGTTGGACTCTCTTTGCTAAAAACTTCTGTTGAAGGGCTCTTCATTTCGAGAGGTTGTCGAGCATCGTGTTTTGGGTGATTGATAGTTAAGAATTTGAATTGGCACATTCAATATTAATATAACGTTTGCATTTAAGGTAGTCGCAAAACTCATTTTCACTGTTTCTCATTAAAGCGCTTAGGCTTCAGTAATGGGCGTAAACTTTTCTTCAAGTGCTCACACATAATGTACACGTATCTATTTCGCCTCAAAAACAGTGTGGACGGCGGTTGGTGAACGTCCACAAAAAAGGCTCTGAATTCTTCCATAGACGCTGAAGCAAAGCTACTACTTCCAGCTGTATCTCATTTTCATAACAGACGAAAACTAAAAGCGCTGAAATTACTTTCTCTGAAGAGCGCATTGGAATTAACCAAGGCATTCTTTAAGTTTACAATTATTGAACTTATACTATGCCATGTTATATCAATGCCTTTTTACAATGATCGAAAGCTTTTCGCGGCTCGACGAAATCTCCTTCTTCCACATTCACTCGCATTGATCTTTACCAAAACAAGAATTGCTTATCTGGACATTTAGTCTGCGTATCACTTCCACACACCGTATCTAAAAAACATGATTACTTTATAACTTTTCATGGAACATTTGAACATATCATTTTTTGTCCAGTAATTTATTATTATTCCGTTTACTAAGGATTAGCGTCCATTCGCTAAATTTTGTGAACACATTATCTTTGTTTAAATCGTGAAACATAATAACCCATACTCCGGTTTTAAATCGCTTATCCCCACTAAACACTCTGTCTGCCATCCCTTTTCTCCATCCCCTACCTACCATTCTCTATTCACCACCCTTCCTCTACTGACCTACTCTCTCTGTGTCTTTTGTTTGTTTGCTTGTAAGTTTCCCTTGTTTTTGTTTCACATTCCCCCATCTCATTTTGTGCTTTTATGAGCATTTGTTGATCATTGTAGGTATTGTTTTTCATGTTTACTATGTTGAATTGTGTGTATGAATGATATGTAGCTGAATTATGTATGCTTGGGGCACATGGACAGATTGTATGACTAGGCTTTGGCCTTCAAAATCTTCATCATTGGGTATTAAAGATCAAATCAATCATTCAAATTTCCATTCTTTCAATCATATCTTATATTCATTCAATAATCAGTCTTCTCTCTCTCTCTCTCTCTCATCTCTCTCTCTCTATATCTCTCTCGCTCCTTCTCCCTCTCTCTCTGTATCAGTCTATTGACGGCGCCAGTTTGGTTCTGTATAAGCACCAATTCAGTGTTGAAGGCATGGCGCCTGGGAAGACTATGTACAGCAGGCAGGAACAGGAAATGGAGTGGTGATAGTCTGTTGGGGATTGGGGATACGTGGTGGTGGGGAGATGGGGGAGTGGTGGTGGGGTGGTGGGGGTTGTGGGGTTGGTGGGGGTGATGTGGGAGTGTGGTGCTAAGATAGGGAGCATGTTGTGCGGCAGATGGGGAGGGGTTGAGTGGTGAGAGGGGAAGTGAGTGTGTGGGGAGATGGGGAGTGGTAGGTGTGGCGATGGTGGAAGTGGTGGTGGTGGAGATGGGAAGTGGGGTGGGGGAGATGGGGTGTGGTGTTGGGGGAGATGGGGCGTTTGGTGAGTGCTCTGATAGGGAGAGAGTTGTGGGAGATGGTGAGTGGTGGTGGGGAGATGGGGCGTGGTGGTGAGGGAGGTGGGGTGGGGGGGGTATGGGGAGTGGTGGTGGGGAGATAGAGAGTGGTGGTTGGGTGTGGTGGTGGGGTGATGGGGAGTGGTGGTGGGATAATTGGGGAGAGTGGTGTGTGGGGTAGTGGGGGGGTGAGGGTGATGGGGTAGTGGTTGTGGGGTCATAGTGGGGTTGGGGAGGTTGGGGAGTGGTGGTGGGGAATATTAGGGGAGTGGTGGTGGGATGTGGTGATGTGGGGAGAGGAGTTGAGGACGTGGTTAGGTGGGGAAAATGGGGGATAGTGGGGTGTTGGGGAAGATGGGGAGTGGGTGGTTGGAAAAATGGGGAGGGGTGGTTGGGGCTGTGAGTGGTGGGGAGAGATGTGGAGTGGTGGTGGGTGGGAAAAGGATAATGGGGAGTGGTGCGTGGGAAAATGGGGTATGTGGTGGTGGGGTGAGTGGTGGGGGAGAGGGGGACGGGGTGGTTGGGTGTGGTGGTGGGGAGTATGGGGAGTGGTCGGTGGGGTGGGGTGGCGGAGGCGGAGATGGGGGTGTGGTGGTGGGGTAGGAGTCGGGAGAAGAAAGATGACGGTGGTGGAGGTGGAGTGTGTGTGAGATGATGTGGAGAAATGGAGTGAGAGGCAATAATACTAGTGTTAACAAGATAACATCCACTTTGTGCGTCACTAAACCAACTTTGACATGGAAAGGAAGGGGAGATAAGGAGAAGATGGAGGATACGGTGGGAAATAACAAGCCACTTTTGCGTCACTAAACCTTTGACTGCGAGATGGGGCATAGGGAAGGGAAGAAGTGTAGAGTAGATTACGGGTGAAGGGAATACAAGCTCTTGGTGGGTCCTAACTCTTTGACTGACGGGAAAAGGAAGGGAGAGGTAACGGGAGGAAATCATGCCAAACCTTTTTTGGTGGGGTCACTAACACTTTGTCTGACGAGAAAGGAAGGCAGGTAAAGGGAGAAACGGGGAGAAAATACAAGCACTTGGTGGGGTCACAACTATACACTTTGTATGACGAGAAAAGGAAGGGTGAACGGGGGCGGGAAAACAAAGGTCTTGGTGGTCACTAAAACTTTGACTGACGGGAGAATGGTGGTCGGTCGAGTGATACGGGGATAACAAGCCTTTGGTGGGTCACTAAAAACACTTTGTAATGTCGTGTTAGGAAGGGAGAACGGGGAAAATTCATGCCCATTGGTGCGGTCTCTTAACTTTGACTGTCCGTGAAAGGAAGGGTAACGGGGCCAAATGAACCCAGAGTCTCATGGACAATCTTCACATGTGTCAATGGCCGATCAACTTTACCACTTCACATGTATGAAGTCCTCCCGCCTCACCTTCCCCCTTTCCCCGTCCTCACCCCGCCCCAGCAGTTCCCCCACACCCCGCCCAGACTACCCCTTCCCCCCTACCCCTTTCCCCTCGTACCCCACCCCATGCACCATGAGTGGTCACTCGTGCTTCAATGCTGCACACCTTTAATAGAAAATTCTGCGTCAGCATGCAGCTAAACTGGCGAACAGGTCTTACATCCAATCCTAACCCCCCCCCCTTCCCTCTGCCCTCCCGACTCTCCTCCACCTCTCCCCCATTCCCCAACATCGTCCTCGAGTACCTCATCTCGCCAACCCTACCCATTCCACCTCCACCCCTTACATAACCACCCCTTTCACCTACACCCTTCACTCCTCCCCCTTTCACCATAATCCCCTTCAATCCTACTACCCTTTCCTACATCCACCTTCCCACCTAAAATAACCGCTTTAAATGTCGCCAAGGTGAGATTCTTTTCTTTCTCCATCAGACCACTTCAAACGACAATCACGGTTTGCCACGTCCTGTTTTAGGTGTACGGGTAGGCATAGAGAACAAGACACCAAAGGGGACTGGTCCAGCTAAGGAGGGCAGCAAGTCGGTGGGTGTTCTGAACATATGGGTCGTGGTCCTCCACTCTGCCTAGGCCTCTCTCGCAGTTATCATCGCCGCTTCAACTTTGTCCTGGGGAGTACCACTACTCTTGCGTCAAACATGTTTGTGTCTTTTGCTCGTGTGTAAATTTTTTTAAAACATTGCTTTTTTTTCTTTACTTTTCTTCCTCCCACAACCCCCCCCACCCCTTTCTTTTCTTTCCTAAAAAAATTACTCTGTTTTTAAACTCTTCTTACCTTTTATTTTTTCTTGTTCCTTCTTTTTTCTGCCCCCCACCCCCCCCCCTCGTTTTTTTTTCTATTCCATTTTTTTCTTCCCTTTTCTTTTTTTTTTTTCTTTTCTTTCTTTCTTTCGTTCTTGTTCTTTCTTTGTTATATTCTGTTTTCGTTCTTCTTCCTTTTCTTTTTTTCTTTCTTATCTTTTTGTGATTTCTATGTTCTTTATTTTTTCTCTCTTTTCTAACTTGCTTTTCGATCTTGAATGGTTTTTTTTGGGGTTTATTTTTCTCTCACACAAAAGGAATGTTAAATTTGTTTATGTGCTTTTTCGATGTTGTGTTTTTGATCATCTTAAGGTGTAATTGACTTAGTGGCCTTAAGTACTAATGTAGACATTTGACTTATGTGGCCTTAATTACATAAGGAGTCATTGACCTTCAGCGGCCTTTCCTTTACTAAGTAGGTCATTTGACCTTTCTGTGGCCTTACTTTCATTAAGTAGAACATTGAACTTTAGTAGGCCGTATACATAAGTAGACCTATTGACCTTCAGTGGCCTCTTATTACAAAAGTAGACATGACATTCAGAGGGCCTTATCTTTCTTATGTAGACATTGACCTTCAGAGGCCTTACTTTCAAATTTAGAAAATTGACCTTCAGAGGACTTACGTACAATGTTGTCTTTGACCTTCTGTGGCCTTAAGTTATTACTAAAGTTAGACATTGACACTTTAGAGGCCTTAACTTTCAATAATGTTGACAATTGCCATTCAGTCGGCTCTTACTTTCTTTGTAGACATGACCATCTGAGCCTTTCTTAAAAAGTTGACTTGGAATTTCATGTAGAGAGAGGAGAGAGGGGATAGAGAGAGAGAGAGGAGAGGTGTAATTTTCAGTACAGTTTAGATGTAATTTGTTTTGATTACAATTTGTTTTTATTATTTCATTTATAAATCTTAATATATTTCCCTGTTAAGTTTCCTTTATGATTTTTATATCATTCACATGTTATTTGTATTATTTGTTTTTCATTAATTTACTATTTTGTTGTTTTTTTAATGTCAGTACAATATAGGTCAATCTGAAAGCAAATGGTTTCAGTCAGTGAGTGTGCGTGTGCGTGCGTGCGTGGCGTGTTGTGTTGTGTTCTTTTTTGGGTGGTGGTCTGTGGTGCGTGCGCGGGCGTGTGGTGTGTGTGTGCGTGTGCGTGTGCGTGTGCGCGTTGTTGTTCAATTTAACGTCTTTTCACTAAATGTGATATTAGACAAGGTGTGTGTGATTGATGTGTGTGTGTGTGTGTGTGTGTGTGTGTGTGTGTGTGTGTGTGTGGTGTGTGTGTCTGTCTGTTTGAGTGTGTGCATGCAGCGGGCGTGTGTGTGCGTGCAGCGGGCGTGTGTGTGTGTGTGTGTGTGTGTGTGTGTGTGTGGTGTGTGTGTGTGTGTGTGTGTGTGTGTGTGTGTGTGTGTGTGCGCGTGCGCGTGTGTGTGTGTAGCCTATGTTTGTGTGTGTGGGTGTGTAGGCCTATGTATGTGTGAGATAGAGAGAGAGAGAGAGAGCGAGAGCGAGAGGTTTTTAATTTCAGTACAGTAAAGATGTAACTTGTTTTACGATTACAATTTGTTTTTATTATTTCATTTAAATTATAAATCTTAAATGTTTCCCTGTTAAGTTTCCTTTATGATTTTTATATCATTCAGATGTTACTTGTATTATTTTGTTTTTCATTAATTTATTACTTTTGTTTTTAAATGTCAGTACAATAGGTCAATCTGACAGCAAATGGTTTCAGTGGTGTGTGTGTGTGTGTGTGTGTGTGTGTGTGTGACTTAACGCATGACATATGAGTAATGTGCATGGGTCGGTGTGCTTTCGGTCCCGACATGACCTTGCAGTCGTGGGATGTAAACGCCGGGTCTTCACACGGAAACAATCATGTATAATCTCAGGCCAGGAGTTTTTCCTCATCCCGTCTCCACTGAGACAGGCGTTTCCTGGTCTGATATTTCACTTGCATTTCCTTCAGCCTTTTTCTCGTTTTGTCCGCCAAACAAGACTTCATGACGCATGACGTGGTCGGTTTTACCCTGTCATTACCTTTTCCACTTTTCGCCGACGCGCACCTCGCCTCGCGAGGTCACGTGATTAGACGTCTGGCTCTACATCCGGTCGATGATTAGTTTCGCATACAGTCTTGACAAGACTTGGCAAAATGGTGAAACACAGCGTCGGCGTAGTAACTATCGGGCCCAACAAATAAAAAACAAATAAAACGTAACAAAAAATAAATCTACACACAGCCGAACTTTGAAAGGTAATGACAACGATAGAGTTGAACCGGCAACCCAGAAGGCTGTTACCGTTGACTCGGAATAGAAACAAACAACAAATATGAGCAATTAGAAGGGCGCTTGGGATTTCTCAAACCTCTTCCAAAGTGGACCCGATCCTCTGTCTGTCCTTCGAGTCGGTTCATGAGTGATCACAAGATCATGATGCCGCCACTGGCAGCAGAAGCTGATTGTTACGGATGGAACAGGTCGTGTCTGCAGGTGTCTGACTGTCTGACTCTCACACAGAAATTATGGATGCATGCACGACTTTCCCAATTCACATACACACACACACACACTCACCCGAACATGACAGCCAGGCAACAGAGAACAACACTTTTGTTTTATGCTGCTCGAGCCATCAGACATATATAATAAATGCAAGATCAATAGGTCGGCACGCCAACCATAAGGCGTACACACAAAATGTATCTATCTACTAGCTCTGGTGGTTCCAACGACGACGAAGACGATGACGACGACGAAACGATGAAGAGGACGAAGACGATGAAGACGACGACTACAGCGTCAAGCCCGACACAGGACTACTGGAATTGCACAGAGCTGTGGCTCAAAACCACTACCACACTCACGTCGTCTCTGCCGACAAGGCGACAGTCTCACACAGGAGCTGTGGCTCACACACAAAACACAGAACGCAGCGACAGCCTAGCCAACAGGTCACTGGTTCAAAACTCGGGAGCGGCGCTCTGGCTTGGCAGTAGCGGCGTCTCCGGCCCAACTGGCTCAGCGGGTAGTCGGTCCCGGGCGCAGTGGCAGGTAGGGTAGTTGTCGGCCCTCAGGCCGGCCTCTCGACACCGACACAAGGCGGAGAACAAGGAGGTAGAACTCGGCTACGGCCCCGACCCTCAGAAAATGGCAGCCAGTCCCCTTCAGTCCAGGGTACACTTCTACCTGGGGGAAACTGATTAACTACCTTGATTATCATGGCTACTATTCATTACAATCACGACTACATTCATATTCATTAGCCACATCGCATTCCCCTAGAACTTTGGGATAAACATGAGCATACTCTTTCTTAAACAGTACAACAGTCCCTTTTCCGGAATCATAACACTACAACATTCCCTTTTCAGAAATCACAGCACTACACAGGAAAGGATTTCAATATAAACCTTTCAGAATCTAGTTTTCCAAATTGGGGAAAGGATTCCCACCTAGACCCTCTTCAATAAACCATGAATACAATTCATTACACACAATTAATGATTATTTTTCATCAAACTATAAATATCACGACAAAATGTTCATTTTTTTTCTTGTTAACACGACAAGAATGTTCATTTCATTTCATATTATCACCAGATTTTAGAAGGTATCTTTTCGAAAAGATTCAATCTACTTCAATATACGTAAGGGAAAGATTTCCACACACTGTTGTTTACCAACACACAACTATTCAATATTCATATCAAAGAGTGAGTTAAATACTCATCCACATCAAAAATCAAAACCGGCACATATAGTCTATGTTGCTCACTTTGGGAGCTTATTATCCATAGCATTAAAACACTCCCTCTTCTCGCAAACCACATTGGAATAAACACTTTTTTTTCATCATGAAGTTCATAACTAGTTAAGTCACAGAATAAACAATTTTTTCCCCCCTGGAGACCGCTTCCTTTAACACTCACTTCATCTATTCATGTTTTCCGAAAATAATTTCGTTTTGCTACCCTATCAAGTCCTAGGATAACAGCACACAACAAATACTTTTCTTTTCTAAACAAAACCTTCACAGTACGCTGAGGAAGTTTCAGTCGCTCCTAAACGGGAATACGGTTTTGCTAATACATAAACATTGAATGATAAAAACCTGACTGCCACCAAAAACGGATGGGAGTCCCTCTTCGGCTTTCTGGGTAGTTGCGTTGCCGGAATCACTGCAGAGACTGCCTAACCGGTTCAGCTCACCCGGCTTTAACAGTGCGCAGGTGACCAGCAGTCAGGTAAACTTTTCAACCGGCTTCCGGACGACAACCTTCCGGTTAGCACGGTTGCATGAAAATTTGTGACTGGACGGGAAACGGTCCGTCACACTGATACAGCATTAAAGAGTGATTTTCCATGTTTTTTTTTTCCCCGATACAACATAAAAAAAAAATCAACATTTATGTCCGTCACAAGAAAGTCTTAATATTCTGTGAAAATATCTTACTTCATAGACAGTTATTAACTCGTGGTCGTAACTTTTATGTGTTCATATTCAGCAGAAAATTTGATTTTATGTTTAGTTAAATGGATCCCGGATTCGCCGATTTCATCCGGATCCGCACAATGATACGCAAACAATTTAATGGGTTCGTCGTTTGGTCACATTCATCTCTCCACCCACCTTTGCTTACAATAGATGTTTTCTGTTCGTAGCTCTGATATAGCCTGCATGCCAACATGAATCTGTTTTTGTTTTTGTTTTGTTGGGAACACTTACTGTCAGGCCAACCAACCAAACAACCAAGCAAGCAATTACCGCGGGTGAAAACTGGAGTAGTTTCCTTGGTTGAGGAGGCAACAACCCTGCCTGGCGATCGCATGAGATTTGTGTCCATGCAGCAATGGTAACTGCAACGTTCTGGATCTCATAGCGATAAGAGATACAGATCCATACAGTATGGGGGATCGTAATGAGCAGTGCGCACGTGTGCGTTATACTAAAAAACAAACACTATCTTGCTATTCAGCTCCTTTCTCTATCCCCCCCCCCCCCCCCCCCCCCCGCCCTCAACCTCCCACCCCATCCCACCCTCTCCGTCTCCCAAGCCTACCTATACCTAGAAAGACTCATAGGCCCGTCCCTTTCCTTCTCCTCTCTCTCTCTCTCTCCTCTCTCTCTCTCTCCCCGTGCTGACAGTTGTCCGTTTCCTGACCCCGCAATGATCATTAAGAGCGCCACGACACCGGAAAGAGTCTGGTGAAATGAAAGGGGGGTGTGGGAGGGGGGGGGGGGGGAGAGAAAAAAAGACGTGGAAAGGAGAACAGAAGGGGGGTTGAGGAAGGGAGGGAGGGAGGGAGGAAGTGTTGGTGGAGAGAATTAAGGGGACTGACCAAAACAAGGTGTTGACGACAATCGGTCTGCCACCCGGGGTATGGATACGCTTCCGGGTGGAACGCTCATGACGACTCCGCTGAAAGGCAGTGCATGAGGAAGGTGTCGTCTGCCTGGTGCTCTCCCCTCTCTCATTTCCTGCAAGCCACGCGTCAGCGTGTGGCCTTCAACCTGCCCCCACCCCACCCCTTCTCTCTCTCTCTCTCTCTCTCTCTCTCTCTCCTCTCTCTCTCTCTCTCTCTCTCTCTGTCCCTATCTCTCTGTCCCTATCTCTCTCCCTCTGTCCCCCCCTCTCTCTGTGTCCCTATCTCTCTCCCTCTGCCCCCCCCCCCTCTCTCTCTGTCTCTCTCTGTCTCTGTGTGTGTGTGTCTATCCCTCCTTCTCTCTGGTGTGTCCCTCTCTCTCTGTCCCCCTCCCCTCTCTCTCTCTCTCTCTCTCTCTCTCTCTCTCTCTCTCTCCCCCCCCCTCTCCTCTCTCTCTCTCTCTCTCTCTCTCTGTGTGTGTGTGTGTTGTGTGTGTGTGTGTGTGTGTGTGTGTGTGGTGTGCGTATGTGTGTGCAAACAAACAAACTGTCGCTCGTCCGCACGCAAGTGCGTACGCATGAGGCAATTTTATGCAGAACAGAAAAAATCAAGACAAAGAGAAATGCAAGTAAGAGAGAAAGACAGAGAGAAATGCAAATAAGAGAGAAAGACAGAGAGAAATGCAAGTAAGAGAGAAAGACAGAGAGAAATGCAAGTAAGAGAGAAAGACAGAGAGAAATGCAAGTAAGAGAGAAAGACAGAGAGAAATGCAAGTAAGAGAGAAAGACAGAGAGAAATGCAAGTAAGAGAGAAAGGCAGACCAGAAAACAGACAGTTTGGTCAGATAACCGCCGAACCAATCATAGTAACACTGTCTTTTCACACACCACACACACCACACACACACCACACACACACACACACACACACACACCACACACACACACACACACACACACACACACACTAATATTTATATATATAATATATATATTATATTACATATATATATATATATTATATATAATTATATATTATATATATATATATATATATATATTATATATATATATATATATTATATATATATATATCATGTATATATATATATATATATATTCAATTATGAAAAAAGCTTGCTCTTATGTTTTACATTGAAGAAATAGGGGGAAATAAGCATTCATACGTGCAGCGGTAGATTATTCTGCTATACTAACAGTATGTGCTTGAGTGGGTGAATGGGGAAAAATAAATAAGTGCTGAGGACCAGTTCTTGGAATGAATCCACAAGGGACTAAATTACAATAAACTAATAAATTCCAAGGATAAGTACCGAGCACCATTTCAGCAGCTTACAGAGCAGCTTGGTGTTGCAGTGACTGCAAGAAATATTCAATTATAAACTAAGCTTGCTCTTATGTCTTAGACTGAAAAAATAGGGGGAGATAAGCATTCATATCTGCAGTGGTAGATAATTCTGCCTAACAGTATGTGCTTGAGTGGGTGAATGGGGAAAAATAAAAAAATATAATAAATGCTTCTCAAATGAGCCTTCAGGACTATATATATATATATATATATATATATATATATATATATATATATATATTATATATATATATATATATATATATATATATATATATATTATGAAAAGATAGTAAGTACCATCGGTTCCTGAAGAAGCCTTTGGCAAAAGCTTGGATTAAAAAATGAACTCCGTGGGCGGTATTGACAACTTATTGTTCATCACTATATATATATATATGATGATATACGACATCTGCACCAGCACAGTGGAGGCAATGGAAGCCAAAATCAACAAGTTCACAAGGAAATGGCTTGGTGTCCCACCCTGTCTGACTGACATCGCGCTGTACTGTCGCCAAGCAAAGCTCAAACTACCACTGAAATCCATCCTGGAGGAATACAAAGCAGGGAAGATCAGACTTCAAAGCATGCTGGAGGACTCAGGAGACAAGGTGGTAGAAGCAATCAAGCCCCAGCTGAAGACAGGCAAAAATGGAAAGTTCAAGAGGCGATGGATTCTGCAAAAGAAAGTCTCAAGATCAGAGAAATAACAGGACACACACAGACCAACAGACAAGGACTGGGGGTGACCAAAACTGAATGGTGGTCAAAGGCCAAAGGAAAAGCCAAAAGAGACATGCTGATTCAGGAGATGAGAAAAGAAGAAGACCAAAAAGACTCCAAAAAGCAGTCCAGCAGAGCCAGCAAGGGCAATGGACAACGTGGGAGAATGCACTCCAAAGAAGTCTAACTTGGAATGACATTTGGCACATGGCCCCTCTCAGGATCAGCTTCATTCTCAGATCTGCATATGACCTTCTGCCCTCAAATGCAAACCTGGTGAAGTGGGGGAAAATAGACGATCCTGCATGCCCCCTCTGCCATGAAAAACAAACAGTGGAGCATGTTCTAAGCTCATGTAAAGTAGCCCTGGCTCAAGGAAGGTACACATGGAGGCACAACCAAGTGCTCAAAGAAATTGTACAAGTAGTCTGGGCTAGTACCAACACCACACAAAGGGAGAATCAGGACTCCAAAAGCACCCGCAACATTCTTCACGGCAGGAGGCAGCAAATCATGGCCAAGAACAACAGCGCCACTCGAAACATGCAGGCAGAGTCTGCTGGATGGGGCAGATGACTGGGAGTGCACTGCAGACCTCCCAGAATGGAAGAGTCACCCAGAGATCATCAGCAAGAGTGGCATGAGACCAGACATAGCAGTCCACTCTAAGTCAACCAAGCAGCTGATCATGATCGAGCTCACGGTGCCATATGAGAACAGAATGGAGGCAGCTCAAATCTACAAGACTGAAAAGTATGCTGATCTGGCAAACTGCCTGAGGAGAGAAGGCTATCAGGTCAAAGTCCTCACTGCAGAAATTGGAGCTAGGGATTTGTAGGAACGTCTGCATACAGGCTCATGAAACAGCTCTCAGTTGCAGGGAAGGAAAAAAACAGAGCCCTGAAAGCAATGGCAGAAGCGGCAGAGAGGTGTTCAAGCTGGATCTGGTCAAGGAGGAACAAAAGTGAACTTCATAAGGCTTAATTTCCCTACAAATATCAGGTGTCCCTGTGGCTCAGTGGTTAAAGCGCGAGTCATTAAGTAGAAAATGAGCATGTCCAGAGGGTCATGGGTTCGAATCCCAGCCATGGCTCGTCCCAAGATGGGGAAAAAAAAGGGGCAGCAGAGGGACATCCGGAGTCATGAACCGGGTGTGGCCCAACCCCCCTAGAGTGTCAGGAGATAAGGGCCGAAACACTTGCTTGAAGGGGGCTTCTCTTCTGAGGACTCTCTGCTGCCACGCTCTCCACGAGTTTCTTTCTACTACATATATATATATATATATATATATATATATATATCATCATCAGTCCTCTCCGTGCCTGCTGGCGCTTGAGGCTATGGCAAGAGATCTCCATCTGGCTCTGCGGCTGCTCTGGGGGATGTGTTGAGAGTCAGTCCTTTGCCTTTCAGCTCTCTTTCTATTGTCCTGCGCCAGGTTTCCTTCGGTCCCTCCATTTTCTTTTACCTTGGGGGGTCCAGCGCAGGGCTGTTCTGGGAGTGAGCTGGGTGGCATGCGACAGACATGCCCTAGCCATCTCCATCGACGCGCCTGGATGGTGTCCTGTATTGTGGAGACTCCTGTTCTAGTCCTCAGTTCTTCGTTTGAGATGATGTTCGGCCAGAAGATCCTGAGGATACGTCGCAGACATTTGTTCTGGAACACTTCCAGCTTTTTCTCGATGGCGACGGTCGTTTTCCAGCACTCTGAACCATACAGGAGGACGCTGAGGACATTGCTCTTGAAGAGTCGAATCTTCGTTTGGATGCTGGGACGGTGGATCTCCAGATGGGCCTAAGCACTGCGAAAGCTTGGTTGGCTTTGCTGATTCTGGCGTTGATCTCTGGTTGCAGTCGCCGTCTGTGGTCATCTTGCTGCCAGGTATACAAATTCCTGAACATCATCAAGTGGTTTGCCATTAGCGGTGATGGGGTTGTTGTTTGTGGCATTTTTCCTCATGACCTGCGTCTTCCT
>CM031625.1:14519430-14541930 GCA_018398815.1 Conus ventricosus | reverse complement strand
AGTTGTGATTTACGTGAAATTGTACATTCAACACAAAGAAATGGAGAACGGTATCAGTCAGGTACAGCTAACTGAGAGAGAGAGAGAGAGAGAGAGAGAGAGAGAGAGAGAGAGAGAGAGAGAGAGAGAGAGAGAGAGAGAGAGAGAGAGAAGAGAGAGAGAGAAGACAGACAGACAGACAGACAGACAGAAACAGAGACATAATCTATTCTCTCTCTCTCCTCTCTCCTCTCTCTCTCTCTCTCTCTCTCTCTCTCTCTCTCTCTCTCTCTCTCCCCAAAAAGTTTTAATGAAGCAGCATACCTCTATGACTTGAACATTTCCCCATTTCACTTAACTTATAATTACTCAGACGTCGATGATGCACTGTCCTTCTGGTACCAAACATTCCTCACCATCATAAATAAACACGCGTCGTTACATCAAAAAAGAGTTAGGCATCCGCAGATGAACCCGTGGTTAACTCCAGAATTGCTGCAAGAAATGGTACTACGTGACCAACTCAAGGCAGCAAATTTGTTTGACGAATACAAAGAGCAGAGAAACTTTGTTTCAAACGAAGTTGAAAAAGCCAAACGAGACTACTTCAGTCAAATGATAACGGATGCAAAATCCACAGCGCCAATGTGGAGGGCAATAAACACTATTGTACGCAACAAGCGTACAGATTCACAAACTTCAAGCACCAACATCACCCCGGACAAATTTAATACCCACAGACCAGCCGCCGTGGCGAAGTGGTTAGCGTCGCGGACTCCCGGCTGGAGGTCGTGGGTTCGAATCCCATCAGAGTCATGTGGGTTTTTCTGCCCCGAGCGGCTCCTACCCAGAGTTGAGTTTGCTGCGGACTCAGTTGGGAAGACTGGGACCACACAGTCGAGTTTCATCCACTTAATGGATGCGTTTCTGAGAGTGTTGCTCAAATTTCCTGACCAACACTGCAGGTGCCTGTATTTCTCGGGCCTGGTTGACGCCGGGATATATTATGAAAGGAAGCGTAGAGTACAGCCCTGTCATGTAGTCTCAGACCGAAATCCGTAGCATCATCTTAATCATCCTCATTCTCATCGATCAGCATTAAAAAAAAGATGTCTCAAATTCTGTGGCCCTTCATGCCCTGCTCTCATGGTGACCTCAATTTCGATGTCCTCTCCACGTCTGTAGCCTTGGTTTGGTTCCGTCGGGGTCACCGGTATCGGCGAGTCCATGGGGGCTGTCGTTGGACGGACGTGGTGGCGCCCTCCGGAGGGAGAGCTCACTCACCCGGCTCCGCGACTAAGCAATTATTGTCGTCAGTAGGGGCTTAGTAGGTGGCGTCCTGCGTATGTTAGATCAGAACAGGCGCCACTGAACACCACCGAAGTGACTCGGCGGCAGTGCAGTGTCTCCTCCGGTGGGTTGCCTCTTGACGACTTGCCATTGACTGCTCCCTGTGGATTGCCGGTGCCGGGGCTGCGCGGGCCGACCGGGCTGTGGCTGTGGACGGGGTGTCGGAATGAGCGGCGTGGGTGCACTGCCTCTGAAGTGGCGCAGAGGTTGGGACAGAAAAAAAAAATTAATACCCACTTTCTGTCATTATCAGATACCTTTCTGTCATTATCAGATACCCTTACTCAAGCTTCACAGGCTATAAGAGCACCAAATGAATATACATGCCCGACTTCCCTAATATCATTTTGCAAACAAAAACTTGGATCCAGTAACTCAATTAAAATTCCCCTTCTTGCTGTACATGAAGTAGGTATGCACATAGCGCAATTAAAGAATAAAAAAATCCATGGGTCCTGATAACATACCCGCATTTCTTCTCAAACTCGCTCTACCTTACATTGTTGAGTCTCTTACATACAATATAATCTATCCATTGAAACTAATGTTTTCCCTCAGGCGTTCAAAAACGCCAAAGTAATCCCCCTTCCAAAATCAAATGATTTGTCGGATCCAAATAATTTCAGACCTATATCCTTACTATCGATTCTATCCAAACCCCTTGAAAGACACATACACACACACGTATCTCAGTTCATGGAGAAAAACAGACTATTTCACCCACTCCAATCTGGATTCCGATCTAATCATTCCTGCCACACAGCATTATCACGAATGTTTGACTCATGGCTTTCAAATATGAACCAATCACAAATGACAGGGGTTGTCTTTCTTGACTTCAAAAAGGCGTTTGATCTTGTTGATCATTCCATTCTTCTAAAGAAACTATCTGTCTACTTGAACCATACCCCGACAATCGCATTGTTTCAATCATACTTGAACGATAGGACTCAGTATGTGGCGCTTAATGGCAAAACCTCCACTTCAGACTTTGTCAGACATGGAGTCCCACAGGGCTCTGTACTAGGCCCCCTACTATTCTGCATCTTCATCAATGATTTACCATTGTCCGTATCAGATGAAAAGGTCACGACAGATTTATTTGCTGATGACTCGCTCCAAACGAATGGTAGTGATCTACAGACAATAGAAACTTCTCTCCAGGAAACTCTAAACGACGTGTTAGACTGGTGTCATTCAAACTCAATGGTCATACACCCAGCCAAAACCAAATCTATGATTATAGCTACCCGCCAAAAACACCAGTTGACTCCTCTTTGCCTAAAACTTCAGTTGAATGGCACTTCTATCGAGCAGGTAGACGAGCATCGTGTTTTAGGGTTAATGATAGATAAAGAATTGAAATGGCAATCTCATCTAAATAACGTATGCAAGGTAGTCTCAAAACACCTTTTCCTGTTTATCTCAATTAAAGCGCTACGTCAACAGTAATGTGCTTAAACTTTTCTTCAATGCACACATAATGTCACGTATCAATTACGCCTCAACAGTGTGGGACGGCAGTAGTGACGTCCACAAAAAAGGCTGAATTCTCTCCATAGACGTGCAGCAAAGCTACTCCATCCAGCTGTATCTCTAACAACAGACGAAAAACTAAAAGCGCTGAACATACTTTCTCTGAAGAGGCAATTGGAATTCACCAAGGCATCATTTATGTTTACAATCTTGACAGATACTATGCCATGTTATATCAATGCCCTTTTTACAAGATCGAACAGCTTTTCTGGCTCGACGAAATTCCTTCTTCCCTACCCACGCATTGATCTATACAAAACAAGCCTAGCTTACTCTGGACCATATGTCTGGAACTCACTTCCACCGAATCTACAAAACATGAATACTTTAAAACTTTTCAAGGAACATTTGCATAAACATTTATGTCTCAGTAATTAAATTATTCGATTACAATGATTAGCGTCCATTCGCTAAATCTTCTGTGAACCATACTTTGAATAAATCGTCGCAACATAAAACCTACTCCGTTAAAATCGCTTATCCCCACTCCCACTCTGTCTGCCATCCCTTTTCTCCTCCCCCTACCTACCATTCTCTCTTCCCCACCCTCCTCTGACCTCTCTCTCTGTAGTTTTTGTTTGTTTGCTTGTAAGTTTCCTTTTGTTTCACCATCCCCCATCTCATTAGTGCTTTTATGAGCAGTTTGTTTATCATTGTAGAATTAGATTATCATGTTACTATGTTGAATTGTGTGTATGAATGATATGTGCTGAAATAATGTATGCTTGACAAGGACAGATTGTAAGACTAGGCTTTGGCCTAAAATCTTCATCCTTGGGTAATAAAGATCAATCATCAATCAATCAATCAATCAATCAATCAATCAATCATCAATCAATCAATCAATCTCTCTCTCTCTCTCTCTCTCTACTCTCTCTCTCCTCTCTCCCTCTCTCTCTCTCTCTCTCTCTCTCTCTCTCTCCTCTCTCTCTGTATCAGTCACTGACGGCGCCAGTTTGGTTCTGTAGAAAGCACCAATCAGTGTTGAAGGCATGGCGCCTGGGAAGACTATGACAGCAGGCAGGAACAGGAAATGGAGTGGATGTTGTTGGGGAATGGGGAGTGGTGGTGGGGAGATGGGGAGTGGTGGTGGGGAGGTGTGGGAGTGGTGGTGGGAGATGGGAGTGGTGGTGCTAAGATAGGGAGCAGTTGTGGGGAGATGGGGAGTGGTGGTGGGAGATGGGGAGTGGTGGTGGGGAGATGGGGAGTGGTGGTGGGGAGATGGGGAGTGGTGGTGGGGAGATGGGAAGTGGTGGTGGGGAGATGGGGAGTGGTGGTGGGGAGATGGGGCGTGGTGGTGCTCAGATAGGGAGCAGTTGTGGGGAGATGGGGAGTGGTGGTGGGGAATGGGGCGTGGTGGTGGGGAGTGGTGGTGGGGGATGGGGAGGTGGTGGGGAGATAGAGAGTGGTGGTAGGGAGTGGTGGTGGGGAGATGGGAGTGGTGGTGGGAAATGGGGAGTGGTGGTGGGAGTGGGGGTGGGAGATGGGGAGTGGTGGTGGGGAGTGGGGTGGGAGATGGGGAGTGGTGGTGGGAAATGGGGAGTGGTGGTGGGAAAGTGGTGGTGGGGATGGGGAGTGGTGGTGGGAAAATGGGGAGTGGGTGGTGGGGTTGGATGGGGAGTGGTGGTGGGGGATGGGGAGTTGGTGGTGGGGAGTGGTGGTGGGGGATGGGAGTGGTGGTGGGAGGGGAGTGGTGGTGGGAAGGGTGAGTGGTGGTGGGAGTGGTGGTGGGGGAGATGGGGAGTGGTGGTGGGGATGGAGGCGTGGAGTGGAGATGGGGAGTAGTGTGGAAAGGGGAACTCGGCAGACTATTTGTGCGTACACTAACACTTTGACAAGAAAGAAGGGAGAACGGGGAAAAACAAGCCACTTGTGCGTCACTAACACTTTGACGACGAGAAAGGAAGGGAGAACGGGGAAAACAAGCCACTTGGTGGTCACTAACACTTTGACTGACGAGAAAGGAAAGGGAGAACGGGGAAACAAGCCACTTGGTGGGTCACTAACACTTTGACTGACGAGAAAGGAAGGGAGAACGGGGAAAACAAGCCACTTGGTGGGTCACTAACACTTTGACTGACGAGAAAGGAAGGGAGAACGGGGAAAACAAGCCACTTGGTGGGTCACTAACACTTTGACTGACGAGAAAGGAAGGGAGAACGGGGGAAAACAAGCCCTTGGTGGGTCACTAACACTTTGACTGACGAGAAAGGAAGGGAGAACGGGGAAAACAAGCCACTTGGTGGGTCACTAACACTTGACTGACGAGAAAGGAAGGGAGAACGGGGAAAACAAGCCACTTGGTGGGTCACTAACACTTTGACTGACGAGAAAGGAAGGGAGAAACGGGGAAAAGAACCCAGAGTCAGGCATCAACACATGTGTCAAAGCCGATCAACTTTCCCTCACATGTATGAAGTCCTCCCCGCCACCCCCATCCCCCTTCCCCGTCCTCACCCCGCCCAGCCCACGTCCCACCCCCGCCCAGACTACCCCTTCCCCCCTCCCCCTTTCCCCCGAACCCCACCCCCTGCACCCTGAGTGGTCACTCGTTCTACAAGCTGACCCCATTAATGAACATCTGCGACAGCAATCGAGCAACAGGCGAACGACAACTCCACTCCTCCCCCCCCCCTTCCTCTGCCTCCCGCTCTCCTCCCCTCTCCCCCTTCCCCAACCTCGTCCTCGCGTCCTCACTCGCCAACCCTACCCCTTCCACCTCCACCCCTTCCACCTCCACCCCTTTCACCTCCACCCCTTCCACCTCCACCCCTTTCACCTCCACCCCTTCCACCTCCACCCCTTCCACCTCCACCTTCCCACCAAACCCGCTATAAAGTCGCCACAGGTGAGAATCTTTCTTTCTCCATCAGACCACTTCACACGACAACACGGTGCCACCGTCCAGTTTCTAGGTCGTAGGGTAGGCAAAGAGAACAAGACACCAAAGACTGGTCCAGCTAAGGAGGGCAGCAAGACGGTGGGTGTTTGAACATCTGGACGTGGTCCTCCCCTCTGCTGGCCACTCTCGCCTGTTACATCGCCGCTCAACATTGTCCTGGAGTTCCACTCATGCAGTCAACTGTCTTTTGTCTTATGCTCGTGAGTAAAGTTTTAAACATTGCTTTCTTTCTTTCTTTCTTTTCTTCTCCCCCCCCCCCTTTCATTTCTTTCCTATTCCTCTGTTTTTAAACTCTTCTTCCCTTTTCTTTTTTCTTTTTCCTTCTTTTTTCTGCCCCCCCCCCCCCCCCTCGTTTTTTTCTATTCCATTTTTTTCTTCCCTTTTCTTTTTTTTTTTCTTTTCTTTCTTTCTTTCGTTTCTTGTCTTTCTTTTTTATATCTGTTTTCTTTCTTCCTTCCTTTTCTTTATTTCTTTCTTTCTTAGTGCTTTCTTTTTATAATTTTTTCCTCTTTTCTTACTTTCTTTCGATCTTGAATATTTTTTTTTGGGTTATTTTCTCTCACACAAAGAAGTAAATTTGTTTATGTCTTATTCGTTTGTTGTGTTTGCTCTTATAATGTTTCCTTGCCTTTAAGGCCTTACTTACATAGTAGAATTGACCTTCAGGGCTTACTTACAAAGTAGAATTTTGACTTCAGAGCCTTACTTCAGTGTTGCCTTAGGCCTCATTCAAAGTAGACATTGACCTTTAGAGGCCTTACTTACAAAGTAGACATTGACCTTCAGAGGCCTTACTTACAAAGTAGACATTGACCTTCAGAGGCCTTACTTACAAAGTAGACATTGACCTTCAGAGGCCTTACTTACAAAGTAGACATTGACTTAGAGGCCTTACTTACAAAGTAGACATTGACTCAGAGGCCTTACTACAAAGTAGACATTGACCTTAGAGGCCTTACTTACAAAGTAGACATTGACCTTCAGAGGCCTTACTTACAAAGTAGACATTGACCTTCAGAGGCCTTACTTACAAAGTAGACATTGACCTTCAGAGGCCTTACTTACAAAGTAGACATTGACCTTCAGAGGCCTTACTTACAAAGTAGACATTGACCTTCAGAGGCCTTACTTACAAAGTAGACATTGACCTTCAGAGGCCTTACTTACAAAGTAGACATTGACCTTCAGAGGCCTTACTTACAAAGTAGACATTGACCTTCAGAGGCCTTACTTACAAAGTAGACATTGACCTTCAGAGGCCTTATTTACAAGTAGACATTGACCTTCAGAGGCCTTACTTACAAAGTAGACATTGACCTTCAGAGGCCTTACTTACAAAGTAGACATTGACCTTCAGAGGCCTTACTTACAAAGTAGACATTGACCTTCAGAGGCCTTACTTACAAAGTAGAATTGACCTTCAGAGGCCTTACTTACAAAGTAGACATTGACCTTCAGAGGCCTTACTTACAAAGTAGACATTGACCTTCAGAGGCCTTACTTACAAAGTAGACATTGACCTTCAGAGGCCTTACTTACAAACAGCAGCTTATTCAATCATTGAATTACAGAAAGACAGAGGAACAAAGAAAACGACCACTTACAAAGAAAGAAATGATAAGAAAAAAGAGAAAATAACTTAAAGAAAAAACAGAAAAATGAGAGAAAGAAAAAACGAGAAAAGAGAGAAGAAAAAGAAAAAAGAGAACGAAAAACAGAAAGAGAAGAAAGAAAAAACGAGGAAAAAGAGAGAAAGAAAAAACGAGAAAAAGAGAGAAAGAAAAAACGAGAAAAAGAGAGAAAGAAAAAACGAGAAAAAGAGAGAAAGAAAAAACGAGAAAAAGAGAGAAAGAAAATCCTTTTTTCGTCGCACACACATGAAGTTTTCCACGATGTTCAAATCTTACAACTTGCAATGCGGAAAATAGAGTGGCAAAATAAGATGCACTATGATGCCCACAACATATTTTTAATGCAAAATACACGTGGCTACTGGCTTACATATTTTTCACACATAACACGCACGCACGCACACACGGACACACACACACACACACACACACAACACACACCACACACACACACACACACACACACACACACACGCGCGCGGCGCGGCGCGCGCGCGCGCGCGAGCGCGCACACACACATTTGGAATAGCACATACCGAGACACAGGCACGTACGCCCACCGCCCACACGCGGGCGCACACACACACACACACACACACACACACACACACACACACGCACATATTTTTAAAAACTCATGGCAAGAGGAATGGAGCTCGCCGAAACTGTTCCCCATCCGTCCAAACCTGGAGTTTTGACCATGTTCCCCGGGCGGCCGTGAAGAAGAAAGTCTTACGCCGTTTGCATACAGGCCACTCGTTTTCTACCCGTTCTTATCTTTTGAAAGGTGAAGGAGCTCCGCGGTGCATTCCACGTCATGTTCCACTCACAGTGAGACGTGTTCTTTTAGTGCTGGGGCCTGCATGACGTGGCTCCAGGAAAACCTTCTTCCCGCCTGATGTGATCTGTGAATATCTGAAAGAGATCAACCTTTTCATCTGATCTAAGATTTTACAGAGGGAAGATTTTAAAACAAAATTTCCTGTTTTTTTTATTTTTATTTTTAGAATGTGTATTTTATAAGGTTGTGTGAATTCATTATGTTTTTGTTTGTTTTGTTTTTGTGATGACTTGTGAGTTGGCTTCATCGCGGTGAAACCCTGATATGGCCCTTGCGGTCGGCTGGGCAATAAGCAACATATTACCTTACCGCTCACTTATTTGGAATACACACAGACACACACATACACAGCTCGCGCGCGCACGCACACTCACACACACACACACACACACACACACACACACACCACACACACACACACACACACACACACACACACACACACGCTCGCGCGCACGCGAAGGCGCGCGCGCATGCTCACTTACACACACATACACACATGCACGAGCATTGTGAAATGTTCGACAAAGACCTGAGCCGAAGAAAGCACTCCTTTTCAAACAAACAAGTAAGAACTAGGAAACGTGGGGGGATGGGGCAGTTTGGAGGGGGGGGGGGGGGGGGGGGGAGGGGGGGGGGGGGAAGCAGTGGGGGAGGAGGGAAGTGAAAGGGCAGGGATGGAGAGGAAAGGGGGTGGCTTATTAACAAGCGTTTCTCTCCTAGCTTACAAGATTGACCAGTGGAAACCATGGACAACAAACTGAATACAATACACACACACACACAACACACACACACACCACACACACACACACACACAGAGAGAGAGAAGAGAGAGAGAGAGAGAGAGAGAGAGAGAGAGAGAGAGGAGAGAGAGAGAGAGAGAGAGGAGAGAGAAATGTCAACCAAGACTTTCATTAAACTCGTAATACTCGAAACGTAATGAGTTTTGTTATCAAATACACATTAAAAAAGAAGTTACAGTGAAATCAATATCCATAGGTTTTGGCAGACCGAAAGACTGGAATCCAAGGCCCATGCCATTACCAGAGTAGCGGTAAGATTAATATCTAACACCGATTTCGATAGATTCAAGATTCAAGAAGTGTGTGTGTGTGTGTGTGTGTGTGTGTGTGTGTGTGTGTGTGTGTGTGTGTGTGAGAGAGAGAGAGAGAGAGAGAGAGAGAGAGAGAGTATAGTCAAATCAATTTGTGTGTGTGTGTGTCTGTGTGTGTCTGTGGATGTGTGTTGTGTGTGTGTGTGGGTGTGTGTGTGTGTGTGTGTGTGTGTGTGTGTGTTATAGATAGAGAAGAGAAAAACAACTGACAGGTTATAATTCCTTCGTCATGAAAACAATGACGTGGCATAGATCAAATTGAAGAAGAGGTGAGTTGGGCGGAGAGGAGGGGAGGGGGTCCGTCAGAAAAATATATTACAATGAAAATGTATTTTCAGGGAATATGTACATTCCTTGGGAAAATCAGGGTATATACATGATTTAAAAACAATTTTTTTAAGGGAAGATGGGTGGAGAGAGAGAGAGAGAGAGGAGAGAGAGAGAGAGAGAGAGAGAGAGAGAGAGAGAGAGAATAATTTGAGTCAAATCAATGTCCGTAAATTTTGGTAGATTTATAGATTCGAATGAAAGGGCAATGACGCATTGCATAAATAGGAATAAAATTGACATCTAACACCGATTTTCGTTGATCCAAGATTGTGATCAAAGGGCAATGGCATAAGACATAAACAGGAGCCAAATCGTGACCACACATTCATCTGCCATTCTTGCTGAAATTGTTTCTCAAGGCATTCAATGGAAGTCTGCACATCAGACTGGTAAACATCTTTTCATTGGCATGACTATGTCTGGAACTGTGCAATAAATCTCTCTCTCTCTCTCTCTCTCTCTCTCTCTCTCTCTCTCTCTCTCTCTCTCTCTCTCTCTCTCTCTCTCTCTCTCTCTCTCTGTCTGTGATAGATTTTCATAGCTGAAATTGCTATTGATGATGCAATATTATTGACATACTTCAAACATACTTTCCCCAGAGAGTATATCGTCTAAATCCCTTGCATATCTAGTTTTAGCTCACTGTTAATAGTTTTCGCATCAGTTTTGCAGTTGTTTCTACCCATCTTTTTGAGTAAAAAAAATTGCAAGAATAGATTAAAAAGATTTAACTGACCAATCTTTATGAAAACATGGATTCTTATTTGTTATGTTGAAGATTTTGTGGATAGAAATACTTATTTAGGATTAGTGTGTGTGTGTGTGTGTGTGTGTGTGTGTGTGTGTGTGTGTGAGAGAGAGAGAGAGAGAGAGAGAGAGAGAGAGAGAGAGAGAGAGAGAGAGAGAGAGAGAGAGAGAGAGAGAGAGAGGAGAGAGAGATAGAGGAGAGAAGGGGTTTATAAATAAATCATAGTATATGTAGAAGATAACTCGCTAATGTTAGCTTCTGATATTCGATGCGTCAGTTCCAAACACCTGCCTCCCAGACTGCAGCACATGTCTTTGGTTGTGTGATGTCTGGTCTCCTCCATGACTTCCACCTCCAGGTCCAGGTCATGTCTGGTCTCCTCTCCAAGACTTCCACCTCCAGGTCCAGGTCATGTCTGGTCTCCTCCATGACTTCCACCTCCAGGTCCAGGTCATGTCTGGTCTCCTCCATGACTTCCACCTCCAGGTCCAGGTCATGTCTGGTCTCCTCCATGACTTCCAGGTCCAGGTCCAGGTCCATCAGACTGATCCAAATTTCATCAAATTGTGAACATTTTCTCTTTCAATCAGCCTGATTTCAATGTCACTTGTCAGTCTGGAACCGTTGAACTGATCCTCTTGTGTGTGTGTGTGTGTGTGTGTGTGTGTGTGTGTGTTGTGTGGTGTGTGTGTGTGTGTGAGTGAGAAAACCAAGGCAACACACTGATGGAAGATGAAAGAACAAGTAGGGTAACTCTTGCTCCTTAATGAAATCATTTCTTTAAGGGTGTTAGAGTTGCCCTACTTCTTCTTAATTACTGTTCACAGTGTTCGCTGCCTCATTGAAGATTTCCTTTCGCACTAAAGGAGAGTCTGTTCGATGCTGTCAAGCTGTAGCAAAGAATTTACAGGAGGCTGGACGGAAGGTCTTCACAGAAGACGCCCCTTCCCTCCCTCCTCTCCTCTCCTCTCCCTGCATGTGCTTCGGCCCTGAACTGGCCCCACGCCACAATCAGATTTGGCGCTAAAACACTGTACAGTCCATGTCAACACTGTACAGTCCATGTCAACACTGTACAGTCCATGTCAACACTGTACAGTCCATGTCAACACTGTACAGTCCATGTCAAACACGTACAGTCCATGTAACACTGTACATCCATGTAACACTGTACAGTCCATGTCAACACTGTACAGTCCATGTAACACTGTACAGTCCATGTAAGCACTGTACAGTCCATGTAACACTGTACAGTCCATGTAACACTGTACAGTCCATGTCAACACTGTACAGTCCATGTCAACACTGTACAGTCCATGTAACACTGTACAGTCCATGTCAACACTGTACATCCATGTAAACACGTACAGTCCATGTAAACACTGTACATCCATGTAAACACTGTACAGTCCATGTAACACTGTACAATCCATGTAAACACTGTACAATCCATGTAAACACTGTACAGTCCATGTAAACACTGTACAGTCCATGTAAACACTGTACAGTCCATGTAAACACTGTACAATCCACGTAAACACTGTACATCCATGTAAACACTGTACATCCATGTAAACACTGTACAGTCCATGTAAACACTGTACAGTCCATGTAAACACTGTACAATCCATGTAAACACTGTACAAGTCCATGTAAACACTGTACAATCCATGTAATTTACAACACTGTACAATCCATGTAAACACTGTACAATCCATGTAAACGTTTTGAGGCTAAAACACTGTACAATCCATGTAAACACTGTACAATCCATGTAAACGTTTTGAGGCTAAAACACTGTACAATCCATGTAAACACTGTACAATCCATGTAAACGTTTTGAGGCTAAAACACTGTACAATCCATGTAAACACTGTACAATCCATGTAAACGTTTTGAGACTAAAACACTGTACAATCCATGTAAACACTGTACAATCCATGTAAACGTTTTGAGACTAAAACACTGTACAGATCCATGTAAACACTGTACAATCCATGTAAACGTTTTGAGACTAAAACACTGTACAATCCATGTAAACGTTTTGAGGCTAAAACACTGTACAATCCATGTAAACACTGTACAATCCATGTAAACGTTTTGAGGCTAAAACACTGTACAATCCATGTAAACATTGTACAATCCATGTAAACACTGTACAATCCATGTAAACACTGTACAATCCATGTAAACGTTTTGAGGCCTCCATAAATTTGAACCAGCATTTAATGTCAAACTGGTCCTCGATCAAAAGAACAACTCCGAACAAATTATTTCCTTTGTTTTGGGGGGATCTTCGCCTATGAAATCACAATCTTCAATTAGATTACCTTTCCTTTAGTTGACACACATTTCAGGCCTTTGCACTCGCTCGTGACCCTATCTTTGCGCCAGCTTCAAGAGAAACAAAATAATCCCATTCCTTTGATGTCAATCTGTCTGCTTGGAACCACCTGGCTCGTACCTTGATGGCCGTATGAAAAAAAAAATGAGGAAAATCAACTTTCGGACACAATAAAATTCTCAAAACAACCCGATTGCGCCAGTCTAAAATACTCGACTCCTTAAGGCAAGGCCTTGACGCATTGATTGTTGGTGTGCAGCTGCTGTCAGACTGTAGGATCTCATTCCAGAGGAATCTGCACAGCAGCTCTTCTTCACAGATGTCCCCCTCACCAAGGAAGTGTTTTGGGCCCTGAACTCCTTGCAATCTAGCTTGAGGGGCCGAGCCGCTTTAAGATCAGTTTCACTCCCAGATGCTCCCCAGCTGTCGCCGACAGTTTGTTGTTTGTTGCGCCTGGGCTCGCAGCTGTATCTCTACGATGGGATCGGCGCCTCAAGACAGAATCGGATGTCTTAGCCACTTAGCTTTCTTTTTTTTCTTCTTCTTCTCGTTTTGTCTTTTCGCTCATTTGCATTCAGGTGCAGATTCACTGTGTATTTTTTTTTCTTATAGCGCTTCACTGTTTCTCTTTAAAGGATCAAAATACATTATTTATACACACCCACACACACACACACACACACACACACACACACACACACACACACACAACACACACACATATATATATATATATATATATATATATATATATATATATATATATATATTATATATATATATATATATATATATATATATATATGTGTGTGTGTTATGTGTGTGAGTTATATATATATATATAATTAGAGTTTAAAACGCCACTTAGCGTCTTTTAACCACTAAGCTATCGAGAACTTCCTGTAAGTCGAGAAGTTCAAAGCTGTGTGAAGCTTACTGATGACGTTCCTTCGACCGCATCCGCTGGAACTCCCAGCTGCTGCTGCCAAGGCGGGGGTGCCAGGATCCGCTTCTTCTCAGACATGGAGAGCTGTCACCCTTTCTCGGCACAGAGATTGTTACATTTCCTTAATACCCACCTTAGTTGCTATCTTGATTTGCAAAGCAACCCCAGCAAGCCGAAGTGATTTTTAAGACTGACTTGAAGAAATGAAGGAAAGTCAATGAAGGTCAGTGAAGGTCAGTGAAGGTCAATGAAGGTCAGTGAAAGTCAGTGAAAGTCAGTGAAGGTCAGTGAAGGTCAGTGAAGGTCAGTAAAGAGAAAGAACAGAATGGACATTCTTCATGACGCACGACTCAATTCATTTAATTTCAATTCAATTCAATACAATTCGATTCAGTTCAATTTAGTTCAGTTCAGTTCAATTCAATTCTATTGAATTCAGTTCAGTTCGATTCAATTCAATTCATTTCAATTCAGTTCAGTTCAATTTAGCTCAGTTCAGTTCATGTCAGTTCAGTTCAGTTCAATTCAATTCAATTCAGTTCAGTTCAGTTCAATTCAATTCAATTCAGTTCAGTTCAGTCCAGTCCAGTTCAATTCCATTCCATTCCGTTCAATTCAATTCAATTCAGCTCAGTTCAATTCCGTTCAATTCAATGCAATTCAGCTCAGTTCAGCTCAATTCTATCCAATTCAGATCATTTCAATTCAACTCGGTTCAACAGGTTCATGTTTAGGGCTCTGTCGACAGGAGGTCCCATCATGGCCGCCACACGGTCAGTTCCTGGCTCCTTTTCTTCATAAACAGAACAATTTCTTTCTAATACACCAACAAATCCTTGACACTGGATCTATCGTCTAAAAATATTAAATCAAATGAAAAATATCAAGATATTTGAGAAATCGAAAACAAAGCAAAACAAAACAAAAAACACCTTTCGTTGGAGTATCCCTGAAAAAGTCTTCCTGGAGTCTGGTGTGAATTGTTTGACTGTCTGATTAGATCATGTGAAAGGTAACAGGAATGGGGAAACTCTAATTAAAACTGTGTTCATTGATAACACTGATCAAGTAACTTTCGTAGATAATGTTGTTTTAACGGCATTGACGGTTAACATTCATTACAAACATCGATCAAACAATGGTCATTAGGTAACACTGATCTAACATTGTTTACGAAAAAGTGTTCGTACATAATATTAATGAAACGGCGTTCATAGAAAGCGTTGATTAAACAATGATCCAGGTAATACTGATTAAACATTGTTCATGTATAACACTGATTGCCAAGGGTTCACAGATAACACGGAGAGTAACAGTGTTCCTACATAAACGGAGTAAACAGTGCTCCTACATAACACGGAGTAAACAGTGCTCCTACATAACACGGAGTAAACAGTGCTCCTACATAAACGGAGTAAACAGTGTTCCTACATAACACGGAGTAAACAGTGCTCCTACATAACACGGAGTAAACAGTGCTCCTACATAACACGGAGTAAACAGTGTCCTACATAACACGGAGTAAACAGTTCATCTTCCTACATAACACAGAGTAAACAGTGCTCCTACATAACACGGAGGTAAAACAGTTAGTGTTCCTACATAACACGGAGTAAACAGTGTTCCTACATAACACGGAGTAAACAGTTAGTGTTCCTACATAACACGGAGTAAACAGTGTTCCTACATAACACGGAAGTAAACAGTGTTCCTACATAACACGGAGTAAACAGTGTTCCTACATAACACGGAGTAAAGCAGTTAGTGTTCCTACATAACACGGAGTAAACGGTGTCCTACATAACACGGAGTAAACAGTGTTCCTACTAACACGGAGCAAACAGTTAGTGTTCTTACATAACACGAGTAAACAGTGTTCCTACATAACACGGAGTAAACAGTGTTCCTACATAACACGGAGTAAACAGTTAGTGTTTCCTACATAACACGGAGTAAACAGTGTTCCTACATAACACGGAGGTAAACAGTGTTCCTACATAACACGGAGTAAACAGTTAGTGTTCCTACATAACACGGAGTAAACAGTGCTCCTACATAACACGGAGTAAACAGTGCTCCTACATAACATGGAGTAAACAGTGTCCTACATATAACATGGAGTAAACAGTGTTCCTACATAAACACGGAGTAAACAGTGCTCCTACATACATGGAGTAAACAGTGCTCTACATAACACGGAGTAAACAGTGATCTACATAACACGGAGGTAAACAGTGTTCCTACATAACACGGAGTAACAGTGCTCTACATAACACGGAGTAAACAGTTCATCTTCTACATAACACGGAGTAAACAGTGTTCTACATAACACGGAGTGTAAACAGTTTAGTGTTCCTACATAACACGGAGTAAAACAGTGTTCCTAATAACACGGAGTAAACAGTTAGTGTTCCTACATAACACGGATGTTAACAGTGTTCCTACATAACACGGAGTAAACAGTGTTCCTACATAACACGGAGTAAACAGTGTTCCTACATAACACGGAGGTAAACAGTTAGTGTTCTTACATAACTGGGAGTAAACAGTGTTCCTACATAACACGGAGGTAAACAGTTAGTGTTCCTACATAACACGGAGTAAACAGTTAGTGTTCCTACATAACACGGAGTAAACAGTTAGTGTTCCTACATAACATGGAGTAAACAGTGTTCCTACATAACACGGAGTAAACAGTGTTCCTACATAACACGGAGTAAACAGTGTTCCTGCATAACACGGAGTAAACAGTGTGTTCCTACATAACACGGAGTAAACAGTGTTCCTACATAACACAGAGTAAACAGTGTTCTACATAACACAGAGTAAACAGTTAGTGTTCCTACATAACACGGAGTAAACAGTGTTCCTACATAACACAGAGTAAACAGTTAGTGTTCCTACATAACACGGAGTAAACAGTGTTCCTACATAACACGAGAAGTAAACAGTGTTCCTACATAACACAGAGTAAATAGTGTTCCTACATAACACGGAGTAAAACAGTGTTCCTACATAACACGGAGTAAACAGTGCTCCTAGATAACCTTGACCACACGCTTTAATGATGCACTAATCACAGCGTTCATAGCATCAGTACACAGCGTTCATAGCATCAGTACACAGCGTTCATAGCATCAGTACACAGCGTTCATAGCATCAGTTTATAGCATCAGTACACGACGTTCATAGCATCAGTACACAGCGTTCTTAGCATCAGTACACAGGTTCATAGCATCAGTACACGCGGTCTAGCTCAGTACACAGGGTTCATAGCATGAGTTATTAGCATCAGTGCACGACGTTCATAGCATCAGTACACAGCGTTCATGCATCAGTACACAGCGTTCATACCAGCGTTCATAGCATCAGTGCACAGCGTTCATAGTATCAGTACACAGCGTTCATAGCATCAGTACACAGCGTTCATAGCATCAGTACACAGCGTTCATAGCATCAGTACACAGCGTTCATAGCATCGTTCATAGTATCAGTACACAGCGTTCATAGCATCAGTGCACAGCGTTCATAGCATCAGTACACAGCGTTCATAGCATCAGTAAAAGGCGTTCATAGCATCAGTACACAGCGTTCATAGCATTAGTACAAGGCGTTCATAGCATCAGTACACAGCGTTCATAGCATCAGTACAAGGCGTTCATAGCATCAGTACACAGCGTTCATAGCATCAGTACACAGCGTTCATAGCATCAGTACATTGCGTTCATGGCAGTACACAGCGTTCATAGCATCAGTACACAGCGTTCATAGCATCAGTACACGCGTTCATAGCATCAGTAGACAGCGTACACACGTCAGCTACCAGTCGTCACAGTAGGCCTGCTTCATTCTTAAGACGCACATTTTACTATTATTATTATTATTATTTATTATTATTATTATTATTATATTGTTGTTTATTGTCGTTACTCTTACTTTCATTATTATCATTATTATTATCTGGGGCCGGAATAGCTCAGTGGTAGAGCGCTGGACTCGTAATCTTGGTGATCCTGGGGTTGCGGGTTCGAATCTCCGCCGGGCCGTTCGGTTGAGGGGATTTTTCCCTCGGAGTTAACACTGGTTCTGACTCCATTTCCCATATACAGTCCAATGAGACTATAGACTGACGTTCGTGTGTGAATGCACGCATAACATCTTGCACACACGTAATACCTCATCATCAACTTTCGGAACAGAAGGCCAGTTTGGCCGTTGGTATGGATGACACGTTACAAATAGCACACACCCTGCGTGAAAAAATGGAAGAATGAAGGGAAGTAAGGAAATTGAGTGAACGATATTGACTGGATGACACGGGAAACGACTGAATGAAGCGCCAGCTGGCAGCTCTTCAGTCGGCACTACCCAGGTAGGCAGCCCATTGTGTAAACCAGTGTGGATTGTAAAGCGCTTAGAGCTTGGTCTCTAGTCGAGGATAGGCGCTATATTAATTATTCATAATAATAATAATTTTCCCACTATCAGCGCTGCACTATTGGTGATGTTCATAGACGAGCAATTAACCAATTCACCTATCAGACAACGATCGCTGATGCAAAGACGAATCCTACAGTGTTCCATCGATGTACTGATAAAGACGAATCCTACAGTGTTCCATCGATGTACTGTGTTCCATCGATGTACTGATAAAAAGATCACACAGAATGGACACTCAGCCGCAACAATTTCAAGCTGTTCGCAGGTACTTTCGTCAAGTGTTTTCTTCATGTGCTAATTACAGCTATGCTACTTGACGTCGTTGCTGAGATTTCAGAATCTTTAAACTATGCTTCTTGACGTCGTTGCTGAGATGTCAGAATCTTTGAAGAAAAAGAAACACCCGAAGGTGCTGGGGAGGACCTAGAGAAGCACTGTCTTCACCTGCCTTTAGAGCAGTCCTGTACCACCTTGGAGGCCTGCGCTGTGTTGACGATGGGTACAGGCACGCGCAGGACACTCCATTAAGATATCAAGGGACATAACTGCTCCTGAACAGAAGTAAATTAGACTACAGGATGCAGCTCATAACAGCCTTAAAAGTAGCATCCCCATGGGTGTACCAGCCCGTATTTCATGACTGCAGAGCCCACCGGCGAAAAACACCACCCCCAGCTGCCGAGCACACCCCACAGACCAACCACCCCTGCCCACGGACAGATGAAGACAGTGCCACTCCAGACACAGCCAAGCTTTCGCCATACGGTCTTATGTGCCCTCAAGAGAGGGAAATTTAAAGTTGTAGTCTTTCCCACTGTCAACAGGACTTTCCCTGTGGTCAGTGGGTCTTTCCTCACCGTCACTGGACCTTTCTCCAGGGTCAGCCTAGTTAAGGCAAAGAAGAAAAGAAACACCCGAAGGTGCTGGGGAGGACCCATAGAAGCACTGTCTTCACCTGCCTTTAGAGCAGTCCTGTACCACCCTTGGAGGCCTGCGCTGTGTTGACGAGGGTACAGGCACGCGCAGGACACTCCATTATGTTTCTTCATGTGCTAATTACAGCTATGCTACTTGACGTCGTTGCTGAGATGTCAGAATCTTTAAACTATGCTACTTGACGTCGTTGCTGAGATGTCAGAATCTTTAAACTATGCTACTTGACGTCGTTGTTGAGATTTCAGAATCTTTAAACTATGCTACTTGACGTCGTTGTTGAGATTTCAGAATCTTTAAACTATGCTACTTGACGTCGTTGTTGAGATTTCAGAATCTTTAAACTATGCTACTTGACGTCTTCGGTGAGAGTTCAGTTTCTTCCCTTCCTGTCGCTATCAAAACAATGGTAGATGAACTTTGTCCAGATTCATACTGGTTTCTCTCTTTAAGTATTTCATTATTTCTTAAAAAAAAATCCTGGATCAGTATACCCACAAAACTCACACACACACACACACACACACACACACACACACACACACACACACACACACACACACACACACACACAAAAGATTACGCTCAGTACTCTCTACAAAGAATAGAAAGATCTGACATTCCCGCTTTCCAGTTCACTCCGTTCTCTGTCTCCCCACCCCCACTCCTCATTTGCTCCACAAACATCTCTCTCACACACACACACACACACACACACACACACACACACACACACACACACACACACACACACACACACACACACACGCACGCACGCACGCACGCACGTATGCACCTCCAGACCCACACCCACACACGATTTACGATTAAGAATGGGGGTGGAAAGTTTTTTGTGACCTTTATTTCATTTTCCAAATCGGAATCAGATCAAACACCTTGTGTGTGTGTGTGTGTGTGTGTGTGTGTGTGTGTGTGTGTGTGTGTGTGTGTGTGTGTGTTGTCGTCGGTTTAATGTCCTTCCACTACAGTGATTCAGACAGTTTTATGTGTGGGTGAATGAAGTATGTAAGTGATTGAGTGTATTAATATGTTAATGATAGAATATCACATCCTTCCCCCTTCCCCCCTCCCCTCTATCCCTCTTCCATTTGATCAAAACAAAATTATGTAACTGAGTAGAGATAAGATCTAAAGATAAAAGCCAATTGAACTACTTAACAAACATTTGCAAATTGACTCAAGAACATACGAACTGTTTAAAATACTTGGTAAAGGCAAGGAAGTCGATCCATCAGTGTAACCATCAATACCGAATTTGTAAAGAGTTCTCTTGCTCTTAGGCATTGAATTAGTAAATGACTGATACTTAAGGTTTCCCCACACATACATTTAACGTTATGACAATATTTTGTTTTCAATGCGTTCAAGCGAAATCTATGGATTAAGCTTTCAATCTCCCTAGACGAGAAAGAGACTTGTTTGTACGTTTTCCCTTGTACCCATCACTAAACTTTACACAGTTGTGATAATATTGGACGTCTGAGTTCATCAGTAATGTTTTACCTTTTTCTCTTGACGTTGAATTTATAATTGAAAAACATTCTTTCAAATCTAAAGGAATGTTAAGTGGTATTGCGTAATTGACATTTTGAGCTGCTTTTCTTGCTAGTTGATCTACGCGCTCGTTGGGTACAACACCACAATGAGAGGGGATCCAACAAAAGTAACAGTAATGCCTTTCAAGGATAAAAGATGAATGAGATGATGAATTTCTAATATCATATCAAGACGAATTGAAGGACATGCAGACTTAATCGAGTGGATTGCTGCTTTCGAATCAACACCTATCATAATTTGGGAATTATTTATTGGAAAATTTAGGATGAAATCTAACGACTTAAGTATAGCGTGTGTGTGTGTGTGTGTGTGTGTGTGTGTGTGTGTGTGTGTGTGTGTGTGTGTGTGTGTATGTGTGTGTGTGTGTGTGTGGACTACAAACTGTCCTTACTCTGCTTTAAATATTTGAATGGCTTAGCTCCTTCCTACCTTTCTGATCTCCTTCATCTCTATGTTCCTTCTAGGCAGTTGCGTTCTTCTATTGACAACACTCTACTCAAATCCTACGATTTCGAACTAAAACCTATGGCGATCGTTCTTTTTCTTTTCAGGTCCCGGTTTCTTGGAAAAAAAAAACCCTCCCAATATCTTGGCGTAGTTCAAACTCAAACCCTCCCAATATCTTGGCGTAGTTCAAACTCAAACCCTCCCAATATCTTGGCGTAGTTCAAAACTCAAACCCTCCCAATATCTTGGCGTAGTTCAAACTCAAACCCTCCCAATATCTTGGCGTAGTTCAAACTCTCTGTCTTTGGTGAGACTTCAGTTTCTTCACTTTCTGTTGCGCGTGCGCGCGTGTATTAGATGACCACCACCCCTCCCCTAGAAAACTGAAACAGAGAAAAACCATCCACCCCTATTCTTAATCGGCTTAGGACTTACCCTAATTTCCACATTTAACACACTTTTTTTTGCTTGTTTGTTTTTATTCTTTTCACATGATTAGCTATTTCGTTTCAACTATACTTTTATTGGAAATACATTTGTATCTTGTCTTCATTATTATGATTAAAAAAAAATTCATCGCGTTTAATACTTTCCGTGTGGACGGTAATTTGTTTCTGGGTGAAAGAGCTTATGGCTGTACAGAAAAGCGTAACACACACACACACACACACACACACACACACAACACACACACACACACACACACACACACACACACACACACACGCGCGCGCACAACACACACACACACACACAACACACACACACACACACACACACACGCACACACACACACATTTTTTGTGTGCCCCCCCCCCCCCCCCCCCCCACCTTTAGCTTCTTCGTCCCAACCTCACCCCCTCCTCCTCCTTCTGCGTCTCCCCCTCCAATCCCCTCCCCCCCCTTCTATCATTCACGCAGGAACAAATCAAGACAAAATTTGCCGTAATTATGACTCAAAGACAAAAAGTGCCAATCACCTTTTACAGTTTGTCAGTCAGTATTTATCTATGTAGAGAGAGAGAGAGAGAGAGAGAGAGAGAGAGAGAGAGGGAGGATGAGAGGGAAAGGCCATTTCTCATGAACGGCAATCCTAAAAGCCACGCCAACATACGATGCATTCGAGTTTGTCTGTCACGTGACCACACGACGCTAGAGAGTCAGGTCATGGTCCCGTTTACCTGGCAACGGACGGTCAACACTGCCCCTTTGAAGTTCAATGACCTGCCCCCCGCTCCCTCCCCCACCCCCACCAGCCTGTCAGCTGTCCCGTTGCCATGGACGCCACGAACCTCAGGTGAAAAGAGCCACCATCAACACTCCACCCCCACAATCCCCCGTTCCTCTGCATCCCCCCTCTCCCCTACCCCAAACCTCC
>CM031625.1:14514430-14516930 GCA_018398815.1 Conus ventricosus | reverse complement strand
GTGTAATACAATGTGAAACACAGCAACACAGTGAAGTGTAATACAATGTGAAACACAGCAACACAGTGAAGTGTAATGCAATGTGAAACACAGCAACATGGTGAAGGAAGCACGGCGCAGTGCAAGACAATAGAACACAATACAATATAACTCAACATAGTACAAGACAATACATACAACACAGTACAATACAATACAGTACAATACAACACAACACAATACAGTACAGTACAATAAAACACAGTACAATACAACACAATACAGTACAGTACAATACAACACAATACAGTACAGTACAATACAACACAGTACAGTGCAATACAATACAACACAGTACAATACAACACAACACAGTACAGTACAATACAACACAGTACAGTACAATACAACACAGTACAATACAACACAGCACAGTACAATACAACACAGTACAATACAATACAACACAGTACAATACAACACGGTACAATACAATACAACACGGTACAATACAATACAACACGATACAATACAATACAACACAGTACAATACAACACAGTACAATACAATACAATACAACACAGTGCAATACAATACAACACAGTAGAATACAACACAACACAGTACAGTACAATACAACACAGTACAATACAATACAACACAGTACAATACAACACAACACAGTACAGTACAATGTAACACTGCACAGTACAATACAACACAGTACAATACAACACAACACAGTACATTACAATACAACACAGTATAATACAACACAGTACAGTACAATACAACACAGTACAATACAATACAACACAGTACAATACAACACAACACAGTACAATACAACACGGTACAATACAATACAACACAGTACAATACAATACAACACAGTACAATACAACACACACAGTACAGTACAATGCAACACAGTACAATACAATACAACACAGTACAATACAGCACAACACAGTACAATACAACACAACACAGTACATTACAATACAACACAGTACAATACAATACAACACAGTACAGTACAATACAACACAGTACAATACAATGCAACACAGTACAATACAATACAACGCAGTACAATATAACACGGTACAATACAATACAACACGGCACAATACAATACAACACAGTACAATACAATACAACACAGTACAATACAACACAACACAGTACAGTACAATACAACACAGTACAATACAATACAACACAGTACAATACAGCATAACAGAGTACAGTACAGTACAATATAACACAGTACTGTACAATACAACACAGTACAATATAATACAACACAGTACATTGCAATACAACACAGTACAATACAATACAACACAGTACAGTACAGTACAACACAGTACAATACAATACAACACAGTACAGTACAACACAACACAGTACAATACAACACAGCACAGTAAATACAACACAGTACAGTACAATACAACACCGTACAATACAATACAATACAACACAACACAGTACAGTACAACACAACACAGTAAATACAATACAACACAACACAGTACAGTACAGTGCAATACAACACAGTGCAATACAACACCTTACAACAACACAATACAACACAGTACAACATAGTACAACATAACACAGTACAACATAACATAGTACAACAGAACACAATACAACACAACACAGTACAACACAATGCAAGACAAGCCAACACAATACAATACAATACAGCACAGTACAACATAATACAATACAATAAATACAATACAAGGCAACACAACACAACACAACACAACACAACACAACACAACACAGTACAACTCAACAAAGCACAATACAAGACAAGGCAACACAATACCATACAACACAATACACGACAAGACAAGACAATGCAACACAGTAAGCGCACAGTATAACGACACGGACACATTGGTCCCCAAACGACATTCCTCTTCCGGGAAGAAGGCGCATTGTCAGATGAAACACTTTGCAAGAGTTACAGGCCTTGCACGTCGTCCTGCCAGTGGTGCTGGAAGTGTAGGACGTACTATTCCTGGGTGGAACCATTCGTGTCAAAATAGGTAGAGAGCCAATCCCAAACTCCTGCCTGGGTTTTTCTCTATAACTCCTGCCTGGGGTTTTCTCTATAACTCCTGCCTGGGGGTTTTCTCTATAACTCCTGCCTGGGGTTTTTTCTCTATAACTCCTGCCTGGGGTTTTTCTCTATAACTCCTGCCTGGGTATAGAGACTATACGTTAGGAAAACGGGACCGGCATGACATCAGCAACACGGAAACGTTGACTGAAAAACACGCCCGGCGTTTGTCGTTTCCACGTACAACGTGCTTGATTTTAGGCGTTTTCTCTCTTCTTTCTTTCTTTCTTTCTTCTTTCTTTCTTCTTCTCCTTCTTCTTCTTCTTCTTCTTCTTCTTTGGTTTTTCTTTTTGTCTTTGAACGGCCAAGCTGACCACAGAGAGTGCTCCCAGAACAATCAAATCAATGTCAACATGACTGTGAAAAAACAGAGGCTG
>CM031625.1:14463272-14514330 GCA_018398815.1 Conus ventricosus | reverse complement strand
ATTTAAATGAAAAATTAATCCAAAATGGAGCCTTGTTGTTCAAATTTAATGTGTTAAAGTAGAAGAGCGTACTGTAAACCATTAGATTTTTCATGTCCCTGTAAGAGAAGGTAAATATGTTTGTTCACGGAAACCCCCTTTTTAATGTGCTAATTGCGTCGATTTTTAGAGGTTTTGGGTGTTAATTTTTTTGGAAAACGGGTGTTAATTTTGGTCAAAACTGACATGTGATGGACGTGATTTGTATGTGAAAAGGGGGGTTTTCGGCAGAATAACATGGGTGGTCGTGAACCAACATATTTACATTCTCTGGTCATAGCGTTGTTGATTATTTCAATATCAGCTTCGATCTTTGTGGAAGTTTTGAACGGATGGTCATAGACAGAATTGAGTTGGACCACATGTCTCTTGAACTGTGTAAGATAGGTAGTTCCTTGGTTCAACCCACACTGTCAGCAACGCTAACCAGAGATCACTTGGTCAGAGATCAAGCCCACATGTTCACTGAACACTTAAGATTAGAACATTTTCAGACTCAGCTTGAGTTGGCAATTTCTCTGGTCGATATGGATCTGGATGAGTCGGTGAATATTTTTACTTCATCATTAAAGGAGGCAGCTGAATCGGTGAAAAGAAAAGTGTTAGTAGGTAAACAAAGTGCTCGTAAAGCCAGATGGTTTGATCATGAGTGCTTTTCAAAGAAAAGGGAAGTAATAAGGCACCTTCCAAGGCCAGAAAAACTCCAGATGAAGTCGACTACGTTCAACACATCGAAGTGAGGACAGAAAACCGGACTATGCTCGACACGAAAGAGAAACTTTGATTTGAATGAAGAGAAGTGATTGCGCGTTCATTAATTCGTTGTCCTCAGTTTTTTGTATCTTGCCTGAAGAAGACCTAAGCGGTCGAAACGCGTCGTGTTTTGTCTTGTGATTCGTTTGTCTAAACTAAAATAAAAGAAAGGAAAGACGAAAATGAGGTAAGAAGGAAAGGAAACTAAAATAAAAGAAAGAAGACGAAAATGAGTTAAGAAGAAAAGGGGAAAGGGTTAGCTGGAAAACAGGAAAGAAAAAGTGAGGGAGGGGAGAGGAAAGTTAGGGAGTCTTTATCTGTCTGCATGCGAGCTGAGCGCCAGTAGGTCAGATCTGGCCTTCATGTCCATAAAGAAATAATCAAGAAGAAAAAACTTATTTTATAAAATATAGTGTTTTAATAATGTATACAGGTGTCGTCGGAGTTGAACAGATAATTGTGCTTTTGTCCTCATACATTTTAAGCGATGTGTTAATACTAGTGTGGGTATTTATATCTAGAGACTTAGATATGATAGCTGAGGTCCTGATTTGGCTCCTAGTAGTCCGCTGGACCCTATAAACACTAACTAACTAACAAGAAGAAACATTTTGTAGATAGAATTGTGTTTAATGCTCACTCTTCCTTCTTTTCAATGAAAATATTAGATTGTAAGACGTCTGCTCAGCTGTATCAGCTCACAGTTTGCTGTGCTCCCCACTGTTGTCGCTCCTTCCCGAACTCCCCATCCTTTTCTCTGACTTTTTCAATACCAAAATCAAAACGGAGACAATCTGAACAGTTCAAATTTCACTGGATCCCCTCTAGATAGTGACCGTTCTTTTTCAGGCCAACCTTTGACTGTTTTCAGTTCTGTGACTGAGGATGAGATAAGAAAAGTGATAGTTAGTTCACCCAGAAAATCATGTGACCTTGACCCATTGCCTTGCATCCATCCTGTTCCTCTGTATTGATGTTTTGCTCCCCTTCAGAACCCATGTCATAAATGCTTCCCTCTCGTCTGGCGTTTTTCCCCAAGAATACAAATCTGCGGTTGTTCGTCCCCTTCTCAAAAGCCTTCCCTGGATCCAAATTCACTCAAAAATTACAGACCTGTCTCGAATCTCCCCTTCCTTGCAAAGGTCCTCGAGAAAATCGTGCTTGCTCAGAACTCATTCATCTTACTCAAAATGAGTTGAATGACCCTCACCAGTCTGCTTACAGGGCTGGCCATAGCACAGAGACCGCTCTCCTAAAAGTTGTAAACGATCTTCTTCTTGCCCTTGATGATGACAAAATCTCCCTTCTCTCTCTTTGAGATCTTTCCGCGGCATTTGACACCATTGATCATGACATTCTCCTTTCTAGACTCCAAACTTCTTTTGGCATTCACGGCACTGTTCTTGCGTGGGTTAGGTCCTATCTCGGTGATCGTTCCCAGAGAATTGTTGTCAATGGTCTTTTCTTCATCTCCTACACCTAACCTGTGGGGTACCGCAAGTTTCGTCCTTGGCCGGTTCTGTTTACCCCTGTATGTCAGACCTGTGTCAGACATTATCGATCACACTCGTTGCTGCATGAGTTTTGCTGATGACACTCAGATGTACAAGTCAAGCACTGTATCTCAACTCAAGAATGTTGTCAGTGATGTTAAAAGCTGTTCACAGGATTTAAAGAATTGGATGATTTTTGAATAAGTTGCAGCTGAATGACGACAAAACTGAAGTTCTTCTCCTTGCTCCTCCCAGTCTCCAAGGTCATCCCTCCCTTCCTTCTTCCATCAGTATCGGAAGTTCTTATATTCAACTCTCATCCCAGGCTCGTGACCTCGGTGTCACTTTTGATTCCACCCTCTCTTTCAAGCACCACGTGTCTAATGTTTGTAAGGCAGCGTATCTGGAAATACGTAAGATCAGTTCAATCAGACACTTCCTTTCCACTGAAGCCACAAAAACTCTGGTTTGTTCCCAAGTTCTCAAGGCTGGACTACTGCAGCAGCCTACTCAAACTGCAGAAGGTTCAGAATAGCGCTGCCAGGCTTGTTTGCAAAGCGTCTAAACGTAAACAGTCACTCCTCTGTTGCAGTCCCTCCACTGGCATTCCAATTCAGAGGCGAATTGACTACAAGCTGGCTTCTATTATGTTTCTCTTCTGTTTCTGGTACTGGACCAAAATATCTTTCCGACATCCTCCACATCTACACCCCATCCCGTCAACTTCGTTCCTCTGCCGACAGTCGCCTCTTGCGCATTCCTTCTGTCAGAACAAAATCTTTTGGTCAACGTTCTCTCTCCTTCCAGGACCAGCTGTTTGGAATACACTTCCCATCAGTGTCAGACACCTACCTTCACCCTATTCTTTCAAATCTGCAGTCAAAACTAACTTCATCTGTCGTAACACCCCCCCCCCCCCCCCCCCCCCCCCAACTTCCCAATCCACCTTGAGTGGTTTTTGCGTGCACGCGTCAGTGCCTGGTGGTTGTGTTGCTTGTACGTGCAGGGCCCTGTTGATGTGAGTGCGTGCGTGCGTGCGTGCAGGTGTCTGAGAGCGTGGGTGTGTGGTCATGCGTGAGCACGTGTACGCGCGCGTTTTTGCGCGGGTGCGTGCGCGCGCTCGCGCGCGCGCGCGCGCGTGTGTGTGTGTGTGTGTGTGTTGTTGATAATGTAAAGCGCTTAAAGCCCTAAATTATAGAGAATAGGCGCTATATAAATTAACATTATTATCATTATGTCCAAAACCATTCCAAGTGATAGACCAAAACAAAATATGAGATGGACAAACTGAAGGAATGAGTGATTAGCCCCACGCCACAATCAGATTCTGCGCTAAAACAGTGTACAATCCAGGTAAGCGTTTGAGGCCTCCCTTAAATTTTGAACCAGCATTAATGTTAAACTGATAATTGATCGAAAGTACAACTCCCCACCAATTATTTCCCTTGTTTTGGGGGATCTTCACCGATAAAATCACAATCTTCAAATAAATTATCCTACCCTTAGTTGACACACATTTCAGGCCTTTGCACTCACCCGTGACCCTATCTTTAAGCCAGTTCCATGAGCCCAAAATAATCCAGTGAGTTTAATCTGTCTCCTTGGAACCACCCGGCTTGTGCCTTGATGGCCATAAGAAAAAACAATCCAATCGTGCCAGTCTGTAAATACACGACTACTTAAGCAAAGCCATGGCCCATTCATTTTGGGTGTGCAGCCTTACTACTAATACACTTCTATCCTATATTTCGCATGACCGGGTCAGAAGACTCTGTGACCCCCTGTCTGACCCCAACCCTAGGACCTGGTAATCCAATGACTTGTTGGTAACGAAGAATGACGCTGGGTGTGTGTAGAACGCCACCCACTGGGCAGCCTGGCCGATGTGATGGTTCACAGACATGACAGTCTGCCGGGAAGAGGTCAACGCCAACGCCCTGCGGGAGATGACGGAGGCCCTCCAGTGTCTTCATGAGGTGAGTGGCCTGGCCTAACTGACGTCACTGAGGGGAAAACAGGATAGTGGCCTGGCCTGACTGACGTCACTGAGGGGGAAAAAATGCTGATAGTGGCCTGGCCTGACTGACGTCACTGAGGGGAAAACATGCTGATAGTGGCCTGGCCTGACTGACGTCACTGAGGGGAAACATGATAGTGGCCTGGTCTGACTGACGTCACTGAGGTGAAAACATGCTGATGGTGGCCTGGCCTGACTGACGTCACTGAGGGGAAAACATGCTGATAGTGGCCTGGCCTGACTGACGTCACTGAGGGAAAACATGCTGAGGGTGGCCTGGCCTGACTGACGTCACTGGGGGAAAACATGATAGTGGCCTGGTCTGACTGCCCGTCACTGAGGAAAACATGAGGGTGGCCTGGCCTGACTGACGTCACTGAGGGAAAACATGCTGATGGGGGCCTGACCTGACTGACGTCACTGAGGGAAACATGCTGATGGTGGCCTGGCCTGACTGACGTCACTGAGGGGAAAACATGATAGTGGCCTGGTCTGACTGACGTCACTGAGGGGAAAACATAAATGTGGCCTGGCCTGACTGACGTCACTGAGGGGAAAACATGCTGATGGTGGCCTGGTCTGACTGACTTCCCACTGGGGGGAAAACATGATAGTGGCCTGGCCTGACTGACGTCACTGAGGGGAAAACATGATAGTGGCCTGGCCTGACTGACGTCACTGAGGGGAAAACATGATAGTGGCCGGGCCTGAACTGACCCGCCACTGTCACTGAGGGAAAAGCATGCTGATGGGCCTGGTCTGACTGACGTAACTGAGGGGAAAACATGATAGTGGCCTGGCCTGACTGACGTCACTGGGGGGAAAACATGAGGGTGGCCTGGCCTGACTGACGTCACTGAGGGAAAACATGCTAAGGGTGGCCTTGTCTGACTGACGTCACTTAGGGAAAACATGCTGATGGTGGCCTGGTCTGACTGACGTCACTTAGGGGAAAACATGCTAATGGTGGCCTGGTCTGACGACGTCACCGAGGGAAAACATGCTGATGGGCCTGGTCTGACTGACGTCACTTAGGGAAAACATGCTGATGGGGGCCTGGTCTGACTGACGCCCACTTAGGGAAAACATGCTGATGGTGGCCGGGTCTGACTGACGTCCACTGAGAGGAAAACATGACGATAGGGGCCCCTGGTCTGACGACGTCACTGAGGGAAAACATGCTGATTGGAGGGGGTGTGGCAACGACGGAGGACGGAGACAGACTTTAATGGTGGGTGGGACGTGGACATTAAATGATGGATTGGATGTGGACGACGGTGGTATAGGATTTGGACAATATTGTTGGATGGGATGAGGACGATAATGGTAGCTTAGATTTCAGCACATTTGGTGAGATGAATGTGGGGGAAAATGAGGGACAGGATTTGGATCAAACTGACGGATAGCACGTGATCAGAAATGGTCGATAGGATGTGGACGTTGAGGTTTGATATGCATTCAGTTGTGGTGGATGAAACAGGGGGCTGGTTTAATAAAAGAGCATCTACAGTTGATGTAAAACGTGTACTCAAGTCGAATGAATAACAGTCGCGGTCACTCCACTATGGTCCATTGATCCGCGGCGATGGACGGCGGTTTCAATCCCTTGTCCTCTGCCATTGGTTAGAGAGCCGTGGTAAGGCGGTCCAAAGCATTAAAAGTGGACTGTTTGTGGCATCAGAGTCGGTGTCGACTGACCAGACACGTGGGCACGCGCGCACACACACACACACACACACCACCACACACACGCACACACACACGCACACCACACGCACACACACACACACACACACACACACACACACACACACGAGGGCCCCCTATGCTAACAGTAGCACCATATCATTGTAGAAGTCCTAAACAGAGCATTTTGTGTTTATTTTCGGCATTTTTGTTGATTAATGAAAAACATGTAATGAATGCACCGAGTATGAAAACCACCTCAAAGAAATTGCATTTACATAGAAAATACGCTTTCTGTAAACAATCACAGAAATGCACCCACCCCCACCTGATGAATGAATGCATACCACAGTATCGTCTGCTGTACACCTCCCCCACATGATGAAAGAATGCATACCACAGTATCGTCTGCTGTACACCCTCCCCCCCCCCCCCCCCCACCTGATGAATGAATGCATACCACAGTATCGTCTGCTGTACACCCTCCCCCCCCCCCCCCACCTGATGAATGAATGCATACCACAGTATCGCTGCTGTACACCCTCCCCCCCACCTGATGAATGAATGCATACCACAGTATCGTCTGCTGTACACCCCCCCCCCCCCCCCCCACCTGATGAATGTGTGCATACCACAGTATCGTCTGCTGTACACCCCCCCCTCCCCACCTGATGAATGAATGCATACCACAGTATCGTCTGCTGTACACCCTCCCCCCCCCCCCCACCTGATGAATGAATGCATACCACAGTACGTCTGCTGTACACCTCCTCCCCCCCCCCCCCACACCTGATGAATGAATGCATACCACAGTATCGTCTGCTGTACACCTCCCCCCCCCCCCCCCCACCTGATGAATGAATGCATACCACAGTATCGTCTGCTGTACACCCTCCCCCTCCCCCACCTGTTGAATGAATGCATACCATAGTATCGTCTGCTGTACACCCTCCCCCCCCCCCCCCCCCCCACCTGATGAATGTGTGCATACCACAGTATCGTCTGCTGTAACACCCCTCCCCCACCTGATGAATGAATGCATACCACAGATCGTCTGCTGTACAGCCCCCCCCCCCCCCACCTGTTGAATGAATGCATACCACAGTATCGTCTGCTGTAACCCCCCCCCCCCCCCCCACACCTGATGAATGAATGCATACCACAGTATCGTCTGCTGTACACCTCCCCCCCCCCCACCTGATGAATGAATGCATACCACAGTATCGTCTGCTGTACACCCCCCCCCCCCCCACCTGATGAATGAATGCATACCACAGAATCGTCTGCTGTACACCCTCCCCCCCCCCCCCCCCCCACCTGATGAATGAATGCATACCACAGTATCGTCTGCTGTACACCCCCCCCCCCCCCACACCTGATGAATGAATGCATACCACAGCATCGTCTGCTGTACACCCTCCCCCTCCCCCCCAACCTGATGAATGAATGCATACCACAGTATCGTCTGCTGTAACACCCTCCCCCCCCCCCCCCCCACACCTGATGAATGAATGCATACCACAGTATCGTCTGCTGTACAACCCCCCCCCCCCCCCAACCTGATGAATGAATGCATACCACAGCATCGTCTGCTGTACACCCTCCCCCTCCTCCCCAACCTGATGAATGAATGCCTACCACAGCATCGTCTGCTGTACACCCTCCCCCTCCCCCCCAACCTGATGAATGAATGCATACCACAGCATCGTCTGGTGTACACCCTCCCCTCCCCCCCAACCTGATGAATGAATGCATACCACAGTATCGTCTGCTGTACACACCCCCCCCCCCCCCCAACCTGATGAATGAATGCATACCACAGTATCGTCTGCTGTACAACCCCCCCCCCCCCAACCTGATGAATGAATGCATACCACAGTATCGTCTGCTGTACACCCCCCCCCCCCCCCACCTGATGAATGAATGCATACCACAGTATCGTCTGCTGTACACCCTCCCCCCCCCCCCCACCTGATGAATGAATGCATACCACAGTATCGTCTGCTGTACACCCTCCCCCCCCCCCCCCCCCCCCCACCTGATGAATGAATGCATACCACAGTATCGTCTGCTGTACACCATCCCCCCCACCTGATGAATGAATGCATACCACAGTATCGTCGGCTGTACACACCCTCCCCCCCCACCCACCTGATGAATGAATGCATACCACAGTATCGTCTGCTGTACACCCTCCCCCCCCCCCCCCCCAACCTGATGAATGAATGCATTCCACAGTATCGTCTGCTGTACACCCTCCCCCCCCCCCCCCCCACCTGATGAATGAATGCATACCACAGTATCGTCTACTGTACACCCTCCCCCCCCACCCACCTGATGAATGAATGCATACCACAGTATCGTCTGCTGTACACCCTCCCCCCCCCCCCCCCCCACCTGATGAATGAATGCATACCACAGTATCGTCTGCTGTACACCTCCCCCCTCCCCCCCCCCCCCCCACACACCTGATGAATGAATGCATACCACAGTATTGTCTGCTCCACGCGCGTTCGGCGAGAACCGGGCCAGTGCCTCTGTCCGCACTAGCTGTGGTCACTATGAGAGAGAGAGGGAGGAAGGGAGGGAGGGACAGAGACAGATAGACAGAGACAGAGAGAGAGAGCCCGCATGCCGGTAAACTATACAGCATCTTCCCAGCATGGTAATTTTACTGAAGGCGCGCGCTAGCTGGAACTGGCTTTGTGACGGACAACACGTACCATGCGCACGGCTGTGGGAAAGAGTGAGAAGGCGACATCCTCAATGGAGTGCACACTGCTGGTAGCTTACGGTCAGCTGTTAGCGTAAGGGCCCACACAAGTTCTTCGCACGGCTGTCGTAAGGGGCCCACACACGTTCTTTTTTCGCACGGCTGTCGTAAGGGGCCCCACACACGTTCTTCGCACGGCTGTCGTAAGGGGCCCACACGTTCTTCGCACGGCTGTCGTAAGGGCCCACACACGTTCTTCGCACGGCTGTCGTAAGGGGCTCACACACACATCTTCGCACGGCTGTCGTAAGGGGCCCACACACGTTCTTCGCACGCTGTCGTAAGGGGCCCACACACGTTCTTCGCACGGCTGTCGTAAGGGGCCCACACACGTTCTTCGCACAGCTGTCGTAAGGGGCCCACACACGTTTCTTCGCACGCCTGTCGTAAGGGGCCCACACACATTCTTCGCACGGCTGTCGAGTCCTGTCGTAAAGGCCCACACACGTTCTTTCGCACGGCTGTCGAGTCCTGTCGTAAGGGGCCCACACACGTTCCCTCGCACGGCTGTCGTGTCCTGTCGTAAGGGGCCCACACACGTTCTTCACAACGGCTGTCGTAAAGGGCCCACACACGTTCTTCGCACGGCTGTCGTGTCCTGTCGTAAGGGGCCCACACACGTTCTTCGCACGGCTGTCGTAAGGGGCCCACACACGTTCTTCGCACGGCTGTCGTAAGGGGCCCACACACGTTCTTCGCACGGCTGTCGTAAGGGGCCCACACATGTTCTTCGCACGGCTGTCGTAAGGGGCCCACACATGTTCTTCGCACGGCTGTCGTAAGGGTCCCACACGTTCTTCGCACGGCTGTCGTAAGGGGCTCGCACACGCGTTCTTCGCACGGCTGTCGTAAGGGGCTCACACACACGTTCTTCGCACGGCTGTCGTAAGGGGCCCACACACGTTCTTCGCACGGCTGTCGTAAGGGGCCCACACACGTTCTTCGCACGGCTGTCGTAAGGGGCCCACACACGTTCTTCGCACGGCTGTCGTAAGGGGTCCACACAGATTCTTCGCACTGCTGTCGAGTCCTGTCGTAAAGGGCCCACACACGTTCTTCGCACGGCTGTCGAGTCCTGTCGTAAGGGGCCCACACACGTTCCTCGCACGGCTGTCGTGTCCTGTCGTAAGGGGCCCACACACGTTCTTCACACGGCTGTCGTAAAGGGCCCACACACGTTCTTCGCACGGCTGTCGTGTCCTGTCGTAAGGGGCCCACACACGTTCTTCGCACGGCTGTCGAGTCCTGCAGTCGTGAAAAGAAACTCGTGGAACATCTATACATTCACAGAATTATAAAGCGCCTGCTAGAAAAGCAGACCACCTGAAAGCAGATACTATTTGAAATCTGCTGTGGGCACTGTGATAGCTCACAATCTGTAAGCTTCTTTTTGATTGGTATTTGAGAAAACCACCGCCCACTCGATCTTCTTCCAAGGGCAGTTAATCCTGTGACATGTCTATAAAAAATTAAAAAAAAACCAGCTGGAAATGCCCCATGTTGTGTGTTTTTTGAAACCTTGATTTGGCACAAAACAAACAAAAAACCTACCACTTGACAGAGACTTTAATTGCAATGGCATGAACATTCTGCGTGAGTCTCGCATTGGTGCACACATGCAGGAAAAGAGGAAACTGTTTCGTTGGCCGAAAGAAAAAAAACGTACGGAAAAAAAGTGTCTTTGAAAACGCTCTAAGACCATAAAGTCGAAACGCGTGTGACTTACGTTTTTTCTTTGTTTGTGGCGGTCGTTTAGTGGGCCAGTAACACTCTTGCTTTGTCACCTGTCTGCCGTCATTTTGAATGAAGGGTGGGGAGTGGCCTGGCGTAGGAGTGGGAGGGTGAGGGAGGGGGGTGATATGGAGTGCGGATGCGGTGACTGTATGAAGCGATGATGTGTGTGTATGTGTGTGGGTATGGTGCGGGTAGCAGGTCTTGGGAAGAGGTTTACTAGATCCATTGTGCTATTTTGTGGATGCGCAATATCCAGTTGCACCGTAATATGTTTAGCCATTCATTCACTTAACATCATTAGTATATTCACTTATCTCTATCTTTTCTTTCTTTCTTTCTTTCTTTCTTTTTTTTCCTCTTTCTTTCTTTTTTTTCCTCTTTCTTTCTTTTTTTCCTCTTTCTTTCTTTTTTTTCCCTCTTTCTTTCTTTCTTTCTTTCTCTCTTGCTTTCTTTTCTCTTCCGTCTTTTCTTTTTTCGTTTTTTCCCCTTTTTTCTTTCTTTCTCTTTTTGTTTCATTCTGCCTTTCTCTTCTCTTCTCTCTTTTTTCCTTTTACTTTCCTTCCTTTATTCTTTCTTCCTTTCCCTCTTTTCTTTTTTTTCTCTCTTTCTTTTTCTTTCTTTCTTTTCTCTTCTGTCTTTCTTTCTTTCCTTTTTTCTCTCTCTCTTTCTCTTTCTCTCTTTCTTTCATTTCTCTCTTCCTTTCTCTCATTCAATCTCTCTTTCTTTCTGTCTTTCTTTCTTTCTTTTCTCTCTTTCTTTCTCTCTTTCATTTTCTCTTTCTTCCTTTCTCTTTTTCTCTCATTCCAATCTTTCTTTATCTATCTCTGCCTGACTCTTTAGTGATGTCTTCCCTTTCAGAACCGGATCCTGCACCGTTACATCTGTCCCGGCAGTTGGCTAGTGGCCGGGAGGGGACATCTGAATGCTGTCCGAGTTCAACCAGGCCAAGTGCTTCACGACTGATGACCAGGTGTGTGTGTGTGTGTGTGCGTGCGTGCGTGCGTGCGTGTGTGCACCCGCCCGTGCGTTTGTGTATTATCGCCGTGTGTGTGTGTGGCTCCGTGTCTATGTAACCCGTGGAAGTAGAGGTGCGTGCACGGAGGGCATGTTACAGTTTTGTGTGTGTGTATAGGTTGTGTATAGCAGTGTGTGTAGGAGTGTGTGTGTATAGAGGTGTGTGTGTGCTCTGATTGTGTGCAGATGTGTGTGTATAGGTGTGTGTGTGCCCCCGATGATATGTGTGCAGATGTGTGTGTATAGGTGTGTGTGTGCCCTGATGATATGTGTGCAGATGTGTGTGTATAGGAGTGTGTGCCCTGATATGTGTGCAGATGTGTGTGTATAGGAGTGTGTGCCCCTGATGTGTGCAGATGTGTGTGTATAGCAGTGTGTGCAGATGTGTGTGTTATAGAGGTGTGTGTGTGTGCTCCTGATATGTGTGCAGATGTGTGTGTATAGGTGTGTGTGTGCCCCCGATGATATGTGTGCAGATGTGTGTGTATAGGTGTGTGTGTGCCCCTGATATGTGTGCAGATGTGTGTGTATAGGAGTGTGTGCCCTGATATGTGTGCAGATGTGTGTGTATAGGAGTGTGTGTATGTGTGTATAGGAATGTGTGTGCCCCCAATGATATGTGTGCAGATGTGTGTGTATAGGAGTGTGTGCCCCTGATATGTGTGCAGATGTGTGTGTATAGGTGTGTGTGTGTGCCCCTGATATGTGTGCAGATGTGTGTGTATAGGTGTGTGTGTGCCCCCGATGATATGTGTGCAGATGTGTGTGTATAGGTGTGTGTGCCCCTGATGATATGTGTGCAGATGTGTGTGTATAGGTGTGTGTGTGTGCCCCTGATATGTGTGCAGATGTGTGTGTATAGGTGTGTGTGTGTGCCCCCGATGATATGTGTGCAGATGTGTGTGTATAGGTGTGTGTGCCCCTGATGATATGTGTGCAGATGTGTGTGTATAGGTGTGTGTGTGTGCCCCTGATATGTGTGCAGATGTGTGTGTATAGGTGTGTGTATGCCCTGATATGTGTGCAGATGTGTGTGTATAGGTGTGTGTGTGTGCCCCCGATGATACGTGTGCAGATGTTGTGTGTGTGTGTGTGTGTGTATAGGTGTGTGTGTGTGCCCCGATGATATGTGTGCAGATGTGTGTGTATAGGTGTGTGTGCCCCCGATATGTGTGCAGATGTGTGTGTATAGGTGTGCGTGCCCCCGATGATATGTGTGCAGATGTGTGTGTGTGTGTGTATAGGTGTGTGCCCCCGATGATACGTGTGCAGATGTGTGTATAGGTGTGTGTGTGTGCCCCCGATGATATGTGTGCAGATGTGTATGTGTATAGGTGTGTGCCCCGATGATAAGTGTGCAGATGTGTGTGTGTATAGGTGTGTGTGTGCCCCGATGATATGTGTGCAGATGTGTGTATAGGAGTGTGTATAGGTGTGTGTGTGTATAGGTGTAGGTGTGTGTGTGCCCCCGATGACATGTGTGCAGATGTGTGTGTATAGGTGTGTGTGTGTGTCCCCGATATGTGTGCAGATGTGTGTGTATAGGTGTGTGTGTGTGCGTGTATGTGTGTGTGTGTGCGTGTATAGGTGTGTGTGCCCCCTATTATATGTGTGCAGATGTGTGTGTGTATAGGTGTGTGTGTGCCCCCGATGATATGTGTGCAGATGTGTGTGTGTGTGCGTGCTCGTGCATTTTTGTGTGTATGTGTTGCAGTGTGCACGCAAACGTGTGTGTGCTTGTTCAATTCGTGCATGTATGCGCATAATTCTGCATGTGTGTGAGTGGTATCGGCCTAACCGCTGTGCATGTGTATTAGTGGTATCAGCCTAACCGCTGTGCATGTGTATGAGTGGCATCAGCCTAACCGTTGTGCATGTGTGTGAGTGGTATCAGCCTAACCGTTGTGCATGTGTGTGAGTGGTATCAGCCTAACCGCTGTGCATGTGTATGAGTGGCATCAGCCTAACCGTTGTGCATGTGTGTGAGTGGTATCAGCCTAACCGTTGTGCATGTGTGTGAGTGGTATCAGCCTAACCGCTGTGCATGTGTGCGAGTGGTATCAGCCTAACCGTTGTGCATGTGTGTGAGTGGTATCAGCCTAACCGTTGTGCATGTGTGTGAGTGGTATCAGCCTAACCGCTGTGCATGTGTGTGAGTGGTATCAGCCTAACCGTTGTGCATGTGTGTGAGTGGTATCAGCCTAACCGTTGTGCATGTGTGTGAGTGGTATCAGCCTAACCGCTGTGCATGTGTGTGAGTGGTATCAGCCTAACCGTTGTGGGTCGTGCAGCGCGCTCGCACGTTCTGCGGTGCTTACGGTTACATCGCTCCAGAGATGTACAGACAGCAAACGTATAACTACGTGAGTATGTGCGTGTTCCTCTCTCTCTGTCTCTGTCTCTCTTTCTCTCTCTCCTCTCTCTCTCTCTGTCTCTTCTCTCTCTCTCTCTTCCTCTTCTCCCCCCTCTCTCTCTCTCTCTGTCTCTTCTCTCTCTCTGTCTCTGTCTCTCTCTCTCTCTCTGCCATTTTGTCTTATATTTTTCCCAACCCCTTCCCCTTCTCTCCCTTCTCCCCCATCTTTCTTTCTCCGTCGTTTCTTTTCGTCTCATTATTTCCCTCAACTCAACCCTTTCCCCATGCTCTACACCATGCCTGTCTCTCTGTCTCCCTCCTTCTCTCTCTCTCTCTCTCTCTCTCTCTCTCTCTCTCTCTCTCTCTCTCTCTCTTCTCTCTGTGTCTTAGTCTCTGTCTCTCTTTTTCACTGTTTCTCTGTCTGTCTCTTCCTCACTCTGTCTCTCTCAAGCTTTTCATCCCTCTGTACTCTCTCTCTCTTTAAGCCGCCCCTTCCACACTCTCTCCTCCACCCATCTTTCCCTCTCCCCCTCCGTTAATGACTCTCTGTCCATTTATCCCCTCCTAATTTTTCTTGTTAATGTTTTGACTGTACGGTTTGTACACCCACACACACGCGCACACACACACACACGCACGCGCGCGCGCGCGCGCGCGCGCGCGCGTACCCTCCTTCCCCCTATACACACACAACCAGTAGAAGAGATTGTTATTCTCTATTTGTGGGTTTATGTTTGATCAAGACCAGACTATTTTAGACTGTGTGTGCGTGTGCGCGCGCGCGCACGTGTGTGTGTGTGTGTGTGTGTGTGTGTGTGTGTGTGTGTGTGTGTGTGTGTGTCCTTGTGTGTGTCTGTGTGTGCATGCGTTCATGTTTTCACAGTCGGCCGACTGGTTCAGCATGGGGGTGATAATGCTGGAGTTGCTAGGCAACCGTGGCGCGGGAGTCTTCGAGACGCACGACAGAAGCGGATGTGACCTGGATTTCATCATCTCCGATGAGGCGCTGGCCTCTGCCAACCAGTGGGTGCACCTCACACAGCCTGTCTGAACGCTTCTTGTACACATGCGTGTTCGACCATACACACAGGCATCCATACCTATACATATAATATGTACACACATATGTGCACATGCGTGCATGCAGGAGCATGCTCGCACAAGCCCATAAATCACGTATGCACACACACACACGCACACACGCACGCACGCACACACGCACACACACACGCGCGCGCGCACATACCTACACACTCGCCACACATCCATAGAATGATAATAATGGCACGGACAATGTAATCCAAGGTCTGACCAGCGCGTTGGGCTAATGTGCAGGTCAGACATATGCTGAGACGAAGCCAAGAAACTCTTCTTAAACTCTCATCTTGTTCATTGATTCATTTATTCCTCAGCTTTGAATCATGCGCAGATGTGTTGCAGCTTTGAATCATGTGCAGATGTGTTGCAGCTTTGAATCATTCGCAGATGTGTTGTAGCTTTGAATCATGCGCAGATGTGTTGCAGCTTTGAATCATGCGCAGATGTGTTGCCTGCGCTCGTTTTTTTCCCTCACTGTTAGATTGTTCGTCTGTGTATTTGTCCGACTTTATTCAAGTTTAAAAGGCTGTGCCAGTCTTGAATAAAAGTTACTCTGTGTTAGGTTTTCTTATGGGAGCAAAACATACCCCACTTGTTTACTGTTTTTCTGAAAGAGATCAGTATTTTTCATCTGATCTGAGATTTTACAGAGGAAAGGTTTTAAACGAAATTCCTGATGATTTTTTTAGAAGATGTGTTTTAAAGGGTTGTAGGCTTTGAATAAGTGTTTGTTTGTTTGTTGTTGTTGAATGACTGGTGAGTTGACTTCAGCACGGCGACAGCCGTGATAAGGCCTTGTGCTGGGTGGGCAAGCAAGATGACCTTACCTTACCCCACGAAGCCCTAGTAATTCTGCTTGTAACATACAGATGACCTGGTGGAGCTAGCGAGAAAAGCGAGTTTCTCCCGTCAAGGGATTGCGAGTTCACTGTTGCATTTGAGACAGGTTAATGTTCTCTTATGTACACTCCGTCCCTTCCCCTCCCCCTCCCTCCTCCTCATTGCCTCTCCCTCCCACGTCCAAATCTTTTAGATAAGACGTAAACTGCCTAGTTTCTAGTGCGTGAATTTCAAATCCTTCAGATAGGACTTAAACCGAGTTTCCTTATTCACTTGAGATGAAATGCCGAAACGGGACCCAACGCTGCCTAAATGTGGAAACCCACTAATCATATTTCAGAGCAAAGTGAAGGAAAGGGTCAAAAATCTCCTTGCAATATAATGGTTCTGTTAAAGATTTGATTGCAAAACCTCGGAGCAAGTCATATTACAGTACTAGTTTCCATGTCTCATTGCAAAATGATATCGGAGTTCATGATCTTGGACAAGACCTATACTGTGGTCTAAGTATTCCATGACTCGCGAAAATTCTGGAGATCTCAGAAGGAACCGGATTATGGCAATAACATTCCATATCTCACGGGAGGTAACAGTAAAGTTCAATAGCATTCCATATCTCACGGGGAGGTACTAGTAAAGTTCAATAACATTCCATATCTCACGGGGAAGTAATAGTAAAGTTCAATAACATTCCATATCTCACGGGGAGGTAATAGTAAAGTTCAATAACATTCCATATCTCACGGGGAGGTACTAGTAAAGTTCAATAACATTCCATATCTCACGGGGAGGTACTAGTAAAGTTCAATAACATTCCATATCTCACGGGGATGTAATGGTACATTCCATATCTCACGGGGAGGTAATAGTAAAGTTCAATAACATTCCATATCTCGCGGGGATAGTAAAGTTCAATAGCATTCCATATCTCACGGGGAGGTACTAGTAAAGTTCAATAGCATTCCATATCTCACGGGGAGGTACTAGTAAAGTTCAATAGCATTTCATATCTCACGGGGAGGTACTAGTCATTCCATATCTCACGGGGAGGTACTAGTAAAGTTCGAGATCACAGAGAAAGACTGTATTATGAAAATTCTATATCCCATTCCAAGATAATGGCAATAATTGAGATTCTGGAGCTAAAATGATCGTAGCATGCAAACACTCATGCAAGTTAATGGGGAGAGAAAAAAAAACACCGAACAAACCAAGAAACGTTTTAGACCTCATAATGGTAAAACCGTACAACGTAAAAACCGATATTGTGTTCAAGAGCTGAATTAAAGAAAATAAAAGAAAAAGAAGTGAGGGTGAGAGGTTTACACCTTGCTGTGGGATTGAGGGTGAGAGGTTTACACCTTGCTGTGGGATTGAGGGTGAGAGGTTTACACCTTGCTGTGGGATTGAGGGTGAGAGGTTTACACCTTGCTGTGGGATTGAGGGTGAGAGGTTTACACCTTGCTGTGGGATTTTCAGTCATGTTTAAGGTCAGTCATCAAATGCGTTCAGTGTCGGGTTCAAGATGCTGTAGCCTACTGTGCTGCATTGTGGGATTGTTTCGGAGAGGGAGGCCGGGAAGGAGTGGAGACAATCGACGCTTCAGAGTTGAGTAGTACTTAAATTTAACGTCTCTTCACCCTCAAGTGACAGACAAAAAAACAAAAACAAAAAACAACACATAAATGCATGTGAGAGAATCTGTTAAGTGTTGAGCGTTTTTGAGTAAATTAACATCAATGCCATACTTAAGTTTTGAATTCTACATACACAAAAGATCTCGGCATTACCAACAACTATCAAAGAAAAATACCAACAGAACTAGAATGCAAAGTTTCTGAAAACAACTTAAGAAGATCATGGTCATTAACTATTTTCTGTATTTACCTTCAGAGTTGAGGATGCGCGGTGTGTGTGTGTGTGTGTGTGTGTGTGTGCGTGTGCGTGTGTGTGTGTGTGTGCGTGCGTGTGTGCGTGCGTGCGTGCGTGCGTGTGTGCACATGCGCGCGCGCGTTTGTTGGTGTTTCAGGAAGATCCAGGCGTGGTACAGTGCATGGACGACCTTCGTGACGAAGCGGCCGCGCAGTGAGGCCCTGTGGATGACCATTGTGGCTCTGTGTGAGGTGGAGGCCGACAACAGACCCACCCCCGCCGCCATCGTGCAGGACATGCCCAGAGTGTTCTCGGTGAGCCTAGTTTCTTGTGGGTTGGTCTGGGAAGGGTTCTCTTTGAACACACGTCCAGAGGCGATGTCATCTGTTGATTTGTCATGTGAATACGAATGAACTCTTTTGGGGCCAATGGACTCTTTTGGGGCCAATGGACTCTTTTGGGGCCAATGGACTGTTGCAACGGGACAAACTTGGTCACACCTGTGTTCGGGGAGCCGGAAGGAGTGGCACGGGATTATGCCAATGGGTGGAGGGGGGGGGGGGGGGTTATGGAAGAAAAGACAAACAATAACAACGGACCCTTCTCTCCAGTGGCCCAACATCCCTTGCCTATAGTATACCTGTAAACTTCTGCTGCTTGAGGCACCCATTCACCTTGCACACGCGCAGCAAACACGTGGCACACTGAACACACTGGAAGGGCACGTGGGAATTGAAAGCATCTGGGCCAAAGTTTTATCGTTTCTTTCTCAGTCATTCCTTTTCAATTCATTTATCCATCTTGTGTCCGTCTGTGCATATAAGTAGAAACAAATTTGAGATAAAAGTCCTCCATGTCCAGCTGTTCAGTCTGTGCATATAAGTAGAAACCAATTTGAGATAACAGTCCTCCATGCATAGCTGTTCAGTCTGTGCATATCAGTAGAAACCAATGTGAGATAAAAGTCCATGTACAGCTGTTCAGTCTCGTCCACCATCCTAAAAAAAAAAAGAAGACAAAACACTAAAACATCGGAAGACATTTGGCACTGGAGTTGCACCCCTTCCAGTCATGAACTGTTCTCAGCCGGTGAATCGTATTTCATCTATCAAGTCTTGGCATAGCTTGTCAGGAAAACCCACAGTGTGCTTTTTTAAAAACCTTTTTTTCTGTCATATCTTCAATGCCACCTCGGGGAAATCTTGAAATCTTCAGATCGAAACGAAGACGCTGTCTGGGTAGGGTTGTCTATCTAGATGTATAAGGTCTAGAATGTTTATTACGTTGTGATTGGGTTGAGAGGACCGAGCGCAAGGTTTATCACGGATCAGAGAGAAAGAGAGAGAGAGAGAGCAGTGGAGGATGAGGAAGGATTTTGTGTTGTCGCTAACATTTTTGGGATTTACAGACCAGTACCCAGCAGAAAGAACAAACTTACGCCCAGCATGTTTGTCAACGAACTTCCAGACTTTCTTGAATTTGTAAATGACCTTCCAGGAACATTGTTATTGATCGGCGACTTCAACTTCCATTTCAGTAAGCCCACAGTTGGATACACGCCCGAGGTGTTAGAAATTTTAGATACTTTTGGACTCCAGCAGTCCGTGAATGAAATGACGAACAAACAGGGTAACATAGTAGACTGGGTAGTGTACAGAGACAGCGATCATCTTAAATCCTAACCGTTGACAATAACCTAGCATCGGATCATTATGCCGTGAAGTGTGAATTGGATATCGTTAGGCCCGCCGTTCCAAAGACTTACAAGGAAGTTAGGAAAATTTCTGCTATCAATATAGAGGCTTTCAAATCGGATCTGACCACGGCCATACCGAGCGAGCCATCGGCCTGTCAGCTGACCTCTGCCCTCCGTGCCACGCTTGATAAGCATGCTCCAGTGAGCAGGCGCTTGATCACTGATCGTTCACTGTGTCAATGGCACAACACAGTGGGTCCCGATTGTTGGAGGCCAAGCGGGGGGGGGGGGGGGGGGGGGGGCTGAGAGGCGATGGCGCGCCACGGGACAGACTGTGCACAGGGAAATTTATCAAACTGCGAGAAATCATGTTGCTGACATTGTTCATCAAGCAAAAACTTTGTTCTATTCTTCAAAGATATTGGCCTGTAATACGGCCAAGCAACTATTTATGTCACAGTCTCCTAGGCAAAGTCAGCTACTGCCCCCTTCCAAACTCAAGAGCTCCCACAGAAATTCTTAGAGTTTTTCAATGGCAAAATTGACACTATCCGTGAAAAGCTAGATTCTACTGCACCTGTACATTCCTAAATGACAAAGTTTACTGTGGACCTCCTTTGGCTTGTTTTAGCCCTGTTAGTCAAGACTATGTCAAAAAACTTTGTTTGCGATGCAGCCCTAAATCATGTGAACTTGATGCCATTCCCACTAACTTGCTCTTTCAGTGCATTGATGACGTCCTACCCCATCTTACTCATGTTATCAATACCTCTTTGTCCTCTGGTCACGTTCCTGAAATTTTCCGGTCCGCAGTGGTACGTCCATTGATCAAGAAACCTTTAGATAAAAATGTTTTAAAGAATTATCGGCCTGTATCAAATTTGTCATTTCTATCAAAATTATTGGAGAAGATCGTTTTGGAAACAAATTCTAGAACATCTCGAAAAGAATCATCTTTTGAATCCTCATCAGTCTGCTTACAGACAAGGCCATTGTTGTGAGACAACACTCCTCCGTACAGTCAATGACCTCCTCTGCGGGCTTGACGATGGGAATGTTTCCTTATTAGCGATGTTAGACCTCTCCGCAGCATTTGACACGATCGATCATAATATTTTGTTCTCACGGCTCCAAACTTCCTTTGGATTCAAAGACACAGCTCTCGACTGGATCATCTCTTACTTAACTGGACGGACTCAGACAGTGTGTGTACAGGGTAGATACTCGGACAGTTCTCCTCTTAGGTACGGTGTGCCTCAGGGTTCTGTACTGGGGCCAGTCCTTTTTGTGCTGTATGCTAGTCCTGTGTCTGACGTCATCAGTGGTCACGCCATGTCGCATGAGAGCTTTGCTGATGATACTCAGCTGCTTCAGTCGGCTCCCATTGCTGAAATTGACTCGCTGATTTCTCGGACGCGGGGCTGCATTGTGATGTATGCATTTTCAGAAAAATATCAACTTAAAAAAAAAAAATCCGATCCAAGATTTTACGGAAGAAAGATTTTGAACGAAGATTCCGGTATGTTTTTTGAAGGTATATTTCAAAAGGTTGTGTAAAGGTGTTTTTTTGTGTGTGTGACGATTTGTGAATTGACTTGAACGAGGTGACAGCCCTGATATGGCCCTTCGCGGTCGGCTGGGCTCTAAGCAACATTACGTACCTTACCTCCCTCAGCATGGTGTCTGTCTGGCAGGGCGGGATGCAGCGAAAACCGACCTTCAGCCCAGGCTGGGACGGTCAGCCGCCCGTCATCCCCAGGTCTCCAGAGCCCATGGTCATCGACGAGGACCACGGAGGAAGTGGTGGTGGTTCTGGTTTCGGAGGCAACTACAGTGGTGGTGGTGGTAGCGGTGGTGGTGGTGGTAGCAGTGGCGGTGGTGCTGGTGGTCATGGTGATTTGGGTGGTCAAGGACATGGATATGGCAGTGGGTGGCAAGCTCTGAGAGTTCCTGTCGACGGTCAGGATCAAAGCTTCAGAGGTGTTCATCACTGCAGCGTGGACAGTCCAACTCGTGGTGTCGAAGGTCAAGATCACGACGTTCGAGGTCAGGGTGAAGATCAGGACCTTGGCAATATCGATCGTCAGGGCGACGCCACCAGAAGGTGTCAAGGTCTCGGTGGTGAAGGTCGGGGCGACCGTGACAGAAGAGGTCAAGCTTCAAGCGGTAGGGATCAAGGTCACAGCCAGCGTCACACTCTCAGGCACAGTGGAACGGAGAAAGTGCGCGTCAGGAAAGAAGCCGCCGCTCATCACGCAAGAAAAGATGGAAACCAAACGTGTGACGTCCGCCCCAGCCTAACGGACAAGACTGGCGTGATTAGCTCCAGCCTAACGGACAAGACTGGCGTGATTAGCTCCAGCCTAACGGACAAGACTGGCGTGATTAGCCCCAGCCTAACGGACAAGACTGGCGTGATTAGCTCCAGCCTAACGGACAAGACTGGCGTGATTAGCTCCAGCCTAACGGACAAGACTGGCGTGATTAGCTCCAGCCTAACGGACAAGACTGGCGTGATTAGCTCCAGCCTAACGGACAAGACTGGCGTGATTAGCTCCAGCCTAACGGACAAGACTGGCGTGATCAGACCGGACTCCACTCAAAGAAGATCAGAAAATACCCCAAACCAAATGGATGTCACTGGTGAAAGAACAGACGGTATGCAGAGAGCAGGTTCGCTGCATTCCCAGAGTGCCGATGATGCACCAACCGATGGAACTCGCAGCCTACTCCCTGGCGACGGAATCGCCTACATTCGCAACAAAAAGAACAAAACTTTTGCAGCCGTGTGTCGCCGGTCTTGTGACGGGATCAATGGCGGCGACACTGATGGCGCCCGGCAGAGGTCAGACAGAGCCGCTCAGCATTGTCCGTCTGACGTCCGCACAGGCCCCTTGTGGCTGACAGGATGGAGCGCCAAAGGGGCGCAGGGTTGCAGCGTGCTGGACACCCTCCTTGAACTCCTCTGGTACAGGCAGGATCGCAGCGTTCTGGCGCTGTAGATGTGAGCTTCAACACAAACAAGCTTGGTGATTCTCTTTTAAGATGCGGCTTTTATGTCAGTTCTGGAAGTCTTGAAAAGAAAAAAAAAGTTACTTATGGATAATATTTGCATTATATGATTCGGGAGCTCATCAAGCTTGTGAAATACGCGTCAAATGGTTTTGGATGTGATGTGGGGTATGATTTGGATTTGTTCATTGGTGTATTTAACAGTTTAACTTGGTTTCAGCAAAGAACAAAAGATGTTATATGCATTGTGGATGCACGTTTTTATTTGGTAACGGAAAGCGTTTTACGGTTATGTGATTGACGCTCGTTTTTAAATGGATCATGCAGTGTTTTATCCCCCCCCCCCCCCCCCCCCCCCCCCCCCCCCACCACACACACCACACACACACTTTTTTTCTTTTTAAACTTTTTAAAAAGAAGTTATTACTACATTTTTTTTCTAATAAAAAATTTCTATTCCAAACTTTTTATGGTCTGGAAGGGGGCATTTTAACAGACATGAGATCCTAATTGCAATGGGAAAGTGTGATAATTACCGTTGTCTAACTCGGTATGGCCAGCCAGCATTGAAACCTTTAAAGCAACGACACTCGGTTCTGACGAAAGAAGAAATAAGCAGATTTTAAGAGCTGAAACTGAACTTGCAACTATCATTTTTATATGCGTGGAGTATAATTATTTGATGCCAGTTTTATGATTCTTATGTGTGACCAGCAACAATTCGAAGTGAGGAAGAAAAAAAAGAAGAGAGAAAAAGAAGGGGATGGAGGGAGATAAAGAAGAGAATGGGAAGGGAAGGTGAGAGACGGCTAGAGTGCGAATTTTATCCCGCCTTACGGAGTTTATCAACTACTCCACACTGCTAGCAATGAGAGAAGGGATGCACAGAGAGAGAGAGGGAGAGAGAGGGGAGAGAGAGAGGGGGAGAGAGAGAGGGAGAGAGAGAGGGGGGGGGAGAGAAGCTTTGACGCTTTGATGTTTTATTGCCTTCAGCGAAGTTAGCCATAAAGGCAAGGGGTTCCACACATAGTTTTAGCAATCGCATCATTCACAAATCATAGCAAATAATAATCATGGTAGAAAACAATACAGTCAAAACAAATATTACAAAGTTTTTGCGTATTAATGTTGCCGGGCATCTTATACACGTTCATAAGGAGTGACATAACATTAAACACACACATAGAATATACTATCTTCCCTTTCCTATCGTACCCCGCACCCCTCCACCCCCCACCCCATTCCCCTCCTCGCCACCCCCACCCCTCCACTCTTGCCTTTTCCTATCCTGACCCACCAGTCTCCTTCCTTTGACCCTCACTCAGTTACCCTCCCCTCAGTCCTCACTGACAACACGCCACGCATACATGAGAACCAAAAAGAGCACACGCTCACTCATACGCGTACGTCGCACAAATACCGCTCTCCTAGCTGACCCCCACCCCCCTTTTCCCATCCCCCCCCCCTTCATAATATAACTGTTCTCTCACTCCTCGCGCCGCCACCTCACCCCCCCCCCCTCCATCTCCCACGCCCCCACCACCCCTCCCACCCGCCCTCCCCCACACCCACCAACCCTCTCAAACGCACGCACACTTGGCCAACAACATTCGGACCATCCAATGACTAGACTACACAGAGAGAGAGAGAGAGATGAGAGAGAGAGAGGGGGGGGGGGGGGGGGGGGGGGAGAGAGAGAGAGGGGGGGGGGGGGAGAGAAAGTGTGTGTGTGTGGGGGGGGGACTAAATGCCTTGAATGATGTAATGTAGAAGTGTTCATCTTCGTTACAATTTTGATGTCCATTGTGAATTCAAGGTATGCCTCTTTGTCACAGAAACAATACACGCATTTGTGTGTGTGTGTGTGTGTCTGTGCGCGCGCGTGTAGGTGTAGGAGTGTGCCTGATTGTATGTAGTCAACGAGACATGTACTAAGCAAACTGAAATTAACCCTCTGAAACATGTTCTGAACTTTATGATCAATACAGTTTAAACATAATCAAAATGCCAGGTAATAACTATGTTCATTGGCTATAAAAAGCAAATAAACATGGCTGAAACAAGTTAATTTGAAACCCATTGTCAAATAAACCAAGTGTCAACCAATAAATGATACTGTGTTTTGAGCAAATGACTGATATGCGCTTTGGGACTTATAAAATCCAGTTCGGTTGTGAATGTGCGTACTTGATCTTTTCAGTAACCTTTTGTTCCATTACAATTGAAAGGAACATACAGACCAAACGAAAAAAAAAGGTAGTTTCTATAAAAGAGTTTGAAAATATTCTTAAATCGTTGCTACATGAAGAAAATCCCTTTTATTTCAAACTGCAGTTTTAAAAGTTGATTATGTTCAGCTGAAAAATCTGATCAGCTCTGACAGCTGACCAGCTCATAGTAACATTAAACAGCTCTGACAGCTGACCAGCTCAGTAACATTAAACAGCTCTGACAGCTGACCAGCTCATAGTAACATTAAACAGCTCCGACAGCTGACCAGCTCATAGTAACATTAAACAGCTCTGACAGCTGACCAGCTCAGTAACATTAAACAGCTCTGACAGCTGACCAGCTCAGTAACATTAAACAGCTGACAGCTGACCAGCTCATGTTAACATTAAACAGCTCTGACAGCTGACCAGCTCATAGTAACATTAAACAGCTCTCACAGCTGACCAGCTCATAGTAACATTAAACAGCTCTGACAGCTGACCAGCTCATGTTAACATTAAACAGCTCTGACGGCTGACCAGCTCATAGTAACATTAAACAGCTCTGACAGCTGACCAGCTCAGTAACATTAAACAGCTGACAGCTGACCAGCTCAGTAACATTAAACAGCTCTGACAGCTGACCAGCTCAGTAACATTAAACAGCTCTGACAGCTGACCAGCTCAGTAACATTAAACAGCTCTGACAGCTGACCAGCTCATAGTAACATTAAATAGCTCTCACAGCTGACCAGCTCATGTTAACATTAAACAGCTCTGACAGCTGACCAGCTCAGTAACATTAAACAGCTCCGACAGCTGACCAGCTCATTAACATTAAACAGCTCTGACAGCTGACCAGCTCATAGTAACATTAAACAGCTCTGGTTTTAGCTGTTGTTTTAAACAATGGATTGCGTTTAAGTTTGTCAAAATGTTAATTCACAAGAAAAATCCATTCAGAAATTACATTAGAATTCCAACTGTTTATGATATTATCAAGACTGTCAAAAGAAAACTGAGAACAAAGATATATAGTCTTTGTTAAGTTGTTTATAGTCAATATGCAATGACATAGATGCCTATTGCTGGTCACATTGTGCTACCACACTCGCTGACGCATCAGTGACACACTAGACAGAAAACCATGTCATTCCCATATTATGTCGGTCACGATTTTATATCCAGAGCTCTGCGTGCGGATCTGCTTTTAAAAGTTCCACGATACATTTTTTCCGTGGATGAACGGAAAAGAAAAATTCACTTTTACCACCAGAAAGAAGCCATAAAGTTCAATGTCGGTGTTCCTCAGTCCAGAGAGAGAGAGAGATTGTTTCAGTTTCAGTTTCATCAAGGAGGCGTCACTGCGTGCGGACTAGTCCATTTAGGCTACTCAAAATCCGCTAAGTTTTGAGATCACACTACGCATGATTTGTTCACGTTTGGCGATATCAAGAGAAAAAAAGGAAAGTAAGTGGATACGCAGTGCTCCTTTCCAGTCCTACTGTTGGAAAGTGTCAAATTTGGTCCCCATTCCTACTGGTTTCATAGTCACCTCCCTGCTGTAACGTTGGAACGTTCCTTTGTGAGTATTCTGTGTCATCTTACTGTGCCACAACTGGATGTTAAATAGTTCTTGCCTTGCCTTCAGAACCAACATGAGTGGTCAGGATTCGGAGGTGTTTGACAGTGATAGTGGTGCAGATGCGACTGCCAGTGCCGTATGTACCAAAGACACTGTTGGAGGTGTCGGCACGGTGAGGTGTGTTCGACGATAGCCAGCTCCAAGCCATTTCCAGTGTTGTTAATACACAACTGGAACTTTTTTGACCAAGCGCAGTCCCCAGGCTCGGTTCTGTCTACCCCTTGGGGGCTGCAAGCGTGAGTGCTTCTTCTGCTCAGGCTCTTCATGCTCAGCAGGTGGTTGCCTCACCGCTTGGTGCGACGACATCATCGCCATTTGGGCCTCTCATGTCGTCCTATGGGCAGTCGACAACGATGGCACAGTCGGCGCCAATCTCATCATTCGGCGCCAGTCTGCAGGGACAGTCGCCATCTTTGCCCCCACCACCTTCCTCCTCCCTACCCAACCACAACTTCCATCATGCCAGTGGGACGACAGCCAGCCAACCAATGGGTGGAACGAGCCCTTTTCTCCCGCCTCGCGCAGTCCTCTCTGCCTGCGTGGGGTGACAGGTATGGCGGTGCTCAAGGCCTAACCCCCTCCCCCTACAATAATGGCACGGCACGCCAGTCTGTACTGCCCAGTGTCAAGTTACCGACGCCCCTTGATCCCTTCTATTCCCCCTCTTCTGCTGGTACATGCGACGACAGAGCCACCCCCCTCTCGTCTTCTCTGGAGGACATTCCAGATGATGAGAGGCCTGATAGAAGACCAGGGGAGAACGAAGAGGACACCGGCGATAAGGAGCCCTTTGTGGACATTCCTGGCCTGGAAGGGTTCCAGCTGAGCTGGGCCAGAGTAGCCATTTCCGGACCCCAGCCTGGCAGGGAACCCTCAGATCATGCATCACAGCTTTGGGCACACGCTCGGAACCTCGCTGATACGAAGGACTGGAGTAAGGTGAAGGCAAGTAAAATTATTGCGTCCTACACCCACAACAGTAAGGCGGCCGCCTTTAGAGCCCAGTCCCGCGACCTCGCCTTTCCCCTGGGCAGATGGGCTGAAATGAAGGACAGGCATCTCGCCAATCTACAGTCTCGTTTGGGGGCTGCTGCCCACGCCCTGTGTACCGCCTTATCCAAACTCAACGAGGTAGTGACAGCTCTACCCTCTCATCAGCCCAGTGATTCACCCATGACCAGCTCTGGACCCCACGGCGACCTGAAGTGGAGGCTGAGTGGGGATGTGGCCACACCCCTGGGCCATGTCCTCAAGAGTGCTGGCTGCTGAAAGCAATACCGTCTGCAGGGACCGCCGGCAGCTGTGCCTGGACACCATTGCAAGCCAGCAGGGGCGACAAGCCGTCAACGGCATCAAGCCTTCAGCTTCCTCCCGTCTGTTTGACGGGAATATAGATGCCATTATTGAGAGCCTCAAAAAACGTCAGGACTCAGCTGGGGTGTTCCGGGCAACCTCACGCCGCCGCCACCAGCCAAGGCACGAGGCCCAACCCTCCTATCGACAGGACAAGTCACAGTCACGGAAGAGAGGCGCCCCCAGTCCTTTCACTCAGAACACAAGCAGCCCTTTCGAGGCCAGCCCTTTGGAGTGGGCCCAGAAAAGCGATACCAGGGGAAGGGCAGAGGGGGAGCCTTCAACCCCCCCCCCCCTCCAAAAGATGAACCGATCAGCTTGACCACACGATGAGCATGGTGGCAGGACGCCTGGCCCAACACATGACAGCATGGGCCGCCCTGACGGACAGCTCCTATGTACTCCAGGCAGTCAGTGGATACCAGCTGGAGTTTTCCTCCAAGCCCCCCCTCCCCCCCTTCCCCCCCCCCTCCCCCCCCCCCCCTTATGTCACCCAGGGAGGCCGGACGCATGGAGACCAGACTTTCCCCCGCCCATTCGATCCTAATGGACACAGGTGTCGGATCTGCTTCGGAAAGGGGCGATCGGTTTCTACAGCAGGATGTTCCTCATACCAAAGAAAGGGGAAAAACTACGGCCTATCATCAACCTGAAACCCCTCAACAAGTTCATCAGGACCCGCAGTTTCTCCATGACCACCCTGAAGGACATACGTCAGGTCATTCAGCAGGACGACTTCGCTGTCTGGACATGAAGGGCGCCTACTTCCACGTCCCGGTGCACAGGAGGCACAGAAGGTTCCTTCGCTTTGTGTGGAAAGGTCGAGCGTACCAATTCACGGCCCTCCCCTTCGCCCTGTCACCCAGCCCATACTGCTTCACCAGGGTGACAAAGCCGGTCGCCCAGTACCTGCACGCCCAAGGAGTCGGGATACTCTTCTACCTTGACGACGTCCTCATCCTAGCCTCGTCCAGGTCCCAGGCCATCGAACACTGCGCTTGTCCACTTCGCTGTTAGCAGACCTGGGCTTTCCCCTCAACGTGAAGTCAGACCCTACCCACCCCCACCCCCCACCCCCACCCACCCAACCCGGCCAACAGTTTCTGTACCTGGGTCTGCAGTGGGACACTCGCCATATGACAGTCACCCTGCCACACGACAAAGTGCAAGAGATCCAGTTACTAGCAGAAAAACTGTCCCTATGCCCAGTGGTTCTTGCGAGGCAGGTGCTAGCTTTCCTAGGCATGACTACCTTCGCCTCCCATGGTGCGCCCCTAGCCAGACTGCATTCTTGCCAACTGCAAGCCGCCCTTCATGCAGTTTACAATAGACCAGCGCATCTCTTCAAATGGGTACGACTGCACCAAGAAGCGAGGGACAATCTGTACTACTGGAAGGCATTCGCCCCATCTCCCATCCCGATTCGTCGACCACCCCACAGCTAATAATGGCAACGGACGCATCCAGATCGGGATGGGGGGGCACCCTTAAGTCTCTGACAGCAAGTGGGGGTGCGGACGAGACGGGAATGCAAGAAAACTTTTTAAAATACCGGGGATTTTGGGGCCCTTTGGGGAAATTTCCCCTGGGGGTCATTTCAGGCCCCAAATTTGGGCAGGACGTCAGAGTCTGCCCAAAAATGGACAAAAGGACAGCTGGGCATACATTTGCGGAAAAGTCAGTCTGCACCCAGATGGACAACAGGACGCGGTGGGATCCCTAGCAAAAGGGGGGGGGAAGGGGTTCCCCAGTCTGTCTCGTTTTCCTGCCGCCTCCTGTGTGGTGCAAAACTAAAGGGATACAATGTTTCCCGGTTTAGTAAAGGGGGGTTTGGGGCCCCATCGCCGACTCTTTTCTCCGGAACAAGGGGGACAGAGTGGTTTTTTTCCCCTCCGTTCCCTCGGGGAAATCTTTCGCCACTTCCGGCCCCCAGATCGCTGTTTGTTCGCGAGAGCAAAGCAGGTGAGGAGGAACATGTCCCTGAGGGGGGCAAACCGTCCCGCCTTTTGAAGTGGACGTCCTCACCCAGCCTTGACCTTTCCTCTTCCTTTCGCCTTCTCGCCACACCCCAAAATGGTGCCGACGGTGGTGAAAAAACAGGGGAAAACTCCAGAAGGGCCATGGTGGCACCCTGCTGGAGCGACGCCCCCTGGCACCGTGTTTTTTTGGAAAGCGCCTCGCGGGATCCGCGTCCCGGCCCCACTCATGGACACCCCGGGGGCCCGCCCTGTGGGGAAAACCTGGGGGCCCCTTCGGTAAAGTATGGCCCTTTGCGGTCGGCCACAGGGTAAAACGCCCCGGCGGTACCTTTGAAGTTCGGGAAAGGGAAAAGCTGGCGGGAAAAGTACAGGGAGGCAGAAACGGGCTGTGTGGCGAAAAGTGGTTGGGCTTCGGTATAAAATAAGTTTTTTGGGCCCCATACCGTTTTTTTAAGAAAAGATGCTGGATTTCCTACAACATCTTTTTGATAGGGGCCCTCTAGGGATTTATCCTTAATGTTTTTCATGGGTCCGTGATTTCTAGTGTGTTAGAGTCGAAAAAAATGTGTTTCCCATTGGAAAGGCCCCTGTTGTGTGCAGATTTTTTTAAAAGGTTTGTGTTCAACAAGGGCCCCCTCCTGTCAAATTGTTCCCCCCCCCGGGGACATAGGGATTTTTTTATCCATGGGGCCCCATGGCCCCAGCGGAAGATTTCCCCTGGGTTAAAATTTCCCGCATAAGGGTGGTTTTTTTGGTGCCTTGGCTTTTACAGCTAAGGGTCAGTGTTTTGTTTTGTTCCCATGGGATAGCGATTTGTGGACATGGGGGACCAGTTGTTTGTGCTACAGACGCCTTCAGTTAAAAAAACGGATGGGCCCTTCAAATGGGTGACCCCTTCCCCCCCCCCCCCCCCCCCCCCCCCCCCCCCCCCCCTTGGGCCGGCCTTCTCTTTTTGGGGGGGGGTGTTTCTTGCCCAAACCTGTCCCCAAACCCTTTTTTTTGTTTTTCCCTTTTTGGGGTTCTCCCCTTCCATGTCTTTGCTATCTCTTTTCACCTTTAAAGTCTCCCCCATAAAGGGCAGCCTTTTGTCTTTCTTGTTTTTTCCCTTTCCCGGTTCTTCTGTCTGTTTTTTTCATCTATTATTCCAGTCTTTTTTTCCCAATGCTTTTTTGAGGATCTAGGGAGGGTGGGGGCCCCTAAGTAAAACCCGAAATTTCAAAGGGGGGTTTGACACGGGCCCGAGAGAGGAAGGGCTTGGTTAATGAGTCGCTACGCAGTCCTGGGGGGTTTTTTGGGGGGAACGGTTTGGGCCCAGAGGGAAACGCCCTGGAGTTAATTTTCACATGCCCTTCGTGGGCCCTTCCATTGCCCCTTCCCCTAGCAGGGGCAGCTCCCCCAGGGTGACTGTAAAAAATTCCCTTTCCCGTTTTGGCCTAGCCCTTTGAGTTTCAAATTTATTCATTCCAAAAGGACAGGGGAAAAATTTTGAGATTCAAAATCAGTGGGGGAAATTAGAGAGGGGGCCCAAAGAGAAAGGGTACCCAAAAAACACAGGGCCCAAGCTTCCTTTTGGTAGAAGCCAAAGCCCCAAAAAGAACCCAATAGCTGGGGTTTTCCCCCCCTTTTCCCCATTTGAAAGTGGTTCAAAGGGGAGTTTTTTCCCCACGGGTTTCAAAATGACCCAAAAGACTTAAAATCAGGTAGTTATCTTGTAAATTTGTGCGACAGAACCCGGGGTCTCAAATTTTTGTTGAAAAGGGGAGGGTTTCTCAATTTGCAGTCACAGTTAAGGTTTCTTTTCCCACCCCTTTTTCTAACATTAAAAGGGGGGTTTGATTAGATGTGCGGGTTTCGCTGGACTTGTGAATCAGAAATTGGAAACGAGAGGGAAAAGTCGGGTTTGGTTTCAGGTCCAAGCCCCAAAATCTTTTAAAGGAAAAAACTTTAAATTAAAACAAACCCCGCTTTTTCTTGACTTTTGCTTGCATCCCCCCCCGGGAGTTTGCCCAAAGTGGGTTATGTTCGTGTGAAAGTTTAAACCTTTTGTACCATCTCCTTTGCGATGTTTCAAGTGTAACGCTTTGGGCTTTCCCAGTCGAGCCTGTGGGGGTCAGGGATCTCCCCGTGTTTGTGGCCCGGAGAAGATGATGGGTCTTGTACAAATGCGTTTTCTGCGCCCAAAGGGTAAGGGTGATCATTAAGAAAATTTCAAAAAGTTTTTTTCCAGTTTTGGAAAAAAAGGGGAATGCGAGATCCGGGAAAGAAAATTTTTAAAGAGGAAATTTTCCCTTTCCCGGGAGGCTAGGGGTTTAAAGGGGAGGCAGGACCCCTTTGGCTGTTTTTTATGCACGGGAAGGGGTTTAAACGTTTCTGAAAAACCGGTTTCTCGGGGTAATGTTAGGAGCGGCTCCCATTCACTACACTAGAGAAGGGAAAATTGGGACGGAAATGTTGTCCATCGGTTTTGGATCGTCTTCCGTGCTTGAACGGTCAGTGGAGGTTTTTTTCTCAAAAAATTGAAATGGAGTTCCCTTCCGGCAGGTACAACAAGTTTCGGCCCCTCCTGGGTGGGGGGGTGTTTCGGTTGTGAAAGGGGACTGGGTTTTTGAGGTCGGGGGTAAAGGGGACCGGAGGAAGGTTTATTTTCCCCTCGCTCGCGGGCCCAATGGCAGCAGTGCAGGCGGGCACCAGTGGGAGCGTTTTTCGGACCCGGACCCCCAAAGGGAAAAAATCTCGAAGCCAGGGTATTTGGTGGGGGCGGGTTTTTCCGGGCCCGGTTTAAGAGCCTTTCCCCAAGCAGGGGCAACAAAAAAATTTTGGGAAAATTTATCGGAGATCGGTTTTGTTTTGTCCTGAAGAACCGTTTTATTTCTTTGGACAGTAAATTTTTCTGGGAAGGGGGATGATAGAATTTTTTTTAAAAAACCTAACATGGACATACCCCGGGGGAAAACATAAGGGGGGATTTAAAAGAAAATTTGGTCGAGACCTTGAGAATTATTGCCAGGGGTGTAGATCTTCGGTAATTGCTCAAAAAGGAAAACCCTTTTAACGCAAGTAAGAAGCATGAGTTTCCCTGGTTTCTCTTGCTTATAACCCAGTTTCTGCAGATTTTCACGGAGAGGGCGTTTCTTTTTATTTTCATAATTGGGTTTAATCCCTAAAAGAAATTCCACTTTCGGGAGGTTATGGGGGCCCAGTGGGAGCTCGTATTTCGTTAAACAAGGTTTTTTTACGATTTGTTGTTTTTTATTTGTCTCCATCTTCTGTGTTTTCAAAGAGTCGTTGGATGTTTTAAATTTTCTCAGTCCTACCCCCATTTTTTTTATTGGGTGACTTAAATTGGTAAATTCCCAAGTGGGAAAAGTAACCGAACAAATTCTCAAGGGAAAGTTTGAAGTTTTTTATATGGTTCTTTGTTCTCTGTCTTTTAAATTCAGGCTCACCCCCTTTTTTGTTTCCCTTTGGGTTTTGGGACTCACTTGGTTTTTTGTCCATTTGTGACCTTCCTTTTTTTTTGGACTTAAAATTGGAGGTTCATAGGCCCTAAGGGGGGGAGTGATATTTTCCCGGTTTTTTTTTTTTTAAAAGAAAATTGCGGGAGGTCCCCCCCGGGAAAAAACATGGAAGTTTCGCTCTGCAGATTGGATTTTTTACCCAGCAACAGATTTTAATTTGCCCTGCCTTTTGAATCTGTTGCGGAGTTATGATGATTGTTTTCCCGTTCACAAAAGTGATAGTAGAGAGTCCCAAAGGGAAGGGGCTATTCCAAGCCCCGGATAAACCAAATGATGTTAAGACCCCTTTGGGTTTTTAAAGGGGGTGCAAAAAATTTAAGGGTAAGAGAAAAAAGGGGCTTTAAAAACTTTTTAAATAGGTTTTTCCCATGGTGGGGAACAAGTTTTAAAAATCAGGGGGTGTGGGCTAAGTGTCGATATACTTTTAAAAAATAAGAAGAAAGAAAAATTTTGGGAAAAAATTTTGTTTAAATCTGTCCTTTTTTGGTCAATTCAAAGGAAAAAACTGGAAAAAATCCGTTAAAATTAAGGGAAAGTCGGCTACATCATTTAAAATGTTTGGGAAGTAAATGGATTTGTTTTTTTCTAATTAAAAAAGGAGGTTGCTAAATTGTTGGTGCTTCTTTTCCATCAAAAATTTGTTTAGCTGATTATTTTCAAGGAATTTCCCGCGTATCAAAAGGGTCGCGGAGTCAAAATCTTGTTCCTTCGAGCCCGATAGAATGAGAATTACAATTTCGTTTTCAGCATGGTTTAGTTTTAAAAGGGCGCCCTTTTGAAAGCCAACAAAAAATCAGCTCCCGGGCCCAAAGAAATTTATTTTTCAAAATTTTTTCAAAAAATTTGCCAGTTTAGGGTTTTTTAAATGGGGGTTGTCTTGTTAATCAAGTTTTTGGGGTTCGGGGGTTTTTTTCCCCAATTTTGGAGAGGGGGGGTTTTTATCCCCATTTAAACCAAGGGAGAGATCATTCGGTCCCAACAACTATGTCCTATGCCTCACTAGTTGCTTATGTTTTAAAAAAAAAGGGAGAGAATGGTTTATTCTCGATTGTTATGGCAGGGAGAAGTTTGGCCCCTTTGGGTGCTTCCAGTGTGGATTTTGGAAAAAACCGCGTATACTGATCCCCTTGGTTTGATATTTAGGGGCTTTTTTCAGGAAAAGCTTTGATTAATGGAGAACATGTTGTTTCCCATTCTTTTTGATTTAGAAAAAAGCTTATGACACAAAATGGAGGCACGGGGAAATTTTTCTGGAAATTTAAGGGGACTTGATTTCAAAGGGAATTTAAAAATGTTTTTTGCTAATTTTTTGTCTACAGGGCATTTCAGTGTTAGACTTCATTCGACCTTTTTGGATCCCCTTTTTAGCAGGAGGTGGGGGGCCCTTTAAGGGGATCCCCTTTTTCCATTCTGTTCAATCTGAAGATTAATAAATCGTCCAGTCAGTAAAGTCCCGGGAAACGAAAAAGTCATTATTTGTTGATGACTTCTCCATCTCTGCCAAAGGGGGGAAAACTTTGGCTGCAGCTGAGCCCTTTAACTTCAATTTTTGGGTTATGGGTTCAGCAGTGGGTTACTGAAAATGGTTTTTAAATTTTCAGCTACCCAAAAAAGAGTGTATTCCCTTTCCCTAGGAAAAAATCTGGGTCTTAGAAAAACCCGCTATCAGTCTCAAAAGTTCCAAAAGGGAATTTAAAATTTCCAAAAAAAAGTGAAATTTTTGGGGGTTTTTTTTGATAAAAAGCTTTTTTTTTTTGCCCCACATTTAAATAATTAAAAATCTTGCCAAATCAGGTTTTAAAGTTTTGAAGGTTTTTAGTAACTTTTTTGGGGTGAAAACAAGCGAACTTTGTTGCGATTGTATCGGCTTTGGTGAGGGCCCCCAAAACTAGAAATTTTGGGTGTGTGGTATATGGGTTTTGCACGAAAGGTTTTTAACCCCCAAAAAATTTGATTTCCCAAACAAACAAGGATGCGGGGTTTCCTTGGGAAACACCTTGCACATCTCCCAAAAGGGGGGTTTGTATGTTGAATCTGGTGAACCCCCCTGGGTAAGGGGTTGCGTTTTTCCCTGAATTTCTTTCCCGAAATTGAGGGCTAATCCAGAAAAACCCCCGCCATGATATTGTCATGAACCCGCCTTTTAGAGCCAAAAAATGGGCTTTTAAAACCAAATGAGAATTTCCCCCACTGGGTATTTAATTTTTTTTTTTTCCCCTTTTTGGGGGAGCTGGCATTTACCTTTTATGCTGTTGTTTATGGTCCATTACAGATGATTTACCTTTCCCTTTGGAAAATCGGGCCCTCCAGAGATTAAATTTTTATTTAAATCAATTTCGAAAGGGGGGTCACCCCCAAATGTTTTCATATAAACAAAATTTAAAATTTTGGGGAATGGAAATTTATAAAGATTTTATCAAGAAATTTTTTTTTTATGGTTCTAAGAAAGGTGAGAGGGCTGCGCTGCCTTTTTAGGGGGATAACGTTTTTAGGAGCCTACTTTTTTAAGATTGCGGGGGGGGTTGGTCATCTGTTTACACTTTCTAATTTAAGGCTTTAAATTTTGGCCCTCATGCGGTGTCCAGATCAGATCAGAATTTATTTCCCTTTTTTTATCGGGGTTCATTGTCGGCATTGTCGGCATTGGGTTTGTCGACAAAAAGAAGTTTTTAATCCGATTAGCGGATATTTTATGATCTTAAAACTCAGCTTTTCTCTTCGGGAAAGCATATAGTTTTCTTGTGGGGCCCCAGTTTACATGGGAAACTATGGTAACTCAGTTTGGGGGACAAAGAAACCAAAAAAAGCTCTCGGGTGCAAGGGTTTTCCCGGAGGGTATGCAGTTTGTTTTCCCACTCGATCTACGTCATAAATCCGTTTTTTTTTGTCGTGAACTGTGGCAGAGTGAATGGTTGTAATCAAATTCTAATAAAAATTTTTTAAAAATTTTCCCCAGGGTTTAACCAAACCCCTTTTCCCCTCGGTGGGGACGTAAACCCTTTTAAAAGGGGAAACGAAATTTTTTCACGGTTACCTTTGGGCACAGCTATTTAACGAACAGTTGGGAAATTTAGGGAAAGGGAAAGGGCCCCCCCTGGTGTGTTGGGTGTGACAGTTGTTTGGTTTAAAAATTTTTTTACGAAAGTGCCGAAATTTTATGTGTATCCGAGAGAAATTCTTTTCCCCCAGTGATTTATGGGTTTTTTTTCGTGAGATTTCAGTGGTCGTTTTTTTTTCTTTTTTTAAAAAAAGGGGAAAAATTATTTTATAAAATATAGGGTTTTATTTTAAAGGTTTTTCGGGGGGTCGGGAAAGGGGTTGAAAAGATAATTTTGCCTTTTTTTCCCCTAAAATTTTTAAATGATGGTTTTAAAAATAGTGTGAGTTTTTGGATCAAGAGATCGTTTTGATAGCTGAGGTCCTTTTTTTGGCTCCCGAAATCCGTGGAAACCCCATAAAAAAACTAACTAAATAACTAACTATCAGAAAGATTTCCCTTTTTTTTCGGTTTTATTGGGCGGCATTGTCAGCTTTTTTTCGCAAGGAAGTGTCACATCCCGTTTTTGGTTAAAATTCAGGAACTTTTTTTCTCAGCTTGTTTTCTTCGGGAAAAAACATATTTGTTTTTTTGTTTGGGGCCCCCCCACTTTGGGAAATTTTGGTAACTCAGTGGTGGACAAAGAGCCAAACAAAACTCTCGGTTTCAAGTCTTTCCCGGGGGCATATGGGGGTTTGTTTCCCCCACTCTGATTACGTAAAAAATTTGTTTTTTATTTTCGTGAAAATGTGGCAGAATGAATGGTTGGGAATCAAAAAATTTTTAATTAAAATTTTTTTAAAAAATTTTCCCAGATTTAACCAATTTCCTTTTTCCCATCGGTGGTACGTAACCGTAAAGAGGAATCGATTTTGTCACGGTTACATATTGGGCACAGCTATATAACGCACAGTTGGATATTCAGAAGGGAAGACCCCCCTTGGTGTGTTGCGTGTGACAGCTTGTTCAGTGTTGATCATTTTTTGACAGAATGTGCTGATTTGAGTGTATCAGAGAGAAGTTCTTTTCCACCAGTGATTTATCGTTCTTTTTCGTGAGATTTCAGTAGATCTTATTTTTTCTTTTTTGAAAGAGGTAAACTTATTTTATAAAATATAGGGTTTTATTAATTTTATACAGGTGTCGAAGGAGTTAAAAAGATAATTGTCCCTTTTGTCCCCCTAATTTTAAGTGATGTGTTAATACTAGTGTGGGTATGTGTATCAAGGACTCGGTATGATAGCTGAGGTCCTGATTTGGCTCTAGTCCGCTGGACCCTATAAACACAACTAACAAACCCCCCCCCCCCCCCCCCCCCCCCCCCCCCCCCCTGTGAAACTAAGTGTGTACGAGGATAAGAGGCTGTGGGCCCGTTACATATGTGCGGGAGTTTCTAAGGAGAACAGAAGGACAATGACAGGGACACAGCTGATTGTGTCCCCTTCCTACAAACCGGTGAAGTTAGCCACAGTCGGGTGGTGGATGGTTCACGTACTAAAGGACGCCGGTGTGACCGCCTCACCAGGGTCAAACACGTGCGACAGCCACTAGCTGTGCATTGCTACATGACGTGCCATTACAGACCATAATGAACACTGCTGACTGGTCGAGGCGGGACACACCCATAAGACACTACGTGCGTATTCTACCACGTGAGTCGGTGGCTCGCGCGGAATCTCTCGCAATACAAGACGCAGTGCTACCCCTCTAAGCCTCGGGATACTGCCAGGAATGTGACCTTATGTGACCTGCTTGCATGCGTGCATAGACTCATAAAGACTTGTACAGACGGAACTACGTACAGGTACAAGTACAGATAATATGCTTTCGGGATAGGGAAAGGAATTGTCCGTACTCATCTACGCATGTCCCTACCATTTTACTATGCCTTTGTGTATATAATCGGTATATAAAATCTGTATACATGAACTAATGGTTTGATGCCTTCAGTATTCTGCGCTCTCTCTCTCTCTCTCTCTCTCTCTCTCCTCTCTCTCTCTCCTCTCTCTCTCCTCTCTCTCTCTCTCTCATGGAATCTATGCGACTATCAGTCGCCCAAAAGTGTAGGCCATTACACACAAATGGTGTAGAAATTGATAAATTTAGAGTCATCATCATTCTCTTGCCCATGATTGGCGTAGAGGAGAGATGAGAGACACTCTCGAAGCCAGGCACCGCCATCCGGCCCTGTCCTCTGCCTGTCGCATCAGCGTAGGGCCATCCATCCTGGTCCATTCTTTGATGTTGTCCATCCAGCATTTGGCTTGTCCCCTTCGTCTGCCACCTTCCAGCGTGCCCTGGATGACTGTTTTGGGCAGTGAATTGTGGCGTATGACATGCCGAACCACGACAGCTTCCTCTTCTTGACTGTTGCCAAGAGGGTTCTTGGGGACCTGCAAGTGATGCTATTTGGCTCCTCACAAGGTCGTTTGTCTTCCGGTCTTGCCAAGAGATCCCGAGCAAGCGCCTGAAGCATTTAGTTTCAAACGATCTGGATTCTCTTGGTGGTCTGTGCTGTCATGGTCCAGCTTTCGCAGCCATACAGCAGGATGGACAGCACCAGGGACTTGTACAGCTTCATCTTTGTAGGAAAGCTGATCTCCTGCTCTCCAGATCTTGTTTAGCTTTGCCATTGCTGCTGTTGCGATCGCTAGTCTGGTCTTGATTTCTGTTGTAGAGCGACCGTCTTTGGTGAGAGTGGCGCCAAGGTATTTGAAAGCGCCCACTTCTTCAAGCTGTTGTCCGTTCATGTAGATTTCAGCATGGGTATTGGTTGTGCTGTTGACCAGGACTTTGCTTTTTTCTGTGCTCACTTCCATTCCATATGCACCTGCCCTTTCTTCCAGTCTCTTTGTCAGGTCTTGTAGTTCTTCGTTGCTGCCTCCCATCAGGTCGATGTCATCTGCGAACCTCAGATTATTGATGGTTCTTCCTCCGATGGAGACAGTGGAGTGGAAGTCATGGAGGGTTTCACGCATGATGTTTTCCAGGAAGAGATTGAACAGTACAGGAGATAGCAGGCAGCCTTGACGGACTCCAACTGTGGTCTTGAAGTAGTCCCCTATCTGGTTGTTGAGGAGGACTGCGCTGCTGGCGGTGTTATACAGCGCCTGGATGGTTTGGACGAGACCCTCCTCTATGCCAAACTTTCTGAGCACCTGCCACAGCTCCTTGTGCCACACCCTGTCAAACGCTTTCCTAACGTCAATGAAGTTGTGGAACAGGTCTCTCTGATGTTGCAGATGTTTCTCCATCAGTATCCGGCAGGTGAAGGAATGTAAAATTTTAGAGTATAATTTTAGAGTAAAACGTCATAAAAATAGAATTTCTACACTATTGTGTAATGGCCTACACAACGCTTGTCGCATAGCTTCTAACTCTTCTCTGTTACATGTTCCTTCTCGTATTACAAAAGCGCCAAACGGTCACGCGCACAAGCACTTATAAGGGCTTGCAAGGGACGCTGGGTAGCAGAAAGGGCCAATGGTCGGTGCCTGAAACGGCTTGCATTCCTTGCGAGGGCCCCCCACTGCTCGCAGGCTCAGTTTTTCTCTCGACGTCATACAAACCTCGGAAAGGGGGGAGAGTATTGCACCCAAAAGTGTAGGGCATTACACAATAGAGTAAAAATTCTAATTTTATGACGTTTACTCTAAAATTTATCAATTTGAAGCTGATGGATAAATGAATTAACAACAAAGATGATACAATTGAAGAAGAGGGTCTCGTGGCTACGACTCGGCGGATGTCTGACCTACGCATTAGCCCAACGCGCTGGTCAGACCTTGAGTGCCTACCTACCAGTGTGTGTGTGTGTGTGTGTGTTTGTAGTGAATGTACACGTGTGTGTATGACGTGTGGGCATGGGCCCATGTGTGTGCGTGGGCGCGTGTGTGTGCTGTGTGTAAGTGTGCACGCGTGTGTGTGCGCGCAGGCATGTGTGCGCGTTTGTGAGTGTGTGCAGAAGTGCGTGTGCATATGTGTGTGAGTGTGTGTGTAATTCGTGGGTTTGTGTGAGCACACGTATCTGCATATAGGCTATATGTGTACATATCTGTGTATGTGTGTGTCTTTGTATGTGGGCATGTGTGTGTGTGCATTTGTGCGCTTATATGTATGCGTGTGGTGTGCTCGCGTGTGTCGGTGTGGACGTGCACATGCACACAAGTGTACAAGTGTGTGGGAAAGAGCGAGCGAACGTACGCGCACCACGTTCGTGTGTGTGTGTGTTGTGACTGCGTGCGTGAATGTTCAGAAGTGACTTGGGAACAAGAACGAGACCATCAAATACAGCATATAAGTGCACGCGCACACTCGCGCGCACACACACATGCACATAACAATAAGAACAACTCCTCCTCCCACTCAAACACATCCCACGCACACACTCGCACTCGTGCACACACTCGCACACCAACGCTTCCACACACATGTCAATGGACTCTAATTAACACGCTGGCATTACCCCACTGACGAACGCACACGCGCACACCGACGCTTGCACACTCATGATGTCCATGGACACTCTAACATGCTAGCATCACCCAACTGATGAACACACACCAGCGCACACACGTCTACAGTATACGCATGGGGACCCTGAGAGATTCAAAGTCTTATCTGAGTTGACATGTGTTTCATCTTTTGTGTCTGTTATTGGAAAGGCCCAGTATGAGTTTGCCCCAATCTCTAGGAGTCTTCGCAATGTTGGCCTAGAAATGATTCCAACGTTAGTTTGGTTGGTGGTGTTTCTTGCTCTTCCCTTAAGTCTGGATGTGCGGCCACTTCCTCTCTTGATGTTCAGATCTGAAAGATGGTCTACGGTATAGTGGCTTTGCTCTTGTTTGCTTAAGTGATTCTTCAGATTTCTTATCACATCAGATCGGCCAAGCAGTAATCCAGTTCTTGTTGTTGCCTTGCCAGCCAGTGTTGCCTTGCCAGCCAGTGTGTCTGCTCTCTCTCCAGCATGTCCAAGGCAGCACATCCATGTGAGCCTCTCCAGTGGAAGGCTGCGCATTAGTTCATTCCAAGCAGGGGTTCCCATTCCACTTTTCACTTTCTGAAGTAGGTTCGAGTCGGTCAGTATCATGGCTTGTTGAGTTTGAAACTGGCTTATGGATGTAAGCCAGTGGAGTGCATGTGTCACTGCTCCATTGTTAGACTTGAAGTTGTTAAAGTGTGCGCACCATTGTCTTCTTGAATAGTTCGGCGATTTTGCTTCACTGTGTATCCCCAGCCTGACTTGCCTTTGGTGACAGAACCATCAGTGTATATTAAACTATCATCTTTTGTGCATCTGAACTTCTGCGTTGGTTTTGCCTTCTGGCCATTCTCGACAATGTCTTCCAAGTTCTGTAGCGATGGCAATTTGGTAGAGGTGCTTCAAGTGGTCTGGATATTTCTCCCATTCCTTGGTTTCTTTGACTTCTGCTAACTGGCGCACAAGCTGTAGACTGTCTTCTGCCTGTCCCATCCATGATTTTCCACGTCCTAGCCGAATGCCTTTTGTTTCCTTGACCGCCGCATGAAGTGGGTTTTGGGGATTTGCAAGGGCTCTGAAATATGCCTTCACCTGTTCCAGCTTGTGTCTTGTCTGCATTGAAGGAAGGTCGAGCAGGTATCGCATAGTTTGAACTGGTGTGTCCTTTGTGGTTCCCAGGATCAATCTCATTGCTTCATTTTGAATTCTTTTTAATTTTAGAAGGTTGCTGTTGGACAGTGTTGTACGCCCTAATCCATAATCTATCACACTGAGTACAAGAGCGTGATACAGTCGGTAGAGATTCTGCTGTTCAATGCCTTTACCTGCCATTGCTTTCATGGCAGATAAGCCTTTTTTGCATTCAAGAACACTATTCTCAACATGCTTTCTAAAGGTTAGCATTCTGTCAAAGCCTACACCTAAATAGCATAGGTTGTTAGTTGATTCAATTGGTATTCCATTGAAGGAAACTGGTGAGGGTACTTGTCCTGATGTCTTGTTGTTGAAGTGCAGTCTGGGCTTTTGTAGGGTTGATGGACGATCCAGTCTCTTGACACCTGAGCAATGTTGTTCAACTGTTGCTGAACTGCTTTCGTTCTTTCTTCAGCATTCTTTGATGTTTTGTGGATCAGACCGTCATCTGCAATGTCATAACTCGAGCAATTCCGTTTCTGTTGAGGTCTGCTAGGCCTTTGGTGTAAACATTGTACAAAACAGGGAAAGAGGAGAACCTTGAGGTAATCCCCTAGGAAGTTTATGAGGCTCAGAAGTCCAATCTCCAAATCGTGGGATAACGGTTCGCTCCCAAAGTGCCACTGCTATCCATCGTGTGTCTTACTGACTCCATAGTCAAGTAGTTCCATGAGAAGCGAGAACTGACTTTGTTGTATCATCTCCAAACTATTGCAACGTTAGTTTTTTCTTCCTTTTTTTTGAATCCTTCGTACACTTCATAGGAAAAAAGCACCGCATTTTCCCATGTACTTTTACCTGTTTTAGCCCCCTTTGATTTGATGGGAGGATTTGTCACTTTAAGATCTCTTGCAGTTTTCTGCTATATTCGTTCCATAGCTTTCCTCTATATTTTGCATAGGGTAAAAACGGTACCTTTAAAAACGAGACGATCTTTTCCGGTTTTTGGTAAAGTTTCGGGTAGCTGTTTTGCGTCTTCGGGGACAAGCCTTTACAAAACTCACCGGGTAGAGACAAGATTGGCTCCCCTCTTCTGAAGTTTTTTGATTTTGCACACCGTATTTTGGGTCCTAAAGCACTATCCTTAGTGCATCTAGCATTGCGTCATCCGTTCAATTCTGGATTTCATCAATCCCAGTCTGGGCTAGGTGTTGGTTTAATTTGGACTTTTTTTCCCTTTCCTCCAGATTTTTTTCACTCTGTTCGTGAATGTTTAAGTAGACCCGCCCCTTTTCTCTAAATTTGCTCAGTTTGTGACCCCATCAGCGTCTAAGATACTGGGTTTCGTTTGTTTTTTTTTTCTCCTCCCAGCAAATATCCCCCCCCCCGGGGGTTGCCCGGGGACCTGGGGGGGTGCTTATTTTTGTTCTCGGGTCCCCTCTGTGCCCCTTGGGGTGGGACTTTTTTTAAGGGGCTTTCTTTTTCTTTTTTTTTGGTTTTTTTCGCCTACCCATGTTTTTTACCTGCATTTCTCTTTCAAATTCTCCTTATAATCTGCGTTTCTTTTTTTTGTCTATCTCTGCCTTTACGGATCTTATCCTTTTTTTTCCTTTTTTCAAAATCTTCTGTAGCATTTTCTTTTTTTCTCTGGGGCCTCTTGGTCCCCGTGTTGATGTGCGGTGCGACCCTTCGGGGAAATGGGTCCGGGGGTTGAGGGGGTTTTCGAGTAGGATCCGCGCCCCTCAACACGCCATTTTTGGCCCGGGACTTCCCCTAGATGGGGGCAGAGGGGGCCCAATCTGTCAACCGTCGCCTTACGGGGGCATGGCAGGGGGTCAAACCTGTGCCACGTTCTTGCCCTGGAAGCCGGGTGATGGCCTCCTGCCGTTCCCGGCATTGGGTCATGAGCCTGGGGATGGGTGAGTGCGGTCACCGGTGTATACCTGCACAAAACCCCGGGGTGTTTCCCTTGCTGGAAAACCGCTTAGGGGCATCGTCCCTTGTGGCACTCGTGGGGGGTGGGGTAGGGGTGAAGTTTTTTTTTTTTCATTATACATCAAAAACAACTACCCCCTAAAAAAAAGAAAGAAACGATGATGGACATGGCCCCTTTGGGGACGATTGTGAGTAAGATTCGATCAATGATGAAAAAGAAGGGGCAAAAAAAAGGGGTACCAAAACACAGGGCCCAAGCTTCCTTTTATGAAGCAAAAGACCAAAAATCCATTGCCGATTTCTCCTTTTGAAAGGGGTTTTCGAGGGGTTTCGTCCAAGATTTAAAGATTAAAAGACTCCGTCTGGTAGTTTACCTTGTTAACTGTGCTAAAGGGGCGTCTGGTTGCTGCAAAAAGGGAGGGGTTCTCAACTCATGCAGATCACATTAAGGTTTCCATTCACCCCTTTCTCACTCTCAAAAGGGGGTAATCAATGTTTTTGATTTGGGCTGAGTTCTGATCAGAAATTGGGACTGAGAGGGAAAAGTCAGGGTGCTGCAGTCCATAGATTAAAACCTAAAGGAAGTGATTAATTAAAACCCAAAAACCCGATTCTTGACTTTTCTATCCCACCCCCCAGTTTTTTGTCAAAGGGGTTAGTCCGATGAAAGTTACGCCTTTCCCACTCCTTTGCGTGTTTCAATGTCAACGTTTTGGGCTTTCCAGCCGAGCTTGTGGGGGTCGATCTGTCGTGACTGGGGACAAAGGCATATAATTTTGTACAAATGCTGTATACGGTTCAATTTGGAAAGGGGGTGACATTCAGCAAATTCAAAAAGTTGTCCATTGGGGAAAAAAGGGAATCGAGATTCAAAAGAAAAGTTTAAAGGGAAAATGTTCCTTTCTTGAGCTAAAAGGGTTATGGGGTCAGGACTCCTTCGCTGCAAATATGCACAGAAGGGGGGTTTACGATTCGCAAACCCGTCACGGTGATGATCGGGGAGCACTCCTTCACTGCTCTGGAGAAAAATTGACAGTTTGTTTCAGGGTTTTTGGATCGTCTTACCAACTTGAACAATCATTGGGGTTTTTTGTCTCAAAATGAAATAGTTTCCGCCAGCAGGTACAACGGTTTTTCAGTCCCGGCTGTGGGGGAAAAATTTTTTCAGTGAACAAGTGCTGTGATCAGGGGTCAGGGGTAAAGGATCAGGAAAGAATGCCCCCCGCTCACACGCCAATAACAGATACAGACGGCACGCAGTGAGGAGCGTCCTTTTTGGGACCCAAAACCCCCCTGGGGAAAAAACCCGAAGTCATTTTTGGTGCGCGGGTTTCAGTCCAGTAAGAGAAAATTCCAACATGCAACAAACAACTTAAAATTTTACGGGAGCATGGGCTTCTGATCTTGTCTGAAAACCCTTTTTTAGTTCTTTGGGGGACAGTGAATTTCTGGAGAAAGGGCTAAGATATTCTTTTAAACAACCTAACATGTCAACTCCATGGAACATAAGGGATTAAAGCAAATTTCGGGACCTTGACATTATTGACAAGTATAATTTTGGGGAAATTTCCCCTCTCCCTTTTAACTGCAAGTAAGAACATAGATTCCGGTTTCCCTCTTATCAAGCCACTTCTCCCGCTTTTCAAGAGAGGCGTTTTTCTTTATATTCATAATTCGTACACAACAGAATTCCACTTCAGGGGGGATCGGAGGCAGGCAGCCGATCTCTTAAACAAGTCTTTACATATTTTTTGTATCATCTCCATCTCGTGATTTCAAAGATCATTGGGAGGTTTAATTTCCCTCCCCTCGCCCATTTTTTTTATTGGGTGATTAAAAGGCCATTCTCCACAGGGGGGAAGTAACTTGCAACCAAATTTCCCTAAAGGGAAAGTTCTTGAAGATTTTATATGGATCATATCTCTGTCTTCTGAATTCAGCTCACCAGCCTTTGTTCCCTTCTGGTTCTTTGACTCATTTGGATTTGCCATTGTGACCCTTTTCCTTATTTTGGGACTTAGAAGGGCAGGTTCTACGGACTAAGGGGGAGGATCATTTTTCCCGATTTTTATTTATTTTACGAAGCAAATGCAGGGGTCCCCTCGGGAAACATAAGTTTCGCTCGCAACTGGTCAGCAACAGATTTAAGAGACCCCATGAATCTGTTGCGGAGTTAGATGACCGTTTTAAAAAGTTCCTAAAAGGGAAATAGAGATCTAAGGAACTATTCCCAAGCCCTTAAACCAAATGGTTTAAGACCCCTTGGGATATAAAGATGAAAAAATTTTTTAAGGTAAAAGAAAAGGGGCTCAAAGACTTTTTTCTAGGGTTTTCCCAGGTGGGGAACAAATTTAAAAATCAGGGGTGTAGGGGTAAGTGCGGTAAATTTTTTAAAAAAAAGAAGAAAGAACTTGGGAAAATTTTTGTTCAAATCTTCCTTTAAGGCAATTTAAGAAATCTGGGAAAATAACCGTAAGATTAAGGGGAAAATCGGGTACATAGTATAAAATTTTGCAAGTAAATGGACGATTATTATAATAAAAAGGGGGTTCTAACTTTTTAGCTGTTACTATCCATCAAAAATTCGTCAGCTGTCATTTTTAAGGAACCACGTTCAAAGACACGGGGTCAAAATCTTGTGCTTCGGCCAATAGTTCGAGGATTACAACTGCGTTTTTTAGCATGGATAGTTTTTTAAGGGCGGCCCTTTTGAAAGCCAACACCACTCCTGGCCAGATGAATTCATTTTCAATTTTTTTCAACATTTGCCACGAGGGGTTTTAAAATTTTTTCTCTGTTTTAAACATTTGGTGTTCAGGGTATTTTTCCACCTTTTTGGAGAAGGCGTTTTTATCCACCTAAAACCGGGAAAAATCACGGATCCCAACAACTATCGTCCTAACCCCTATTTTCTTATTTAAAAATGGGGAGAAAGGGATATCTCGATTTTATGGCAGTTAAATGTCTGGGGGCCTTGATGTTTCCCATGTGGGTTTCGGAAAAACCGCAGTAATCTTATCACCTGGTTCGATAGGTCTTTATCAAATGCTTTGATTAAGGAGAAAATGTAGTTTTTATTCTTTTTGATTTAAAAAACTTATGCACAACTGGAGGCATGGGAAATTTTCAGGACTTAAGGCACTTGATTTCAAATAAATTTACCAATGTTTATTGCAATTTTTTTCTAACAGGCGTTAGACTTTATTCAACCTTTTCGATCCTTTTTAGCAGGGGATGGGTGTCCCCAGGGGACATCCTTTTTCCACTTTTGTTCATCTAAAAAAATTAATAACCGTCCATCCGTAAAGTCTGGAATTATAAGTCATTATTTTTGAGACCTCCATCTCTGCCAAGGGGAAAACTTTGGGTGCAGCTGAGCGTCAACTTCAGTTTTTGTGTTAATCTGTTCAGCATTTGGTTTTCTGAAAATGGTTTAATTTCAGCTACTAAGACAGAGTGATTCATTTCCAAGAAAAGATCTCGGGGGTTAGAACCAGCTATCAGTCTCAATGGTCAGGAATTAAAGTTTCCCCAAAAAAGTGAAATTTTGGGGGGATTTTTTTTTTTAAAAAGCTTTTTTTTCTGCCTCACATTAAATACATTAAACAATCTTGCAAACGGTTTAATGTTTTGAAGGGTTTTTATCAACTGATTGGGTGCAGACAACAACTTTGTTTCGATGAAACGGGTTTGGGGAGACCAAAACTAGATTATGGGGGTGGGTAAATGGTTCTCACGAAGCCTTACCTCAAACTCTTTTTCCAATTTTCAAGATGCGGATTGCTCTGGGAGCCTTCGCAATCTCCAAAAAAATTTTTATTTGAATCTGGGGAAAACCCCCCCGAGCTAAGGGGGTTTGTTCTTTTCATGAATTACTACAAAAACTGAGGGCTAATCCAGAAAACCCCGCCCCCATGAATTTTTCATGAACCCGCCTTTAAGCCAAATAGAATTTAAAACCAAATAATTCCCCCCCTGGGTATTCTATTTTTCCCCCCTTCGGGGAGCTGGCATTGACCTGGCGTTTATGACGGGTTCCTTACAGACGATTTTTTCCCCCCTTGGGAAAATCGCCAATCCAGAATTAATTTTTATTTAACTCAATTTTCGAAAGGAGGTCACCTCAGTGTGCATTAAACAACTTTTTCTTGGGCAAAGTGAACTTTATAAAGTTTTTTTTCAAAATTTTTACTGATGGTTTTTAAAAAAGGGGAGAGGGGTGCAGCTGCCATTGTGTGTAAATTTCAGGACCACTTTGTTAAGATTGCGGATTGGGGCGCTTTTATACGCTGAACAAGGGTTTAAATTGGCCCTCAGTGCGGTGTCCAGGGCAATCAGAAATTTTCCTTATTTTATCGATTAGTCGGCATTTTCGGCTTTTTCGACAAAGAAGTTCACATCCAGTTTTGGCGATATTCATGATCTTCTATCACTTGTCTCTTCGGGAAAGCATATATATGACTTCCATAAAAAACGCGAAATTTGAAAGCTATTTTTCGGGGGAAAAGGGTGAATAACAATTATTTAACCATTTGGCAAGTTTTTTGGGTCCCAAACCACGTGCATAAAAACTTTTTGTAGCAACACATCAACCCGTATTAGGGTAACAAAAAAGGCAAACTGGGTTTCGCTGTGAGGCACTGCACACCATGCGAGCAAAGAACAAGTACGCAGGGATGCACCTTAAAAGCCACCTACAAAAGGGTTTAATAAGACTTGCCGTCTGAGCCAAAAGAGAGCCAAGACTACGACAGAGGAACCTCGGGGCCCCAGGCCATCTGGAGGCTGGGGGGATCCAGCATCGCCAACACTTTAAAGTCCCCCATCTCAAAAATCTACTCGCAGCACCGCATGCGGTCACTGGTACCACTGATGATCCCCCCCTCCAGGCCGCCTCGGGTCACCACACCCAAAGAGGGTCGCCATTTTTTCGCACCCATCTGCGGGCAGGCGGGAAACAGCCGCTAACACTGCCAAGGTGCCGGGAATCTCCACAACGAATCACCCAACACTGTGCGGCAGCGTCTTCAGGAAAACGGCGGGCATGTAGGCTTCCCTCACAGAGGTCTGGTACTGACACCAAGACACCGCAGGACAGGCTGCAGGGCCAAGCCCGAATCAACGGCACAGGCAGCAGTGGGCACGCAACTGTTCTCAGATGAGAGCCGTTTTTGTATTGACATGGCTGAGGGTCGTGTCATAAATGGCGTCGACCTGGTGAACGCTATGCTGACTCCTGTTTTGGTAGAGCGGAACCCCGGGGGAGGCCCGAACGTTATGATATGGGTGCAATTGGCATTAACCCACGCCATAGGACCATCATCTTTCAGAACATTGGTCCTGGTCGCGGACAGGGTGTCAATGCACAGCGCTACATCCACCGGGTGCTCAGACCCCATGTCTTCCTTTTTTTTGCGAAAACACCCAAACTGGACATTCCAACAGGACAATGCAAGACCACACACAGCCAGGCCACCCAGCAATTTCTTCACATAACAACGCAATTTGCTGCCCTGGCCACCCCATCCCGATTTAAACCCAATAGAACATTTTTGGGATGAACTTGGCAGACGGTTGGACCTCCTGCGTCCACGACCAGCAACAGCGGCTCAACTTCACCAGGGCCCTCGCCATTGTTTGGGGGGTTTGGGTGCCAAGGGGGGGCATCAAAACCCCCTGGGCCACTCAATGAGCCCCCAGGGGTTTAAGCATTTTTCCCCTGCAAATGGTGGCCACACACGGATTAGGACTTTAAGCTGGTTGTCACTGACCTTGATTTTCCACACAGACTATTGCGATGACATTTTCACCCATTACCGGGGTAATGAATCCAATCCCCGTTGAAAATCTGCTTCATCTGTCCCATTGTGCCCAATAAAATTCGCCCTAACCTTCAGCTTGTTTTGCTTTCGCGTTTTTTTTCTGGGGAAGTCAGTTATTAGGATTTTTTCTTGTGGGTCCCCAGCCCTGGGCATCTATGGTAACTCAGTGGTGGACAAAGCAGCCCTCCAAGCTTCGGTGGCAGTCCTTTCAGTGGCCTATTGAGTTTGTTCTCCCTCTGATTTCGTCATAACATCTAGTTTGTATTGTCGTGAAAGTGGCAGAAGTGACATGGTGTCAATAAAATTCATTAATACATTGTTTAAAATTTGCCCCAGATTAACCATAATTCCTTTCATCGGTTGGGAGTAAACGTACAAGAGGAATCGGTTTTGTCCCGGTTAATTAATGGGCCCCGCATATAAAGACACAGTTGGATACCTCAGACGGGAAGACCCCCCCCCCCCCCCCCATGGTGTGTTGCGTGTGGCCAGCAAGTTCCAGTGATCATCCTTTTTGACAGAATGTGCTGAATTGATGTGTATCAGGATAAGTTCTTTTCACCAGTGATATATCGGTCTTTTTCGTGCAGATTTTCAGTGGATCTTCTTTTTTCTTTTTTGGAAAGAGGGTAAACTTATTTGTAAAATATAGTGTATTAATATGTATACAGGTGTCGTCAGAGTTGAACAAGAATTGTGACTTTGTCCTCATTTAACTTTTAAGCGATGTTATTATACTAGTGTGGGTATTTGTATCTAGAGACTTAGATATGATAGCTGAGGTCCTGATTTGGCTCCTAGTAGGCCGCTGGACCCTATAAATACTAACTAACTAACTAACCATGCGACTATAAAAGCGCCAGAACCGAGTCAGTGTTGTGTCATAATTAAGTGACAGACAAAACTGTTGCCACTTGGTTTCTTTTGCTTCTTCAGCTACTCTTTCGAATTGTTCAGTCTTCTGATTCACGTCTGTTTCAATAGCTAGATCAGGGCAAGGTTTTCTTCTTTCTCTCTGCCAAATTCTTACAGACTTGCGTTTCTCTTTCCAGGCTGTTTCTGTGTTTATATTCCACCAATGGGGTTGGACGATTTGTTGGTTGTAGCATTGTTCTTTTGCATCTTCTACTTCTTAACGTCCCTATGATATTCCCTTCATTGTTGTTGCTTTGAAAAAGGTCCTTTTGTTTCGTTTGTGTAACTTTTGATGGTTTCTGTAAACTGAACACAACAGGGAAATGGTCACTTCCATGATGAAGAAGTACTTCCGCACTCATACCTGCTATGAATTTTGGTCCAGTGAGTGCAAAGTCAATGACACTGTCAGTGCCCACCCTGCCTCCCTGAGAACATGATAGTGTGAGTTGTCCTGTGTTTGTGTTTGAATAAATTTTCCTATGAAATAAAGCTCCAAATAGTTCTTCATTCGAAAATTACCAAAGTGTTACCATTTTTTTTTTGTATACCTTTTAAAACTGGACTTTCTCCCGAGCTCATATATACTGACTTCCATAAAAAACGCGAAAACAAACAAGCTGAAGGTTGGGGGTGAATTTTATTGGTCA
>CM031625.1:14446702-14463172 GCA_018398815.1 Conus ventricosus | reverse complement strand
GCTGTCATAGTTATAGAAGCTGAAAATAGAGTTCCTGCTTCTCTGTGTTCTTTGTGCAATGATTCTGGTTGGTTGTCTTGTATTTCCTCTCTGTGTTCTTTGTGCAATGATTCTGGCTGGTTATCTTGTATTTCCTCTCTGTGTTCTTTGTGCAATGATTCTGGTTGGTTGTCTTGTGTTCCCTCTCTGTGTTCTTTGTGCAATGATTCTGGTTGGTTGTCTTGTGTTCCCTCTCTGTGTTCTTTGTGCAATGATTCTGGTTGGTTGTCTTGTGTTCCCTCTCTGTGTTCTTTGTGCAATGATTCTGGTTGGTTGTTGTCTTGTATTTCCTCTCTGTGTTCTTTGTGCAATGATTCTGGTTGGTTGTCTTGTGTTCCCTCTCTGTGTTCTTTGTGCAATGATTCTGGTTGGTTGTTGTCTTGTATTTCCTCTCTGTGTTCTTTGTGCAATGATTCTGGTTGGTTGTCTTGTATTTCCTCTCTGTGTTCTTTGTGCAATGATTCTGGTTGGTTGTCTTGTGTTCCCTCTCTGTGTTCTTTGTGCAATGATTCTGGTTGGTTGTCTTGTGTTCCCTCTCTGTGTTCTTTGTGCAATGATTCTGGTTGGTTGTCTTGTGTTCCCTCTCCCCATCTTCACTTGAACAGGAACTGAAGCTCATGTAATAACATTCCATCTCCTCCGCGTTGTCTTTGCACGGATTGAAGATTATTTCGTGATACCACTCTCACACCTACCAACCCAACCCCACTCCCGCTGTCCCCTCCCCTCCTGCCCTCCTCTCTCCTCTCATTTGCATAAAGTTAAGACCGTTTCCGATTGAAGGATGTATGCCCACTTCTATTCCCCCCCCCCCCACACCGCCCTCGTGCCCCCCTCCCCACACACACACACACACACACCAGCCCCACACCCATCCTCTTCCCTCATGAGTTGATGTCAGTTGTTTTTCCTATTAGATTACTAAGTTTGCCCGCCTTAAGCCTAGCCTTGAATGATACTTTAAAACTTTCTGTTATTTTTTTATTTGTGTTTTAAGGATCATCGGCACCCTAGAAAAGAGACTTCGAAGCGTAGGCGGCGGTATGGAGCAATGCGGTCATACGACTAAAACTGCGAAGATAAAGCAAGCTTTAAGTGAAAGCGGCTTTTTATGAGAGAGAGAGAGAGAGAGAGAGAGAGAGAGAGAGAAATTCCTGATTGTTGTCGGCAACTAGATTGGGTCAGCGTCGGTGCTGGTGTTGGTGATGGTGAGGGTGGTGGGTTTGTTGCTGTAGGTTTTTTTTATTGGTGGTGGTGGTGGTGGTTTGTTTGTTTGTTTGGAGATGGGGGCTGCTTTTCCTTTGCATTCGTCTTCTCTCCTCTTGGGCTTTCTCTCCTCTTGGGCTTTCTCTCCTCTTGGGCTTTCTTCCTCTAGGATTGTTCACTTCTCTCGATTATATATATTCTGTTCCCTCATCATGTCAAAACTCGACTACTGTAACAGCATTCTTGCCGGTCTTCCCGCTGTCGATATAAACCGACTTCAACGTATACAAAACAACGCAGCCAGACTTGTTTTCCAAATATCCAAAAGAACCCACACTACACCTCTGTTAGTTAGACTACATTGGCTTCCCATTCATGCGCGCATTCAGTATAAACTCGCAACACTTGCCTTCCGACACTTTGATGAAACATTGCCTGCTTATCTTTCCAACACACTTGTCACTTATCAACCCTCTCCACTCCTCCGCTTCAAACTTCTCAAGCTTCCCCGCATGAAACTGAAATCCTTTGGCCAACGTTCTTTCAGTTATCAAGCCCCCCTTGTCTGGAACTCCCTCCCTCCCAGCTCCGCTCTTCACAGACTCTCTCTGCGTTCAAATCTGGTCTCAAAACGCATCTCTTTCAGAAGTCTTTTTGTCTTTCTTCATAGCATACGAGTTAATGCGTGTTTCCCATGCATTCTCCATCCTTTCGCCTCTTGTATGTGCACGCGCGCTTCCGTGCCTGAATGCTTATGTGCTTTTGCGTGTGTGCGTTCGTGTGTGTGCGTTTATGCGCGTGGGTTTTTGTTGCTTCGTGTTGAGTTTGCCCTTTGTGTGTGTGTGTGTGTGTCTTGTCTGTGCGTGTGGGTGCTCCCTTCTGCATGTTTTTATATTGTATCCCGTGCAGTGTTCACGAAATTGGAGGGTGGGTGGTGGGGTGGGGGCGGGGATGGGGGTTGGTTCTTTTCTTCTATTCCCAAATTCTTGTCGAGCGTTGTTCATATAATGTCATGTGTGTGGGTGTGGCGGTGTGTGGTGGGGGAGGGGGGGGAGGATAGGATAGTGGGGGGGATGTGGCTTGTGCATCTGTTTTAGTGCTTGCTTTGTGACCTATTGTTTTGATGCCTTTTTCCCAATATTGTGCAATGTTTATGGAAACTTTTGTTTTCCTGTATTGTAAAGCGCTCTGAGGATGAGTCTTCTTCTCTCATCGAAGAGCGCGAAATAAGCTCGATTTATTATTATTATTATTATTATTACATTTTTCTCTTTTTTTTCCTTTGGGGGTTCTATGCCTCTGTTTGGTGTTTCTGTGGGATTTCTTCCTTCTAGTTTTCTTCTTTGGAGCCATATATCCTCTGTGGGTTTTCTTCCTTCTGGTTTTCTTCTTGGAGCCATATATCCTCTGTGGGTTCTTCCTTCTGGTTTTCTTCTTGGAGCCATATATCCTCTGTGGGTTTCTTCCTTCTGGTTTTCTTCTTTGGAGCTATATCCTCTGTGGGTTTCTTCCTTCTGGTTTTCTTCTTTGGAGCCATATATCCTCTGTGGGTTTTTCCTTCTGGTTTTCTTCTTTGGAGCCATATATCCTCTGTGGGTTTCTTCCTTCTGGTTTTCTTCTTTGGAGCCATATATCCTCTGTGGGTTTCTTCCTTCTGGTTTTCTTCTTTGAGCCATATATCCTCTGTGGGTTTCTTCCTCTGGTTTTCTCTTTGACCATATATCCTCTGTGGGTTTCTTCCTTTGAGCTTTTCTTTCCTTGCTTCTTCTTCCTTCATTCGGATTTCTCTGTCTTTCTGTGAATGTTTTTCTTTCCTTGGAGTATTTCCTTTCTTTCGGTAGGTTTGTCATTCCCGTGGGTTTTCTTCCTCCCGTGGGTTTTCTTCCTCCCGTGGGTTTTCTTCCTCCCGTGGGTTTTCTTCCTCCCGTGGGTTTTCTTCCTCCCGTGGGTTTTCTTCCTCCCGTTAGCTTTCTTCCTCCCGTGGGTTTTCTTCCTCCCGTGGGTTTTCTTCCTCCCATGGGTTTTCTTCCTCCCGTGGGTTTTCTTCCTCCCGTTAGCTTTCTTCCTCCCGTGGGTTTTCTTCCTCCCGTTAGCTTTCTTCCTCCCATGGGTTTTCTTCCTCCCATGGGTTTTCTTCCTCCCGTTACCTTTCTTCCTTTCCTTTGTGTTTCCATTGCTGAGAGTTCCTCCTCCCGTGGGTTTTCCTTATTCCGCCTCCCATCTCTTTTCCTTGTTTGAAGACATGGGCTAAACGGGCGGTGCATCTGAAGGCCAGATTTGAACCCTACTCACGGAAGCCAGAGAGAGAGAGAGAGAGAGAGAGAGAGAGAGAGAGAGAGAAGAGAGAGAGAGAGAGAGAGAGAGAGACAGAGACAGAGACAGAGACAGAGACAGAAACAGAGACTGAGACAGAGGCAGAGGCAGAGAGGGAAACAGAGAGACAGACAGACACAGACAGAGAGTATGTGCGCTCGCGCGTGTGTATGGGCGCATACCTACATAACGGGCAAAGTTGGCTCACAAAATGTCATCCAAGCCAACTTTGTGTGTGTGTGTGTGTGTGTGTGTGTGTGTGTGTGTGTGTGTGTGTGTGTGTGTGTGTGTGTGTGTGTGTGTGTTCTCGTAATTTTACTTTTTCCAGAGACCCATATTTTTTCTTTCTCATACATCCTGTCTTAAATTTCACAGTCGCAGATACTTTTTTTAATTGTTCTTCTAAGTAGGTGATTTGTAAACTTAAAGGAAAGGTCACAAGTAAATCAACCTGTAAAACATAGAAAACAAATTGCCCCGTATTCTAACTTCGCTTAAATGAAGGGTTTCAATCTTTAAATTGTGTATATAAAGTTTGGCGTCTTTCTGTGAATAATAAGCTAGCTCAACGTTACATTTGAACATCTCAAGAACCAAGTTGTGGTGTGCGCGCACGCTTGATAGAGAGAGAGAGAGAGAGAGAGAGAGAGAGAGAGAGAGAGAGAGAGAGGAGAGAGAGAGAGAGAGAGAGAGAGAGAGAGAGAGAGAGAGAGAGAGATGGTTATGGTGGTGAAAACTAAAGTTTTGTCATCCGATGTTGTTGTGAGAAGCATACTGTGTCTGGTATTTACCCATGTAACATTGCCTTTATCGTGCAACTGTCTGGAGGTTTCCTGATGTAGAAATGGCTTGTTTGCAAAACGTAGCTAAGATTAACCCCGTCGAATTCCAGTTATTCTCATAACTTATTGTTCAGGTTCAACTGCTGTCCGCAGATCAACAGACTTAGGTTCACCGGTTATACCTTCTTTTGTTCGGTCTGTGTGGTTGACTCGGTATACCCACTTCTTTTCGGTCTGTGTGGTTCACTCGGTATACCCACTTCTTTTCGGTCTGTGTGGTTCACTCAGTATACCCACTTCTTTTCGGTCTGTGTGGTTGACTCGGTATACCCACTTCTTTTCGGTCTGTGTGGTTCACTCGGTATACCCACTTCTTTCTGGTCTTCGAGGCTCTCTGGGTACCCCACTTCTTTGCGGTCTAAGGGATGCATTCAATATACTCATTTCTTTTAACAAATCTTAAATAAATGGTAGCGAACCGCCCAGAGAAACGTGGATAAACGAGTTACAAGACAAAACACTACGCGTTTCGACCTCTTAGGTCTTCTTCAGGTGAGACACAAACGAATAAAACAACGAAAATTCACTTAGCTTTGATCGCTTCAGATTGCTTCAGAGTTCAGCGCAAGGAAGAAGGCGTTCAGGCGTTCAACGCCTTCTTCCTTGCGCTGAACTCTGAAGCGATCAAAGCTAAGTGAATTTTCGTTGTTTTATTCGTTTGTGTCTCACCTGACGAAGACCTAAGAGGTCAAAACGCGTTGTGTTTTGTCTTGTGACTCGTTTGTCCACGTTTCTCTGGGCGGTTCGCTAACATTTATTTAAGATTTGTTTAGATTTCCGCCTGCAGTCGTCTCACTTTGCAACTAGATCATTTCTTTTGGTCTGTGAGGGTTCACTCGATATACCCACTGATTTTAGGTCTGTGAGGCTTCACTCGATATACTCATTTTTCTTTCCGGTCTATGATATTCACCCAGTATACCCATTTTTTCCGGTCCGCGGGGTTCACTCGGTATACCCACTTCCTTTTGGTCTGTGGGGTTCACTTAGAATACCCACTTCTTTTCGGTCTGTGGGGTTCACTTCGTGGGGTTCACTCGGTATACCTACTTCTTGTTGGTCTGTGGGGTTCAGTCAGTATACCCACTTCTTTTCGGTCTGTGGGTTCAGTCGGTATACCCACTTCTTTTCGGTTTGTGGGGTACACTCGGTATACCCACTACGTTTTGGTCTATGGGGTTCACTCGGTATACCCACTTCCTTTCGGTTTGTGGGTTCACCAGTATACCTCTTTCTCTTCAGTCTGTAGGGTTCACTCTGTACACTCACTTCTCTTTGGTTGAGGGGGGGGAGGGGGGGGGGGTCATCCGATATACCCACTCCTTTTCTTCTCGGGGTTCACGCGGTTCACCCACTTCTTTTCGGTGCGTGGAGTTCACTCGGTGTGTATACACTCACTTCGGTTCGGTCTGTGCCTGCCTCCACCAAGAACTCTGTGGCTTCGCTCGCCTTTGTCGCTTTGTTCCTTAGTCCTTCACTGAGATTTCACAACAAACCTTCGACCTCATTGGATGTGTCTGCTCTCCCTGACAGCCCTTCTAGTTGAACCTGTGTTCGTTTCACCATGGTAGTGAAGACCCCACCCACGACGGCTGTCAGACACAGACAATCCATGACACACGGACAGGCCACTTAAACCTCATTTGTAACCAGTCACGGGAATTTCTTTTTTTCTTCTTCTTTCTTTTTTGTTTCTTTTTTCTTTTTTGTGTGTAGTCTTTTGCATCTTGTCTCAACTAAATGACCTGCTGCAATTCGGTTTCACTGACTTGGAAAATCCTTCAAAGGTCAACTAGCCATACGCGTCAGCAACATCGACCTTTGACATTCGTTGCCAACAAATCACGAGATGAGCACATTGTTGAAGCGCTCTTGCATTGTCTTGTGCTTGTTTAATGTTTAATATGGCGTCGACAGTCAGTATGTGTGATCACATTGTTTGGCTGTAAAGCCCCTTGGGCTGAAATCTAATGACAATCTCGCGAAATCCCGAAAATGTCGTGAATTATTGAGATCAGGAGAAGATGGGGGTGGATTGGACATGCTCTCAATCTGCGCGTTAACCCTCTCCAGACGAGTCTTGAGTATAACCCTCTCCAGACGAGTCTTGAGTATAACCCTCTCCAGACGAGTCTTGAGTATAACCCTCTCCAGACGAGTCTTGAGTATAACTCCTCGCCAGACGAGTCTTGAGCATAACTCCTCGCCAGGCGAGTCTTGAAGTGAAAGTGGAACCTCCCAGTCCAGTGGAAGTGAGAGCAGCCTGAAACGTCTGGCATGAGAACCTGAAGCACACCCCCAGCAGATGGCACACATCCGGGACATTTGGAGCGGGAGAGAGGGCTGTGGCCACAGACAGAAAGTCGATGGCTGTGGACGGTTGGTGATACCCCATGCTGAGGACAGTTGGTGATACCCCATGCTGTGGCGGACAGTTGGTGATACCCCATGCTGTGGACGGTTGGTGATACCCCATGCTGTGGACGGTTGTTGATACCCCATGCTGTGGACGGTTGGTGATACCCCATGCTGTGGACGGTTGGTGATACCCCATGCTGTGGCGGACAGTTGGTGATACCCCATGCTGTGGCGGACAGTTGGTGATACCCCATGCTGTGGACGGTTGGTGATACCCCATGCTGTGGACAGTTGGTGATCCCCCATGCTGTGGCGGACAGTTGGTGATACCCCATGCTGTGGACAGTTGGTGATACCCCATGCTGTGGCGGACAGTTGGTGATACCCCATGCTGTGGCGGACAGTTGGTGATCCCCCATGCTGTGGACAGTTGGTGATCCCCCATGCTGTGGACAGTTGGTGATACCCCATGCTGTGGACAGTTGGTGATCCCCCATGCTGTGGGCAGTTGGTGATACCCCATGCTGTGGACAGTTGGTGATACCCCATGCTGTGGCGGACAGTTGGTGATACCCCATGCTCGGAGGGGGTGACGGAAGTTGATGATGATGGTGATGGTGTTGATGATGATGATGATGGTGGTGGTGATAATGATGATGATGATGATCAATTCAGTTTTCGATTTCTCTTTCGGATGAGACCAAAAAATCTCGGTCTCATCTGCAACATGTGGTTCACACATGGAAAAGAACTCACAGCAGAAGAAGAAGAAGTCCTTGTGGACATTCTGTTAAAAGCAAACAAACGACACTAAAACACTTTGTCGAGGAAATATATTTACTTCGGACTGAATCATACGCAGGGCAGAGAAAAATAAAATATGAGAGAGAGAGAGAGAGAGAGAGAGAGAGAGAGAGAGAGAGAGAGAGAGAGAGAGAGAGAGAGAGAGAGAGACAAACAGAGATCGAGAGACAGAGGCAGACAGAGAGAGAGGCAAACCACTTACACATTCCGCCATGGAGCCATGTGCGCCGGCACAGTAAAGGCCCAGCACCTGAAACAGATCAGTGCCACCAACACTCAGCATCAGTCAGTGCCACCAACACTCGGCATCAGTCAGTGCCACCAACACTCAGCACCAGTCAGTGCCACCAACACTCAGCATCAGTCAGTGCCACCAACACTCAGCATCAGTCAGTGCCACCAACACTCAGCATCAGTCAGTGCCACCAACACTCAGCATCAGTCAGTGCCACCAACACTCGGCATCAGTCAGTGCCACCAACACTCAGCATCAGTCAGTGCCACCAACACTCAGCATCAGTCAGTGCCACCAACACTCAGCATCAGTCAGTAATTCTACATCTCTACCATTGTTGTATTGAAATGAATTCGATTTAATATTACTCACTCCAACCTGAATTTCACAAGCGCTTGATTTATAAGTCTGTTTGTGTCCATTACAAAATACAGTTCCTGGGTGTGATTCGTTTTGAATGATCTGTACATTGTAATCTTTTACTTGAACAAATGCGACTGTCCCAATCCTGCCAGTAACAATCTATCAGTCTTTGTCTAAAACAATTTATGAAATGGCCAACTGGTCAAATTTAAGAGGTGTGTGTGTGTGTGTGTGTGTGTGTGTGTGTGTGTGTGTGTGTGTGTGTGTGTGTGTGTGGAGGAGGGCGAGAGTGAGTGGGGGTGGGGCGGGGCGGGGATTGGCCACCCACAAAGTTTTAATTCATATTCTTTTTTCCGTTGTGTGTGTGTGTGTGTGTGTGTGTGTGTGTGTGTGTGTGTGGTGTGTGTGTGTGGGGTGTGTGTGTGTGTGCGCGCGCGCGCGCGCGCGCGTGCGTGCGTGCGTGCGTGCGTGCGTGCGTGCGTGCGTGCGTGCGTGCGTGCGTGCGTGCGTGCGTGTGTGTGTGTGTGGTTCTTTCTGTGTGATTCTGTAGAGTAAGTACTTTTTTCTATAGTTCACATTCTTTTTCTTTCTCTTCCATTTTTTTTCTGTTCGTGTTTCTTTTTTCTTTTTTTTCTTTCTTTCGTTTCTGTCTTTATTCCATTCATTCATCCTCTGTTTACCCCTTCCTCTCTCTCTCCCTTATTTTTCTGCCCTACTTCTGTTTACCCCTTCCTCTCTCTCTCACTTATTTTTTCTGCCCTACTTTCTTTCTAACTACTGCGTTTTCTTTTTCGTCAGTTGAGTAATTAGGAAAATGGACAGATGTACAGCCTCACGTGTGCAAGATACACGTGAGTCAAGAAAGGTGCGGGGGGAAAGCACTATAACAACAAAGACAAGTCAGGCGCAGAGCAAAACAGCTGTAGAGAACTTCCCCATCTGGCTTCTTGCTGGTCATTGGTCTCCCCTTGACCATGGCCCTGTTGACACACCACACACTGACCAAACACTGACCACAACAGACGGCGTGGGTGGCGCTGCCCATTGACGTTCTATCCATCAATCAATAAAAGCCAATTCACAGAAATAATCCAACGGGGTCTGAACGCGACCTATGGCTTCCGCTCTAACATATCCGGTTGGTTACGTCACTTCTGTGGGTTTCTCCTCGCGCTCTTGGGGTGATAGAACAGCGCCATGTTGAAGCAGCAAGGGAGGTTGGCAAGGGAGGTTGTTTGTCGTGTGTGGAAGAGTTGGTAATGGACAGCTGTTCCATTTCAGGACATCGACGTGTTGTTGTGAACTGGGCATGACGACGAGAGTGGAAGGGACAGAGAGAGAGAGAGAGAGAGAGAGGGGGGGGGGGGGGAGGGAGAGAGAGAGAGAGAGGGAGAGAGAGAGAGAGAGAGTACGTGCATGGTGTGTGTGTGTGTGTGGTGTGTGTGTGTGTGTGTGTGTGTGTGTGCGCGTGCGTGCGTGTCTGTGTGTGTGTGTGTGTGTGTGTGTGTGTGTGTGTGTGTGTGTGTGTGTGTGTGTACGCGCGCGCGTTTGTGTGTGTGTGTGTGGAGGGGGAGGATGAGGTAGATGAGGGTGGGGGGTTGGAGGAGGGATGAGCAGCGCAAGGCGACAAATTTACAAGTGTACCTGTGGGATATACGTGTGTGCGTGCACGCGCGCGCGCATGCGCGAGCGAGACACACACAGAGAGAGGGGAGGAGAGAGAGAGAGAGAAGGAGAGAGAGGAGAGAGAGAGAGAGAGAGAGAGAGAGAGAGAGCGAGAGAGAGCAAGAGGATTACACTTTACTTAAACACAGCTGGCATGAAACTGACACCAAAGTCAAACACAATATGGGTCTTGAAAGGAACAGAATTAAATCTGGTGGGGAGGGGGGGGGGGGGGGGGGGGGGTCAGCTTTTATCTTCAAACTCTGTGTTGTTGTTGCTGCTGCTGCTGCTGCTGTCGTTGTTGTTGTGTTGGTGGTTTTTTGTGTGTGTATATATAGACATGCATATATATATATATATATATATAGAGAGGAGAGAGAGAGAGAGAGAGGAAGAGAGAGAGAGAGAGAGAGAGAGAGAGAGAGAGGAGAGAGAGAGAGAGAAAGAAAGAAAGAAACGTCAATTGGAGACTAAAAAAAAAAAGTGTTTGGCTTCGTTCAGCTTTCAGATTGATTACTCTCAGGTCGTTTCCGTTCCCTTTAAACTCTCTATCACACCATATGCCTCTCTCCCCGAGAACTGGACCCAGCCGTTCATCCGATAAGTTTGCTGAATACAAGATAAAATAGAACGTAAAAATCAGAGTAATTTCAACATTTGTTTTCAAAAGAAAAAGCTTAGATGAATAAAAAAAATAAAATAACCTGTTATAAAATTACATTTTTTAAAAAAGGAAACTGTAATGGGCGATGGATTTACAATCAGCGCAAACCCATCCAGATTATGAGTGGGTGGTTAACTGTGCTCCGTATTTCATTTGGACATTTAGGGGGCGACTCTAATGCCTTAAAAAAAAACGAAATCGTGTATATACCCTGATTTTCCCAAGGAATGTACATATTCCCTGAAATACGTTTTCATTGTAACATATTTTTTCTTACGGACCCCCCCCCCCCCCCCCCCCCCACTCTCCGCCCAACTCACCTCTTCTTCAATTTGATCTATGCCACGTCATTGTTTTCATGACGAAGGAATTGTAAGCTGTCAGTTGTTCTTCTCTTATCTATCTATAACACACACACGCGCGCGCGCGCGCACGCACACATACATACACATATACACACGCACGTTGCATGCATGCACGCACGCACACACGCACGCATGCACGCATGCACGCATGCACGCATGCACGCACGCACACACTCACGAAGGCACGCACACACACACACACGTTTTGAAGTCTTTGGCCTGCAGTGACCTTTGACGAGCCACGGTGCAGCAAGTTTTCCAACGCGTACAAAGCACTTGTAGAAACAAAGGAATGTATGCCTACCAAAGCACTTGTAGAAACAAAGGAATGTATGCCTACCAAAGCACTTGTAGAAACAAAGGAATGTATGCCTACCTACCAAAGCACTTGTAGAAACAAAGGAATGCGTGCCTACCAAAGCACTTGTAGAAACAAAGGAATGCATGCCTACCCAAGAGCCGAAACTGGAGAAACCACAGTGCGCAAACCTGGTAAGATGATGGCGTCGAAAGACAAGACAGGTTGGCGAGATCACGAATGGTGAGCGTGGGTCTTTAGTGACGATGGTGCTTCCCGCTTTCAACACATCTGGTGTCTACCCGAGTATTTCAACACATCTGGTGTCTACCCGAGTATTTCAACACATCTGGTGTCTACCTCAGTATTTCAACACATCTGGTGTCTACCTGTATTTCAACACATCTGGTGTCTACCTCAGTATTTCAACACATCTGGTGTCTACCTCAGTATTTCAGCACATCTGGTGTCTACCTCAGTATTTCAACACATCTGGTGTCTACCTCAGTATTTCAACACATCTGGTGTCTACCTCAGTATTTCAACACATCTGGTGTCTACCTGAGTATTTCAGCACATCTGGTGTCTACCTCAGTATTTCAACACATCTGGTGTCTACCTGAGTATTTCAGCACATCTGGTGTCTACCTCAGTATTTCAACACATCTGGTGTCTACCTCAGTATTTCAACACATCTGGTGTCTACCTCAGTATTTCAGCACATCTGGTGTCTACCTGAGTATTTCAACACATCTGGTGTCTACCTGAGTATATTCAAAAACCATGTAGGAATAGCAGCAAAACAGAATCAGCGGCCATTTTGACATCTTCTCCATATACAAGGCACATCATCTTCTCTAGAAATAGGTGAACATGACTTCTTCCAAGTCAGTCCAGCAGCAGAACAAAGAAGCGTTAGGAGAACCTGCCAAGAGCTAGGAGGACTGGCCGTGTTCACTGTGAGGACTGGCCGTGTTCACTGTGAGGACTGGCCCTGTTCACTGTGAGGACTGGCCCTGTTCACTGTGAGGACTGGCCGTGTTCACTGTGAGGACTGGCCCTGTTCACTGTGAGGACTGGCCCTGTTCACTGTGAGGACTGGCCCTGTTCACTGTAAGGACTGGCCCTGTTCACTGTGAGGACTGGCCCTGTTCACTGTGAGGACTGCCCTGTTCACTGTAAGGACTGGCCGTGTTCACTGTGAGGACTGGCCGTGTTCACTGTGAGGACTGGCCGTGTTCACTGTGAGGACTGGCCGTGTTCACTGTGAGGACTGGCCCTGTTCACTGTGCTTCAAGTTGTACAGTGGCAGCACACTTGGTGAGGTGCGGGCACAGTGCCGTGTATGCCCCCAGTGGGCGGGTGAGGAATGTCCCCACTGGACTCGCCTGATTTCTCTGTTCTGAGGGGGATACTGATCACACATTGATCCGAAAACCTGAAAATAGACACAATTAAATCTGTATTCTAAAACATTCACAGAGAGAGAGGGGAGAGAGAGAGAGAGAGAGAGAGAGAGAGAGAGAGAGAGAGGAGAAGAGGAGGGGGGGGAGAGGGGGAGAGGAAGGGGGAAGGAGTATTTTGCAACAAGGTTTTGTTCATCAGTTTTGGTGCAAAATTTACTGTTGACATTATCACGGCTTAAAACGCCCATATGAGTCGCCTTGCCCCAGATGTGCGGCAAAACGTCCAAAAGTAAATATTGAGTTGATCACCTCTTATAGTCCTCTAATTCTTTGTTTCAATTCCACAATGCTTGGGATATTTTGTAGCGTTGGAGGGCTGCTATCATTTACATGTTTTATGAGATGTGTGTGTTTTCAATGAGGATAAACATCGCATTTTGTAATTAAGTATAAGTTATCGCCCCGAACATTTCTGGCGTTTGATCTTAAATAAACCCTAAATGCTGACAACGACAAAAAGACAGATGAACCAAACAAACCAAACGGCACAGGCATCAAGATGCCAGAGAGAGAGAGAGAGAGAGAGAGAAAAGAGAGAGGGGGGGGGGGGGGGAGAGAGAGAGAGAGGAGAGAGAGAGAGAGAGAGAGAGAGAGAGAGAGAGAGAGAGAGATCAGCTCGTAAGGGTATATGAATGGACATCAATCTAGATGGGAAGGAGCAGTTTTAAAAGAGAATTGGATGACAGAGAATCGGATTTGTGGAGTGAGAGGGAGTTCGTTCCATCAGGATGCGATTTGGGATTTTTAAAAAAATAATTAAAAAAGAAAAAAAAAAGAAAACGTTGGCCAATGGTCTTGGTGCAAAGCGAGAGATGAACGTTGGCCAATGGTCTTGGGGCAAAGCGAGGGATGAACGTTGGCCAATGGTCTTGGGGCAAAGCGAGGGATGCGGAGGACAGGAGTATCCGATGAGGAGCGCAGTGTCGTGATGGAGTGTCAAGATGGAAAAGGAAGGTAGGGGGGAACCAAACCATTCATGTCGTGATGGAGTGTCAAGATGGAAAAGGAAGGTAGGGGGAACCAAACCATTCATGTCGTGAGGGAGTGTCAAGATGGAAAAGGAAGGTAGGGAGAACCGAACCATTCATGTCGTGAGGAAGTGTCAAGATGGAAAAGGAAGGTAGGAGGGAACCAAACCATTCATGTCGTGAGGGAGTGTCAAGATGGAAAAGGAAGGTAGGGAGGAACCAAACCATTCATGTCGCGAGGGAGTGTCAAGATGGTAAAGGAAGGTAGGGGGGAACCAAACCATTCATGTCGTGAGGGAATGTCGAGATGGAAAAGGAAGGTAGGGAGAACCAAACCATTCAGGGATTTGAAGCACAGCAAAGAGAGTTGATACTTGATTCGCTGTTCAATGGGGAGCCAGTGAAGACAGAGGACTAATGGAATGACATGAATGGATTTAGAGCATCTGAAAACGTCATGCAGCATTGTTTACATTTTGAAGTCGGGAGAGAAGATTCTGTGGGCAGCCAGCAAGGAGCGAGTTACAGTAATCAAGTCTCGAGAGAACAAAAGCGGACGCGTTAAGTTTTGGTCGTATCCGCGGAGAGGAGATAGCGAACAGAACTAATCCGCAGTCCGGCGAAGTTCAAAGAAGGAAGCGCTACATAGGAAACATGATGTGGACGAGAAGTCTGGCCAAGTACAGCACCATGACTGCTCAGAGTCGTAGAGGTGCGAGTAAGGCAGTGCTCTACGTGGACAGCAGGAAAAACACATTCAGTGGACAGAAGTCTTTCGGACCATTGAAAGCTAGGTCCGTTTTGTCATTGTTCAGCTGTTGTTTGTTGTTTGTCATCCACGCTGTAACAACTGAACTACATCAATGTGTGCGAGGGATAAAGGAAGGAACCTACGAAATATTACTAGACTTGTAAAATTGATTGTCATCGGAAAAATAGTGGTAAGAAAAGTTAGTATGTGCAATACTGACAGAGACTGGGGGTGTATAAAGGACAAAGAATAAAGGGCCCAACACGTATCCCTGAGGGATTCCTTTCCGGAAGGCAGCTGGATAAGAGAGGAAAAAAACAAACATTGACGGGAACAACTTGTGTGCAACCAGTGAGATACGACTACAACCACGACAGAACTTCATCAGAGATGTCAACAGTGTAGAGCAGCCGTGACAGAGGGCTGCTATAGTATCAACAGCGGCAGAGATGTCAACAGTGTAGAGAAGCCGTGACAGGGAGCTGCTATAGTATCAACAGCGGCAGAGATGTCAACAGTGTAGAGAAGCCGTGAGGGCTGCTATAGTATCAACAGCGGCAGATAAGTCCAGGTTAGACAGTAGAGAAATGTGACCGTCGTCAAAAGCAGTGAGGTCATTGTCTATTTTTCAGGAGAACAGTTTCAGCACTATATAGCCAGTACGCTAGATAAACTGTAGAGAATAAGCAGGTTGTTAAACTGTAGAGAATAAGCAGGTTGTTAAACTGTAGAGAATAAGCAGGTCGTTAAACTATAGAGAATAAGCAGGTTGTTGAGACGAAGGTGGCCATGGAATCGGTGAAGGACAATCCTTTCGATGAAGTTAGACAGGAAAGACAAGCTGGAGACAGGCCCATAATGTTTTCAGTGTTTCAGGGACCAGGGTGAATTTTGTGAGAAGAGGCCTGACAACAGTGGTCGTGAAAACCGAAGGGAAACAACGAAAGCTGAGGGATTCATTAACCTGAGGGATTCATTAACCTGAGGGATTCATTAACCTGGGTGATTCATTAACCTGGGGGATTCATTGACCTGAGGCATTCATCGACCTGAGGGATTCATTAACCCGAGGGATTCATTCACTTGAGGGATTCATTCACCTGAGGGATTCATTAACAATAGCAGTAATGTATGGCAACAAATCATCAGTGACGGAAGACAGCGAAAAAGATGGGAGTGGAGTCAAAAGACAAGTCTTTAAGGCGATACTCTTCACTAATTCCTTTGCAGCTGAATCAGTCAGGCTGCAAGTCAAGACTCTGTGTGTGTGCGCGCGCGCGTGGTGTGTGTGTGTGTGTGTGTGTGTGTGTGTGTGTGTTCGAGTGCGTGTGCGTGTGTGTGTGCGTGCGTGCGTGCGTGCGTGTGCGTGTGCGAGGGTGTGTGTGTGTGTGTGTGTGTGTGTGTGGTGCATTTGTGTGTGTGTGTGTGTGGTGTGTGTGTGTGTGTGTGTGTGTGTGTTGTGTGTGTGTTGTGTGTGTGTGTGTGCGCGCGCGCGCGCGCGCCCGGGCGTTTAAGAGAGATAGATGAAAACTCAGAATTTTATCCACCAATTCCAGCTCTGTAAAAAACGCGTTCGAAAGAGAGAGAGAGAGAGAGAGAGAGAGAGAAAACACTTGATGTCTTTACATGTTGATGAAGGGAAATGAACCGTTTGAAGACAGGTTGTTTTGAAATGAACGATTGTTCACCATGAGCCCGTGATTTCAATGTATGGAGCCATTGTTCATTCCTCCACAGTGAAACGACCATCAATCCGTGATTCCAGTGTATGGAGCCATTGTTCATTCCTCTCACAGTGAAACAACCATCAATCAAGACATCGCCTTGTCATTGTGTGACAAAATCGTTAGCTTTCTTCCACCTCCTGCATGCATGCTTAAAAGCCCTTACTAATGAGAGAGGGGGCGGGGAGAGAGCGTGCAAGGGAGACAAGCCACTTCGCAGCAGTGTTCACTCCCTTCACGCTGATTATACCGCTTCCAACTAAAACCGGACTCTGCTTTTCGGAAGGGGCTCGATAACTGATCTGATGTCAGCATTGACGTCATGCTGCTGTCCAGTGTTGTTTCCAGACACTCACTGCTGCAGTCAAGTTGACGTTCTGGAAGGGAAACAACTCAGGAGTTGATTCTC
>CM031625.1:14422659-14435922 GCA_018398815.1 Conus ventricosus | reverse complement strand
AAAAATTGAAGACAAAAAAACGACAGCAAATCCCCTACCCTAGAAGAGATAAGAAATTTAAGGGCAAACTTTTTGGCAAACAAAAAATTCAATTCATAAAAAAAAGGAATGCGGGGCATTGCTTCCTGAATTGCTTGGAATTTAAATTTGAATACGGCCCCCAGAACTTTGATAAGAAAAACAATTTTAGAAAAGCCTTAAATGTGGGGCCCTTCTTTTACCAGTTCCGGGAAACACACAGAAAAAACAGTTTGAAATAACTATGCAGGTTCTAAATATATGCTACAGAGAAAGAACCCGCTGAAGGGGGAATGAAACTGTGGGCTTAGAATTTCCCCCCAAAACTGAATCCTCCTAGCAAATGACGAGTTTTTTTTCGTTAAAAATTTATTATCCGAGGAGGGCGTATATTTTTCCAAACTACTTAATCGGGCATACAATAAAGGCTGAAAATTTGGGAGCTCCTCTTAGCTTGGCATTGAATTTATAAAAACGAGACAAAAAAAACCCCCCATGTATCATCTGAAAAAGGTTACTGTGAGGTTGAAAAAGAAAAACTAAAGACCGACTTTTTTCCCTTTTAAGAGTTGATTTATTGCGTTTACTCTGTTAAAGAAGGGCCGAAGTTAATAAGAAGAAGTACAAGATTAATTAAAAAAAATCTTATTTAAAAATAAAATGCCCAACGTTTGGGTTTTAAAGCAAATAATAAACTTCAAAAGGAAATAAAAGCGATTTGGGAAAAGAAAAAGGGTTCTAGAATGAAATATCAAAGTTTTAAATGCTCTTCTTTGTAATTACTGGCTCATCCTGTGGGCGAAAGGCTGGGTCTTTGTTGCTCTTTAGCCCCGGGGTGGGGGGGGCCGGGCCTCTTTACATTAGGGGGTCTCGGGTTGGGTTTTTAGGGCTTTTCCTATTTTGTAAGTGCTTTTTAAAAAAAAATAACCCTAAATTACAAAAGCACACTGCCTTGTAGTTTTACATGGCAAAACTTTTTTCATTAAGTTTAAAAAAAGCAAACATTAAATAAAAAATTTACAGAAAAAAATTTTTCAAAAGTTTAAAAGGCTGACGGTGAGGATTACGGGGCGGCAAAAAATTGAACTTTAAAGGAGGGAGAAAGCTTTTTCCACGACAGTAGAACACTGATGCAATTAAAGAACTTTAAAAAACAAACACACGATCATTAAAACCAAAAAAGGCCCAAAAAAAAAAGTTTAAACAAAAAAAAAAATTTTTTTTTTTGTTAACTTACGTTTTGGTGGACAACTGCCCCTTTTTTACAACAAAGGATCTTTTGGCAGCTTTTTAGACAAGAGTTTTTCTTTAATAAAAAACAGGAGGGTCTGTTTTCATAATTCTTTCAATTCTATACATCTACGCTCCAATAGGGTCTGAGTCCCAATTTTTTTAAAAATCCCTTCCCCTCTCCAGGAGCCAAAAATTCTACTTTTAGTCCCAAAAGGCAAGAGTTTTTTTATTACCTGGAGTCTTCTAATGCTAATTTTTTTTTAAATTTTTTGCGTTTACTGGCTTCAACCCTGTTGCTTTTAAATTTTTCTTTTTTCTTTTCGCGTAAGACTGCTGGCAATCTCCTAACCCATTTGTGTTGCGCGTTCTGTCCATAATTTCTCTGTGATTTTGATAAGAAAACAGGCGTTCAGCTAGATTCTTATTAAAGTTTTTCTACTAAGGCTTGTGATCGAGGGTTGCCTGGGATCCCTCTCTTAACTGTAACATAGTTTTAAAAAACAACTGTTTACAAAACCTTTAAACTCTTTTTCCATCATCAACCTGGATCATCCTAGGATATTTTAATGGGCCTCTCAGTATATTTGTTGTAAAGCTACGGCCACAGCAGTTGACCCTTTATCTGTTAAAGGTTCAGCGTCTTTGTATCTGAAGCCATGTCAACACTGTCAAGCATACTTAAACTTTTTTCTTCTAACTTTGTCATTGGAAGATACAACAAGTCCATTTGGTGGGTGTCATTAGGAACTGAGTTAACAAATTTAGGCCTTATTATTCTTTTGGGAGCGGGAGATATATTTGCCAAATTCCCCTGTTTTGAAAGCCAGTCTTTCGCATCTGATTCAGACACTCTAGCAGCTTTACTCAGTTTTTCAATAGCGTCTTTCCTTTCCAATACCCTTTAGGAGAATAATATATTTTGTACATAGTACTGTCCATAAGAAGGACTGTATTTTAATTGTATTTTTAATTGGTTTTAGATTGAATATGCAGAAGAATGATTGCTCCCATAGCACCCACAATAAAACCAATTTCTGCTATTTTCTGTTCTTCTGATGGTTCATAAAGTCAGACAGTTCTGGCGGTGGTGTGTTAGAAACTTCTTTCCTGTCACTAAGTAATACTCATTCATTGCCTCATCAACTCTGTAAATGTGTGCTCTGCATGTCCCTGCTTCCCTTAAACGTTTTATTAATAAAGTCTAAGTGAGCAATTCGTCTTTTCTCATAAGCGTCTCTTGCTTGGCTAAATCTTACTATTGCCTTGTTATGGCGTTCTCTCTCTTCATCGGACCGCAATTTACTAAACATATAATTGCTTCCAGAGAAGGCTAAAGCATTAACAATAGCTCCTCCTACCATCATAACTACTCCCGCCATCTTTTTATAAATCAAAAATTTTTTTCTAGATAATCTTTCTATGAACTAACATTTTCTGGATAATTCCCTGTGGCAACAAGAAAGTCTTTTGAGGCAATCCCTGCAGTAATTACAACTATAACCTTAACAACGTCCTCAATGTCTAACCTTCCTAGGTCAGCCGGCTCATTCTTAAACATGTTTTTTGCTAGCACGTATAGCCTATACTAAAGGCCGCTAATTACGCAGAGTGGTAAATCGTATTGATAATCTTTTTTTACTCATCTTTTTATTAACTAAAAAAATAATTAAAATAATCATAATACGAAAGGCTGTCTATGTGCTTTTTAATCAGATAATCTTTTGTTGTTAAAGCTAAAAATAAAGCGGCAACTAGTTTTGGCGAATCTTCTATCTTTCCCATGTTTGGGCGGTTTTATTCCTAACAAACATTTTTGCAAGGGTTGAATAAACTATAACACCAACGATAGGCACTGCATAATTAACCAACTTTAAACTCATGGTTTTAAAAGTATTATATTATTTTTTATTGCTTTTAAAATGGATTGTGACGAACATATTAAAGTGTGAGAGCAAGCAGACTACCCCGTAGACAACTGCCATAAAGAAAGATTATATTCTCTAGCTGCGTGTGGAAAAACTAGACAGTATTTAGGCATTGAACTAAGTATTGAACAGATTTCAGCAACTGCCTACATCAGACGTTGATAAGTACTACGCTAGGTACGAAGCACAACTGGGGTCAAAAATGGTTAGATCGGTGGGTCAGACAATGATTAGTTTATATGCTAAGTTAGTAAGTAAGGTGGCGCCAGTTGATTCAGAAGAAGATTTAATATATACTTATCACAAGATCCGGTTTTAAACAAGTCCCTAGAAACTCTTGCATGTGACATGTATTACAGATTTGGGACGATGTATGTCCATTCATCATGGATTAATTACTTTTAATCATATTAATTTTGATCATAATTAAATTTAATCGCAATAAAAAAAAATAGCGATCAGGAGAAGAAGACGTCGCAGGACAGTCCACAGGAGCAGAATGTACCACAAGTAAATGTACCGCAAGTGAGTAATGTTACTAAGTCTAAAATCCTGGACGTGTTGAGGCGGGCGTAACTAGCTGAATGAACAGACTGAGAAAATCAAACCAATCAGCAAACAAAAATTATAATGAAATAAACATGCCCCCCGCCAACAACAACACAAAAAAACAACACAACCAAAAAACAATAAGTTTTTTTTAAGTTTGGAGCTGTTGTTTTTGGTGGGGAGTTTTCTACAAATCCTCGATACCAAACAACAAACCCGCAAGCCCCCACATAAAAAAAAAGAACCAATTTCGAAAAAAAAAGGAAACCCTCCTGATGAAAGACCCATTTTCTTTGTATAGTTTTTAAAACTAGATAAAGTACAAGTTAAGGGAATAATAAAGTAAAGCTAAGAACTAAAAAAAGTAAATTTAAAAAAAGATAAAGTAAAATTTTTGTTAGTTATAAAAAATTTTTAAGTTAAGTGCAAAAAAATTTTAAAAAGTCAAGAAATTTTTAAATTTTTTTTTTAAGTACAGTTAGGTTCTTAAATAAGTACATTGGGTTCTTTTTTAAGTTCTTTAATTTAAGTAAGTTAGGTTCTTAATTTAATCATAAATTTAAATCTTTTAAAGTTCCCCAATGCCCTACAGCTATGAGAATCAGGTTTGACGAAGTTTTCTTGTTTTTGGGGAAGACTTTTTTTTCTTTAACGATTTTGTGTTACTTGTGGGAGAAAGGCGCAATTAACTTTTGGGGAAAAATCTTTTTTCAAGAGGGCTTGCTTTAGTCGGGATATATTTTTTTTTTGAAAATTTCTTTACTTATCCCTTTTAGCCTTTTCATTAACAGAAGTCGGCTGGCAACGCTATACATTTTTGCCCAAACCCAAACATATTTTTTTTTATAACTGTTCCTTAAAGTTCACCATCCCTTTAAATACTTTTTTGTTCCAGTTGAATGTAAAGGACTGTCTTGGGGATGTCGCTGTGTGTACCCCCCTCATTTCCCTTTAGACTTTTGTTTCAAAATCCTTATAGAAGTTTCAGTTGGGACGCTAAATAAAAGAGTCAGTGTCTGTAAAAAGTACTCTTGCTTCTGGAAAGGGGTTTTAAAAAGTAGTCGTACAGGTTTCAAACATCAATAACTTTGACAGCTCAAAAACAGTAAACCCGAAAAACCCGGCGTCCAATTAACACCTTTTTTTTCACATAATGCCAACCAAGGCTTTAAATCTTCTAAAGTCTTGATTTTGGGTTAGAGGCAAGTTTAAATTGCTTGGTTTTCTTTGTAACTAATTTAACATTTTTACTTGTGTACTTTTCCCCAGGGTTTTGCCAAAACACTTTTGCACATTTAAAAAAATTTTTTTCTGAACGTCAGTGGTTGGGTTCTAAGATCATATTCTTTTGAGATGGCCTCAAAAAGGGCTCTTGGAAAAGAAAATGATTCTTGAACATCTGTCAGCTTTAATCCGTGTTTAAGAAAAAACTGTAACCCCGTAATGCACACATTTTGTTTTATGTCAAGATTAGGCACAAGTTTAGGGGGTTGTGGGATCATTTTAATCTTTTCCGTAAGGGATAATCGTTGTGGAGTCGGTAATTTTTTGGGTTTCTAAGTCTCTTCCAAAGGTAGCCCTGCGGTTTCAGGCGAAACTGTGAAAAACATCCAAAAAACAGTTTTAAACATCAAAGGTCCTTTTATCATTTTAAAGTTAGTAATGGAAGCGGGGCTCAAAGCCACCCTACAGATTTTAGCGCCCTAAGTACATTTAGTTTTTGGATGGTTTGGTGGGGTCATAAACGTCTAAATTTTGGTTGGGGTTTGCATTTAAAGGTCGAGGCCACAATACCCCCCCCCTCAGCCCGCTTCAATCATTTAATTTAGGTGTCAAAATTAAGTCAAACGAATGTTTGTGACTTTAAGAAGCGCCCAAAAAAGGCCTGGGGAGGTGAAAAGTGACGGTCTAAGTTGTAAAGTTTCATGCATGTAGATCTAATTTTTGAAAAGTTGTAATGTTTATGCATGAATCTGTTTCGAAAGAGTCTGCCAATAAACAACTCCCAAAAAATATTTATCTGATAGTGCCCCTTGTTTCACGTGTAATTGTCCAGGCTTTTTTTTTGCGTATTCATAGTCAGAGTCGTTTGTCTTTGCCTTAAACTAGAAAAAAAAAGCGCCTTTTAAAAGGGAAATGAGTCTTTACAAACCTTTCCCCCGAGTTCATGAAACTTTAAAGGGTAAACCCTTTACGCAAAAAGACGTCAAAGATTTTTTTAGTGATTGGAAAACTTGAGCGATCCTTAATTATCTAAACTAGCCAAAATGTTGGGCAAGACAAAAAGGATAAAAGCAAAAGAAAAGTCATGCTTTTTCTGAAGATGGCAATGCGGTAACCCCCCTTATTTCAGATGCACTGCTTGCAGTAAAAAGGAAAACGTAACCTTTAAGTTATGAAAAAGATAGGTGTTTTCCCCTGTCTTGGGGCAACCTTAAATTAAAAAAAACAAGTTGTGCGCGGCCCCCTTTAACTTTCCGAAAATTTTATTGTGGTCTCTTTCGCTTGCCCAATAATTCTTTTTTGAAATCCAACAGTGCGTGATGAGTCATAGCGTTCTTGGTCTTTAGGGGTCATATCAATTCTGAAAGGTTCAGTTGGTTGGAGTAGTGATTGCGAAGTTGTTTCATCGATCAAAAATCTCGGCTGCGTTGGGACCTCTGTAAATCTCAGGGGTTGGTGTTACCGTCGATAAACCCTAAACGCATAAGAACAATCTGAGGGGTTTAAAAACGTTTTTTTTGTTTTTTGTGTTGTGGTCCGTAGTATTGCGGAAGAGCGGGGTTCAAAGCAGCATAAACCAGTATGGACTCATCTGATTTTGTGTATATTTAAAACTAAACCCTTTGACCCAGGTTTAGGGGTTTAGGGGTTTTTTTTTCACAGTCTACAAAAAATTTTTCAATGAGTTTTATTGGGGTAGCTGCTGCTTTTTTATATGGGGATTCAACTAAACCTTCTACAAAACCCTTGTTTAAAATTGTCTTTTTTAGTGAAAGCCATAAGTCGCTTTTTTGTTTGATTAAAACATAAAATCTTTTACTTTTTGCAAAAGGATTAAACACTTTTTTTGTCAAGTATTTGCCAAGTAGGGGCTGGGGAAAACCTTAGAGGCACATATTGCCCTACAACCATGTGTAAACGTTTACAGTAATTGGTTTTTTGCTCTCAACTGGTTTTTAAATTTTTATACTTTCTGGAAAGGGTTTTGTTACAAAGTTCAGCCTTTTTGTACTTTATAATTGGAAACTCTGTTTGCATGTTTTTAACGGAAGTAATGGCAAAACACACCACATAAAAACCCTTGTTGTCAGAATTATGTATTTTAAGATGGTTTTAACTCTACTTTTTGGGGGGGAAGGTAAAAATTGCCAACTTTGGATGAATTGTTTGTCTTAATTTGATTTTAAGCTGTCCCTTCAGACCACCCCGAACCCCTTTTAAATTTGCCTCCCCCACTTGCCTGGTTTTAACTGGTTTTCAGTAATCAGCCCGTTAAGTTTAAAAATCGTGATGCAATTACTTCTTTTCCTGTTTAAACCCCAAAATACTGTTAGTAAAACTCGGCGTTTTATATAATCAAACAAACGGCCAACAGCACTTTATGGGGGTTCCATCTGAATAGACTCTGGGATTTTTTAGATAGCATTGCTACGTTTCAGAACATTTGTGGGGTTAATAATATTCATGTTACTTCACTAACATATTCTAATTGTTTTTTCACTATCAAATATTTCTTTCCCTTGTATAAGTTTTCTGCCTCAAATTTACTTTTGGCGTCATTTTTTAAAGCCAAAAAAATTACGTAAAAAAAAAAATAAATGAATTAAAAATAAGTAAAAAAGGCTTTTATTCTTCGCCCAAGTGCCCCAACACTTCAAGACACGTTAAACCCTTTACAATAACACCCCCAATATTTTAGCTTTTTCGAATCACTACAGCCCAATGTTTATCACTTTGATTGCTTCGTTAATAGTTCACTATTATCTTTTATTATATTGTCTATATCATTCTAAAACCCCAATTCATAAAATCATGTTTAATAATTTCATTGTTTCATCAAATAGTTCATTACAATTCATTAACCTTCACCGATGACTGTGGGGTTAAAAACACCCTGGCTGCCTTTAAAATTTGTCAATAACTTTTAATCTAATCAAGATATTTACCTAAAATTTTCAATAGCATCAACTTTTCATTTCACACCACATACTCCAAACAGAACCGTAAAACTTTAAAAATAAACAACAAACAAACAGTTAAGCGAAATACCCTTATTTGTTGATGTGGGTGGTTTAGACACCCATACTTTATCAGAATGAAAATTCTGTATATTCCTATTAGTTGACTGTGGGTGTTTTAGACACCCTTACACTCATAGACTGAAAAAGTCAACTTATCCCTATCCACTGACTGTGGGTGTTTTAGACACCCTTCCCTTTCACTAAAACATCGTGCTGCGTTGCCATGCAAACAGACTGGAACATTGGTAGCAGTCTCAACAGTGGGGTGCTGAGTCCAGAAAGGAAACATTCCTTATCATAATATGATACCACTGCAAGCTTCACTTCAGTTCTGGAATGTGAAGGAATAGGCAAGGGCCAGTTTGCTTCCTGTGCTCCAGCCCTTTTCCCTTTGACTTGGCTTGAGGATCACTGTCTGCTGCCACGTGCCACATGATATGGTCATCCTTTGTCTTTATGAACATGCAAGTGCCATATGCTGTAGTCAATGAGCTGGCATGTGTGTGTGTGTGTGTCGTGCGTGCGCGCGCTTGTGTGTGTGTGTGTTTTTGGTCAATGAAGTGTGTGTGGTGTGTGTGGTGTGTGTGGGGTTTTGTGTGGTGTTGTAAACAGTTGGCTTGTATGCATGCGGTTTGTGTGTGGTATCTATGAGGGGTTCGCGTGGTGTTGTGGAGTGATCAGTGACAGAGTGTGTGTATGTGTGCGTGTTGGGGGGGGGAGGGGGGGAGCAGTCAGTAAGTGTATGTTTCGAATTGGGGTGCACTCAATGAGTTGGTTTGTGTGTAATTAGAGAGAAAGAAATAGGGGCTAGATAAGCATGTGGGTTTGTTAGAATTCTTTATTGAAATGTTGGCTAGTATCAGTGGCAGTTAGTAAAAAACCTTTTTTTGTTTTCAACTAAATTTGCAGTCATCAACCAAAACATTAATTTTCAAAACTGATTAATTCGCATCACATGTTGTTACTTATAAAATGTGTGCTGTTTTCAATTGCTCAGAGACTACAAGCATGGCGCGGAGAGACCTAATATTTTTTGAATGTTTGGGCGTTCTTGGAGGAGACAAGCTGGGCTCCTGCAAGAAGACGGCATCATGGATCAGAGGAAGGAAATTTGTCTTTGTTCCTTCAGTGTGTGTAATTGGCACATGTGTAGTATTGTAATTGAGTTGGCATAACAATGATCTGAATTCTGTGCTGCATGTATAACTGTGTATTGAATATGTGCTTATTGCCCTGTAGGCCTGTGGTGTGTGTGTGTGTGTGTGTGTGTGTGTGTGTGTGTGGTGTGTGTGCCTGCATAGGTTTATGTATGTGAACGTACACACTTGTATGCATGTATTTGCAAATATATGCAAGCATCCATATCAACTACTGTCAGTAAAAAGACAAGCAAGGCTAAAAAGGCAATGAAAACAATAAGTAAATTATAAAACAAACATGATCCCCAGAACAAAAGTTAAAGCACACATTCCGGTTCTTCTGTTTTAGATGGTGTGATCATAGACACAGAGGACGTGCTGACAGTAAATGGGGAGGAGTTTCCTTTGGTGCCGGGGAGGAAAGGGTGGCCGATTCCTCCAGTGATGATGAAGGAGACCGCCTCTTGCTGAACTTCAACCCATGCAAGTCAAACATTTCATCGGCCAGCACTACCGACCGACCGAAAGTGAAAAACAAGACATTCAAGCGGGGCCAAAGTAATGAGGAAGAAGACAACTTTTGATAAAACCTATGCCCAAAAAAGGGAGGCAGACAAAACTTGGAGTAAAATGCCCGTCCAAAGAAAAACAAACCGCACTGGAAAAGAAAAATTTTTTTCAAGCCACCAAACACACAAACACCTAACACCCGGCATTGAAAATCCCATGGAATGCATTCTGTCTGTTCATTTCAGACAAAGGATCATTACAGGTTTGTGGAAAACAAAAACAAAGAAGCTCAACGAGTCCACAAAAAGCAGGGGAAAAGATGACAGACAGCTGTGAAATCACAGCATCATGGCTGCTTGTTGCTTCTGGGTGCTGAGAAACAGAGCATGCTGGCACTGAAAGAATCTGGGATTCCTTCTATGAAACCCAAGGGTAAAAGCAACAATGGGTCGTCAGCGCTTCATAGACCTGCTGACTTACATGGGGTTTTGATGACAAGGAGACCCCTCCACACGGCGAGCCAGAGACATCTTTGCCCCATTCAGGGACGTCTGGGACTCTTTTTCAGAACAATTTGCACAAGTACTATGTGCCTGGTCCTCTTCTGACCGTTGATGAACAACTGGTTCCATTTAGGGGCCGTTGTTCCTTTCTTCAGTATTTGCCCTCAAAGCCAATGTTATGGCATAAAGATTTTTGGCTAGCAGATGCTGAGAACAATTTCCCATGTACGGAATTCCTTACCTGGGGAAACAAGGGGACAGAGAACAACAACATCTGGGGGGGTAAAACTGCTCTGGATCTTGCAGAGCCCTTTTTGGGAAAACGGGGCGCAACATCACCTGTGACAATTATTTCACAGATCTAGAGCTGGCTCAGACACTGAAAACAAAGGGGTGAACATGTGTTGGAACTGTTCGACGAACAAACGATTTCTGCCAGAGGAGTTCAAGCAAAGTCACGTCTCCAACTGCCCTGAGTCAGAATTTGCTTCCTCATGATGGCCACGCTTGTTCTACCAGACCAAGAGGTTTAAAAGTGTGGTTGTCCTCAGTACAATGCACAAAAGGGGGGCAAATTGACCCGAAAGCAACAAAAAAACAAACCAGAAAGATCACATTCTACAATTCCACAAAGGGCTGTCGATGCAATGGGCAAACTTGCCCATGCATGCACAACCAAACGGAAAACCCAACGATGGCCATTGGAATGTTTTTCAATCTGCTTGACCTTGCAACAATAGCAGCACGCTGCATTTGGATGCTGAAATTTCCAGAGGACCAGTACCTCTCAGAGATGCCAGGTGGAAATTTATCCTTACAGTGACGGAACAACCTTGTCTAGACACCTCCATTGTCGCTTGGCAATCCCATTTCACTCCAAGCACTGAAAGTGACCATCCAATCTGCCTAGGTCATTTGGGGGGGGGGTCACGAGCACAGCTTGTGACAGATGACAATCCAACAAGCCGGAAGAGAAAAAGTGCAGGTGCTGAAGAGGGGTCCAAAAAAAAAAAGTTCAAACAAACCATCAGACTCCCCAAAAAAGGAAAGGGCTCACCAAGACAGCCTTCAAAGAAAACAGAGAATAAATCAAAAGATGGAAGAAAGCGGGAAAAAAAAACGGAACAGAAGCCCACGGACGCAAAAAAAGCAAAGGGCGTTGCGGAAAGTGCCATACAAGAAAGATATGAAAAACAACTTTTGCCTGTTCAATGTGTAAGAACTGGTTGTGTAAGAAACATCTCCACTCACTCTGGCAAAAAACAATTTTGCATTCTCATGAAACAACGAACACAAGCATGAATGCCCGGTCCGTTTTTGTTGTTTGATGAGAACATTTGAAATGTGTTTCACTCGCAAAAGTTCATGACTTTAGTTGGTTGGCGTAACTCTCTATTTTATTTGTAGAAGTTCTTTTATCAGCTGATGTTGACAAGATATTCACATATATATATATATATATATATAGAGAGAGAAAAGAGAGAGAGAGAGAGAGAGGTTTTGTGTTTGTGGGATAAGATTTTTTCTTTTTTTTTTTCGGTACATATGCCGAAACTTGTGCAAAAATCTTTTTGGTTCTCTGGCTTTAAAAAAAATCAAAAAATAAAAATCTGCATGTTGACACTAATTTTCTTTACCTATGTAAATTTATGTGTTTATTGTAGGTTCCTGCTCTGATCACCAATTACTGAACATTCTTGGACAATGGATAATTTAAAGGGTTTTGTAGCCCCTTTTGTGTTCAGCTGCTGGCATTATGCATGAAATTGACAATTATAAATGACCTGATGGCACAGTGTGTGTGTGTGTGTGTTTTGTGTGTGTGCGCTTTCACAAGTGTGAATTTACTACCTGCATACAGGTTGACATGCACTCTCTTTTGTGCTCTCTCCCTCTTCCGTGTGTGTCCCTTCCTCTCTCTCTCTCTCTCTTCTGTGTGTGTGCATTCTCTCTCTCTCTCTCTCTTAGGTTGAGTGTGTGTGCATAGACCTGCATGCTGTCTCCACATGTGGGTGGTTCAACCTGCTTTAAGTCCAGAAATAAATTTTAACAGGAAGTTCGTTCAGAGAGAAAGAGTGCTTCTTATAATCAACCATCCACACTGGCAAAGTATGGATTTATGCATAATTTCCTCTACAGAGAGGAAGGGTGTTTTAACCACCCACAGTCGCCGAATGAGGATAAGTGGCGTATAGTCCTCTACAGAGGGAAGGGTGTTTTAACCACCCACAGTCACGGAATGAGGATAAGTGGCGTATAGTCCCTCTACAGAGAGGAAGGGGGTTTTAACCACCCACAGTCGCCCGAATGAGGATAAGTGGCGTATAGTTTCCCCTACAGAGAGGAAGGGTGTTTTAAACCCCCCCACAGCTGGTGATTGGTATATGTAACAAAATGCCTTAAAGGAAAAGGGTGGGTGTCTGAACAAAACCCCCAGTCAACAAATGTGAAAGTTTTAGCAGTCGTCGGGGAAGGTTAAATCAAATTTACTGAGTTCGGCGGCCATTTTTTTAATATAAAATAAATAAAAATTAATTGTAAATTCAGCTGTTATTAAGTCTTTTCTAATCGTGGGAAACCTAATCTTTTAAAGCGAATAGTTACCCCTTCAGGAGTAGTAGAAACATCAGATTAACACCTTCAGGAACCATTAATCAACTAAAATACCAAACAACTCTTTAGTTGGTTGAGGCCAATAATCTGGTATTTTACGGATGACCTGCTTATGTCTTCTCTTTTATCTATCCACAAATAAGATCAGTAATTAATTTTCAAACCGGGCCTTTAACTCTTTTTTTACTATTCGCCCTATACCAATCCAACTCTTTTAAGTATATAATCCTGTACCTGGCTATAAATCCGTGTAAAATTATGGTGTTAGGAAATTTCTCACTTGATTTGAGTCAAGGGCACCTAGACATGAAAAATCACGGAGGTGATCGGGCACCACCCTGGGACATTTGCGTAATGGCCGATTCAAATATGGCCGCCACCCGCCGCCAGAAAATCCTAACTTTTGTGTTTTTGACAATATATACACTTTTAACACTTCTAATCCAACTGATTTTGTTGTGCGATTATTGGCGTTTGTCCATTTGGGGTCATTTGACCTTAAATGCCATTTTGGGCAAATTTTAATTTT